>SJYO01017864.1:720703-1240000 GCA_006410555.1 Capra ibex
AGTGGTAGACGTCACTAAAACCTCGGGGGTTTTTATTTCAGACTGTGACAAAGGTGACAAAGGGGTAGATAAAGGGTGTTTCACTACCCTGGACTACGGTACTAGAAGCAAAAGACTTACAACTCGAAATTCGGTTGAAAAAGTGAGAGGAGAGAGTGAAAGTAGTTCTCCGAAAAATCGAGGAGAAGTGAAAGAAGGTATTCCCACCACAATAGACGTATAGACTCCACTAACTATAAAAAGGGTCGTTAGAAATAAGGTCGAACACAAAGAAGGTCAGGTCGCAAAGAGTACTACATGAGACGTATCTTCAATTTATTCGTCCTACTGTCATATGTCGGAACTGCATGAGGAAAAGGATAAACCTTGGTCAGACAACAAGGTACAGGTCATGATTGACAACGATGTCTAAAGAGTTCTCCGTCCAGTCCACCAGACCATAAGGGTAGAGAAAGTCTTAAAAGGTGTCAAATAATACTAGGTGTGTCAGTTTCCGAAACCGTATCAGTTATCTCGTCTTTATCTACAAAAAGACCTTGCGAGGACGAAAAAGGTACTAGGTCACCTACAACCGTTAAAGTAGAGACCAAGGAGACGGAAAAGATTTTGTTCAAACTTGTCGACCTTCAACTGTCAAGTGCATAACGACTTCGGACCGAACCTCTTAAAACTCGTAATGAAATGATCGTACACTCTACTCACGTTAACACACCATAAAACTCGTAAGAAACCGTAACGGAAAGAAACCCTAACCTTACTTTTGACTGGAAAAGGTCAGGACACCGGTGCGACTCAAAAGGTTTAAACGACCGTATACTCACGTCGTGAAAGTGTCGTAGTAGAAAGTCCTAAACTTTGTCGAGTTGACCTTAAGGTAGTGGAGGTGATCGAAACAAATATCACTACGAAAGATTCCGGGTGAACTGAAGTGTAAGGTCCTACAGACCGAGATCTAATCACTAGTGTGGTAGTACTAATAGACCCAGCACTTCTAGAAAAAACATATCAAGAAGACACATAAGAACGGTGAAGAATTATAGAAGACGAAGACAATCCAGGTATGGTAGAGACAGGAAATAGCTCGGGTAGAAACGTACTTTACAAGGGAACCATACAGATTAAAAGAACTTCTCNGAACCATAGAGATTAAAAGAACTTCTCTAGAGATCAGAAAGGGTAAGACAAGAAAAGGAGATAAAGAAACGTAACTAGCGATTTCTTCCGAAAGAATAGAGAAGAACGATAAGAGACCTTGATTCGATTTCGGATTAGATCTCGTTGTGGGATTGAGAGAAGTCAAGACACTTTCGATTCTCTGTACTTCTTCGACGTCGTCTTTTCAAACTTCGATCGTTTCCAACCAAATACTCCAAATTCCTTTCTTCGGTAGAGGTATTTTTCGTTCCACTTTACCACTCACGACTATATCTTCGACATCGTTCAATAGCTTTTCTAGAACAACGACAATCAGTGGTCTAACACAAACTTAAAGGGGTCGGAGTACCTGACATCGTGTGGTCCGAAGGGAAAGAGAGGGTAGAGGACCTTTAACGGGTTCAAGTACGGGTAACTTAACTACGGTAGGTTGGTAGAGTAGGAGACAGTGGGAGAAAGGGTCGAAGTCCAAGAAAGGGTTACTCAGTCAAGAAGTGTAGTCCATCGGTTTCATAACCTCGAAGTTGAAGTCGTAGTCAGGAAGGTTTCTCATAAGTCCCAACTAAAGGAAATTCTAACTGACCAAACTATAACGAAAGGTTCCTTGAGAGTTCTCAGAAGAGGTCGTGGTCAAACTTTCGTAGCCAAAAAACCACGAGACAGAACAAGTAACAGGTTGACACATAGGTATGTACTGATGACTTTCCTGGTATCGGAAGTGATGCACCTGGAAACAACCGTTTCACTACAGAAACGAAAAATTGTGTGACAGATCTAAACAGTATCGAGAGGACATTCCTTCGTCAGTGGAAATTAAAGTGCCGACGTCAGTGTAGACGTCACTAAAATCTCGGGTTCTTCTCCTTTAGACAGTGACGAAGGTGGAAAACGGAAGATGAACGGTACTTCACTATCCTGGTCCACGGTACTTGAATCGAAAAATTATAACTCAAAATTCGGTCGAAATAGATTCGAGTCTATTAATTACTCCACCGATATGATTTGTGTCTAAAAGTCATAAATGTTTTGTCGGAAGATAACCTTCTTCTACGGTAGATCTTAAAAACATGATCTCTCCTCTTCGATTACGGACGGAAATCTCGAAGTGTCCTGTCTCAGTATAGAGTAATCCCCGATTACTCTACCATAGAACTTCAACTTCGGCAACGAGTAAATGGTAAGACTTTTAGGACCCTTGGAATTCTTGATACGATTTAGACAGGACGGACACGAGATCTTTACCTTGTTGTTTCGGACCTACTGTCGTGTAGACAAATGTTGTACCCGATGATAAAATTCAGGTGATAACCCTGGATGACGAGTCTTTTTTTCTAAGGAAGCTTTATAATGTCGAACAACTGTTACGTGGACCAGTGGGTTTTCGACATTACCTCTACTTGGTCTAACAAAAGTACTGATGATCGTGTTTAGGTAAGACGTCGGGTCTATAGTTCCTCATTAAAACCGAAAGTTTGAGAATGACAAATTCTTTATGTAAAGTATCCCAATATTGACGACATTTATCACTAAGGAGACAACCTAGACTCCCCTTCATTTAACTTTTGGAGACCTTTTCTAAGTGACAAGATTTATGGTAACAATGTCTCAGATTCGAACACGACGAACGAGGTCCTGTCCAGTCATTTAATTCTTTGTTCAATAACCCAATTCCTTATCGTTCAAATAACCCTTTCGGTCGTCGGATTCTCCTACCGTCTGATACCACAGGGTTTCTTCGTGGAATGTACTTAATTCTTAAGTTCGAAAAAAATTATCATTTTCAACCTACACACACCTCCCCTTATACCCACCATCAATGTTTAAAGAACCACGATCGATCTGGGGTCTCCTTTACACTATTAGGAAACAAGAACGTCGACAAGTACTTCCGGACCAGTACTGTAATGATAGTCAGAGGTTGTTCTGTTTACAATAAGAGACAAGACATTGAAAAATAGAAACATACTTTTCACAATATAGAGATCCTGAAGGGACCACCAGGGTACAAATCCTCACCCGGACTGTCACGTCCCCTGTACCCAAGTTAGGGACCAAACCCTTCTAAGGTGTACGATGTCCCTTCCTCTCGGGTACGTGGTGTTGATGACTCGGACACGTCGTTACTTCTAGGTCGTGTCGGTCTTTTTTTTTTTAATTTCATTATTATTGTAAAACTTTTCACTTTTCACAATGTGAAAATTTTTAGTTCAGACCCTCCGTCTCGGAACTCTTCCTCGGTAATGTATATACAGTCTGATATCCATTGTTAAGAAATGTTTCCACGTCTCGGTCGTTCTGATTCGTGTCCGTTATCTTGTGTCAAATTACAATTTCCTTATCTAGGTCATACCTCAGTCCAAACACGAAGAAGCAATGTGATAATTCTTACAAGAACTAAGAACTCCAGTTTTATAGTTGTAATTGTCCTAAAACCTTCTTAAACTGAGGTTGGGAACACCCACTCCAAGTTCTCCAAGTACTGAATTCACATCCTTCATTGACGTCAACACTACCTTTATCGTTCTCTTGTTCTTTATCTCGACCTCATACAACTGACTTAACGACGTTAGAGTACTATTTTGAAATTGTGTCCTCAACGAAGAATACCTACTTGTTACTTTCATCAAAGAACTCTACCTTAGAAAACGACTACTTCTACAATACTTCTGACCATTTCACTGTCGTTTTCTAAATCTTATAATGTATTCGAATTGACTATTCCGTCATAGTCCCAAACCCTCCTAACTGGAGTCTAAACTGTCTCTAAGATGACACCCGTTTTACGATAGTTTGGTGTAACATACGATGGCTCTTTAGTAAGTACTTTCCTTCTTAGTCAGTTACGTCGTCTGAAGTAACAGTAAAATTCTTTAAAGGGTGTCGGTAGGGTTGGAAGTCGTTGGTGGAGGAACTAGCCGGACATTGGTAGTTGTAACTCCGTTCTGGGAGGTACTCGGTTTTCTAATATTGAACGATTTCCGAGTCTACTACTAATCGTAAAAAATCGTTATGTCAAAAAAAAATTACATCCTGACATGCAAAAAATCTACATTACAATAACGTATGAATTATCTGATATGTCATATCACATTTGTATTGAAAGTATGAGTAAAATAACATCACTAGATTTTGGTTTGGACGTCATGGAGGTTCCATAAGGACATGTCAACTAGGAATTTGTTGTGAACGAATCTGACGTATCCAGGTCAATATGTGTCTAAAAAAAAAAGTTATCATTCGTCATGTCATGATATGCTAGACACTCAACCGACTTAGGAGCTTACACCTTGGAGTCTATACCTTCTTGACACCTATACCTACCATCTGACATTCAATTATCACGTGAGTTCTTTACTCCACTAGTGAAACGGACAATATTATGTCATACGGATACATCCTTACGGGTCAGAATAACATCGGTCAGAAAATCTTCTTAACATACTGGTTTAGACTTAAACGACTTTAAAATACTGTATGATACATAGACTTATAAAAGACCATCAGCAGTAATTAATCATAAAAGTCTTCCCTCGGTTACCACCGTATATCGTTGATCTAAGGAAATGTCCAAAGTCAAGTCAACGAGTCAGTACAGGTAGACAAACGTTGGCCTACCTGACGTCGTGTGGTCCGAAGGGACAGGGTAGTGGTCGAGGGTCTCGAACGAGTTTGAGTACAGGTAGCTCAGCCACTACCGTAGGTTGGTAGAGTAGGAGACANATCTAAGGAAATGTCCAAAGTCAAGTCAACGAGTCAGTACAGGTAGACAAACGTTGGCCTACCTGACGTCGTGTGGTCCGAAGGGACAGGGTAGTGGTCGAGGGTCTCGAACGAGTTTGAGTACAGGTAGCTCAGCCACTACGGTAGGTTGGTAGAGTAGGAGACAGTAGGGGAAGAGGAGGATGGAAGTTAGAAAAGGTCGTAGTCCCAGAAAAGGTTACTCAGTCGAGAAGTGTAGTCCACCGGTTTCATAACCTCAAAGTCGAAGTCGTAGTCAAGAAGGTTACTTATAAGTCCTGACTAAAGGAAATCCTAACTGATCAAACTAGAGGAACGTCAAGTTCCCTGAGAGTTCTCAGAAAAGGTTGTACGTCAAGTTTTCGTAGTTAAGAGACCGTGAGTTGAAAGAAATAGTAGGTTGAGAGTATAGGTATGTACTGATGACCTTTTTGGTATCGAAACTGATCTGCCAGGAAACAGCCGTTTCATTATAGAGACGAAAAATTATACGACAGATGCAACTAGTATCGAAAAGAAGATTCCTCGTTCGTAGAAAATTAAAGTACTGACGTCAGCGGTATACGTCACTAAAACCTCGGGTTCTTGTATTTCAGACGGTGAGAAAGGTAACAAAGGAGTAGATAAACGGTACTTGATTACCCTGGTCTAAGGTACTAGAATCAAAAGACTTACAACTCAAGATTCGGTTGAAAAAGTGAGAGGAGAAAGTGAAAGTAGATTTCCGAGAAATCAAGAAGAAACGAAAGACGGTATTCCCACCATAGTAGACGTATAGACTCCAATAACTATAAAGGGGACAGTTAGAACTAAGGTCGAACACGAAATAGGTTGGGTTGTAAAGTGTACTACATGATACGTGTATTCAATTTATTCGTCCCACTGTTATATGTCGGAACTGCATGAAGAAAGGACCAAACCTTGGTCAGACAAAAAGGTACAGACCAAGATTCACACCAAAAAAAATGGACGTATGTCTAAAGAGTCCTCCGTCCATTCCACCAGACCTAAGGGTAGAGAACTTCTTAAAAGGTGTCAAACGACACGAGATGTGTCAGGTAAGATTTCCTCTAGTCAAGACCCACAAGAAACCTTTCTTACTACGATTTCGACTTTGAGGTCATGAAACCGGTGGTGTACTCTTCTCAACTGAGTGACCTTTTCTGAGACTACGACCCTCCCTAACCCCCGTCCTCCTCTTCCCCTGCTGTCTCCTACTCGACCGATCTACCGTAGTGCCTGAGCTACCTGCACTCAGACTCACTTGAGGCCCTCAACCACTACCTGTCCCTCCGGACCGTACGACGCTAAGTACCCCAGTGTCTCTCAGCCCGTGTTGACTCACTGACTTGACTGACTGACTGTGTCAGTTTCCGAAACCGTATCATTCATTTCGTCTTCATCTAAAAAAAGACCTTGAGAGAGAGAAAAAGCTACTGGGTTGTCTACAACCGTTAAACTAGAGACCAAGGAGATGGACAAGATTTAGGTTGAACTTGTAGACCTTCAAGTGCCAAGTGTATGACAACTTCGGACCGAACCTCTTAAAACTCGTAATGAAACGATCGCACATGAAACGATCGTACACTCTACTCACGTTAACACACCATCAAACTCGTAAGAAACCGTAACGCAAAGAAACCCTGACCTTACTTTTGACCGGAAAAGGTCAGGACACAGGTGACGGCTCAAAAGGTTTAAACGACCGTATATCTCACGTCGTGAAAGTGTCCTAAACTTTATCGAGTTGACCTTAAGGTAGTGGAGATGATCGAAACAAGTATCACTACGAAGGATTCCGGGTGAACTGAAACGTAAGGTCTTACAGACGGAGGTCCACTCACTAGTGTGGAAACACCAATAGATCAAGTACTTCTAGAAAAAACATGTCAAGAAGACGTATAAGAACGGTGGAGAAGAATTATAGAAGACGAAGACAACCCAGGTATGGTAAAGACAGGAAATAACGTGGGTAGAAACGTACTTTACAAGGGAACCATAGAGATTAAAAGAACTTCTCTAGAGATCAGAAAGAGTAAGATAACAAAAGGAGATAAAGAAAAGTAACTGGTGACTCCTTCCGAAAGAATAGAGAGGGACGACAAGAAACCTTGGGACGTAAGTTTACCCATATAGAAACGAAAAGAGGAAACGGAAATCGAAGAGAAGAAAAGAGTCGGTAAACATCCCGAAGGAGTCAGTCGGTAAAACGGAAAAACGTAAAGAAAAAGAACTCCTACCAGAACAAGTGACGGAGGACATGTTACAGTGCTTGGAGACAGGTATCAAGAAGTCCGTGAGGCAGATAGCCTAGATTAGGGAACTTAGATAAAAAGTGGAGGTGAGATATTAGCATTCCTTAAACTAAATCCAGTATAGACTTACCAGATGACCAAAAGGGATGAAAGAAGTTAAATTCAGACTTAAACCGTTATTCCTTAAGTACTAGACCCGGTGTCAGTCGAGGGTCAGAACAAAAACGACTGACATATCTCGAAGAGGTAGAAACTGACGTTTCTTATATTAGTTAGACTAAAGCCACAACTGGTAGACTACTACAGGTACACATCTCAGAAGAGAACACAACAACCTTCTCCCACAAACGATACTGGTCACGTAAGAGAACCGTTTTGAGATAATCGGAAACGGGACGAAGTAAGACATGAGGTTCCGGTTTAAACGGACAATGAGGTCCACAAAGAACTGAAGGATGAAAACGTAAGGTCAGGGGACACTACTCTTCCTGTAGAAAAAAACCACAATCAAGATCTTTCAGAACATCTAGAAGTTGATAAGTTGAAGTCCAAGAAGTCGTAACAAACAACACCGTATCTGAACCTAATGACATTATAACCTACCAAACGGAACCTTTACTTGTCTCTACCAAGACAGCAAAAACTCTAACGTGGGTTCTTGACCTAAAGTATGAGAAAACAACTGATACTACCGATGAGGTTAAGAAGATTCCCTAAGAACGGGTGTCATCATCTGTATTACCAGTAGAACGTTAGGTAAAATCAAGTGACTAATGATTTTATAGCTACAAGTGAGAACGGCAATAGAACTTAGTACTATTAAGTCTAGTACCAAGTGCTAAAAGTTAGTTTAACCTAATCAAGAAATCTTACCATATAGTGACGTATTTTGTGTCTCTAGTAGAAGAAAACCTTACTGTTATTGTAATTGTAAGGAAAATTTACACTTGTAATTTAGTCACAAAACAGAGGATTAACCTCGGTAATGAGGATTTTAACCCGAAGGGACTACCGAGTCTACTATTTTTTAGGTGGACGTTGTACCCTCTGGACGTAAGTTAGGGACCCAACCCTTCTATGAGACCTCTTCCCGTACCGTTGGGTGAGGTCATAAGAACGGACCTTTTAGGGGTACCTGTCTCTTCGGACCACCTGATGTTCCCGGCCTTTCTCAGTCTGTGGTGACTCACTGATTCGTGTCGTGGGTCGTGATCATTCTAACTGTAACACCAGAAAATAAGTCATCATAAGTTGTGAATATACTACAATAGTTCTATTACTTACGTTGACTCTCTGTACCCAAACAGTCTATTCCGTCAATTAAAAACATATTTACAAATCACCAGAAAATAAGTCATTATAAGTTGTGAATATACTACGATAGTTCTATTACTTACGTTGACTCTCTTTACCCAAACAGTTTATTCCGTCAATTAAAAACATATTTACAATTCATATTTACTTATAACTCTATCGAAACGAGAATCTCAATGATTAACATAACGTCTACTTGAATAAAGGTCACCCCGACGAATAAAAATTATTAGTTATAAAAGAGTTTTATTACTGGAATTTTAATTTTAACATTTGATACATCCTCTTACGCGTAAAAGGAAACTCCGAGAAATCATATAGAAGGACCTTATGGTGTATTATCTACAAAAAATTTTTCTATTTACTTTTAACTTCAGTCATTTAGTAAGTTAAGAGAATGGAAAAAAAAAAAAATTAAGTCCACTATTTTGAAGATAACAAGATTATTAAACACCTTCGAGGAAAAAGTATCGTTTATTAAATACCCTTTTGAAGTAGGTCATACAAATCATATTTGTGACGAAGGATGTATGATATGAATTAAGGAAATTGTTTATAAAACTTAAAAAAAAAGTCCATATATAACAGTGTGTTTTTTAACTCTTGAAAAACCTCTAAAAAATGCAGGAATTCTTTGAACTAATAATGGTTTAGGTTTTCTGCCCTAACTTTTATCTTACGAGAACTAAAGAGTAAGAATTGGAAAAAGAATAATTTCGGCAATTTTAAAGGTAAGTATAACCAATACGGTAAAAATCCGGATTCGAGTGTTAAATAGGTTTTGTTGAAGTTGTATGACGTCTATTCCAAAACATTGAACAACATCCAACCAGACTAAATACTAAAGTAATAGTTATTTTAAATCCTGAGTGGGAGACTGCAAAAGACGTCTAACTAAGTGTATAACTATCTATAAAATGACGTAATAAATCAAGACTAAATATGGTAGTCGTTATAACAAACAGATTCTATATCGTGTTAGAAACCCATAACAAAAGTTCACCAGTTTCAAGAGTTCTTTCTTTGATATGGTCAAACTCAGACTTTATGGTTTATAACTTTACCTTATATTCTAAACAGAGGGTTCACAACTTTTTGGTAAATAGATAGTTTATCTTCGATTAACAAAGACCACTCGACTAACCGGTTCTCTTGTTATCATTGTCGGTCTGACTTCATACTAGAATTTAAACTAATCTTATTTCACGGGTATCACAAAATAAAAATATACTAAAAACGTCATGACACCTTTATTTTTGATAGGTTTTACTCTTCTTTGTCTGATACTTAAGTTTCGAACGATCTTTCAATGGTGGTAGGGAACGTAAACCGACTAAGTTTATCCTCACCCGTCCAAAATACCTTTTTTCTCTTCTGAAATCAATACGAATAACCTCTGACAACCGGACCCCTTCGACTTTACCCGATTCATCTTTGACCCGTAAAATCCATTAACTAGACCCCTGGTATAAACAGAAGGAGACCAACAACGACTCAAATTTCACACACCACCCGACGTCTGTCTTTTTTTTTTTTTTTCCAATTGAGAGAAGACCCGACTAACGACGTCTCCGACACTAAAATGAAAGGACTGATCACCGACTACTTTAACACCCAGTGTCAGTATATACCAGACCAGTAACGGATGGACATATTAGTTAGAGAGTGATGACTTCCTGTCATCTGAATACAAAATATTAAAATACTGACTAATATAAGTACATCGAAATCTCAAGACAGTCCTAAGAATATTAATGTCTTTAGAGGGATCTACTTTTATCATAAGGATAGATTCTCATATTCTTCTTAATACGGTCTCACAAATATGACATTCTACAGATATGCTTCTACAGTAATGAGTCCATCTTCAGTTAAAACCTGGAGTCTCCATAGTCAATCGTTATTATTATACGTAGATAGACCCAGAAAACTTCTTATTCACTTTTGGACAAAACCTGATGGAGTCTCTCGGAAACCCATATAAAAGAGTCACTGAAAAACCTATTAACCCTGAAATTTCTACACCTCCACTTTCATTGACGAGAAAGAGCGACCTTTGAAACGTGTAACGTTAAAGGACATGTCGGGTACGTTTGCTCTAACCGAACGACACTGTTCCTCACATAAGCTCAAGGATAGGTTAAAAAATTTAATTAAAAAAAATAAAACTCTTTAAGGTCATAAATTTATAAAATATATTTTTAACATGTTGTACTGATCTATTTGATTTTATTGGTGATACGATAGGGGTGAGGTAGAAACAGATTAAAGACAATACTTAAACCACACGGATTAAATATTTTACTAATAAAGATTTTTGTTATCTTGAAGAAAGATGAGTGGATTAACATTTACATTTTTATCTTCCAGACTTTCTAACGAGACGTCTAAGGAAAATCTAATTTTTCACTATATCGTACTACTTGAACTCTGTGTCTTGTAAAAGATGGTTCATCGACTTATTGGTTCATCGAGATATCATATACAATATATTGTATACGAAAAACATATTTTATAGTCAAACAAATATAATCGTCGTCAGTTGATCCTTACTTTTCTGAACCCCTTTTCTTAGAATGTTTTCTTTCTTTCATCCCAAATTTAACTACGGAACTTACACATTTTTTCACTCAGTCCTAAAGGAGAGAACTAGAACCGACTTGGACATCAATTCAGAGTATTCAAATGAAACTAAAAAGACCCGAGAATATCTTCGTTAAGCAACAAAGTTTTACTTGTCTGAGTTATATGTGTCATCAAGGGGGAATAGGAGTCAAAACGAAAGGTTCCACTTCTTTAAGTACGATCAAAATATCGGTGTCACGAACTATGTCACGAATCAATTCTACCTTTTCCGTAATGTAAACATATCACAAAACTCTCTCTCTGATATAATCGTATTGAAAATAATGTCAGACAACAATATTAACGGGAAAATAATAATCAACAACTTAGAGAATGACACGGATTAAATATTTAATTTGAAATAGGATCAAATTCATACATATCCTTTTTCGTAACATATAGATCCAACCCATGATAAGTACCACAATCCGGAGGTGACCCCAAATGGAACCTTGTATAGGGTACATCTATTCCCCCTGAGACATAACATAAACATTTAGGGTCACAAAGTCCATAACGGTAACACTCTGGGTATACCGTCTTGGTTCAGTTAAAACGATTTTAATATTAGTCAAGAGGTTTACGTTCAATAGAAATTTATGGATATATTTTTTTCGTAACCAGGGTCTTGTATTAAATTATCTGAGGAAAAGTAGAACAAAAATTTGTGAGGACATTAAAAGTACCCGTTAGTGTAAACTGACTTGTTTCTTGATATAAATCATGGAATAAACTTTCCGTGACATTAATTCAGACAAAATCAAGGTTAGAATGATTAGAATGATTGTAGTGTCTATTATGTTTTCGCCCGTTTACGTCGAGTAGTTTTTTCTCTGGGGGTTCTACCCTACGCCACTCAAACTGACAATCATTTCGTAGGGTTCCTATAGTCGTGTAGACGTGACAGTCGTCACTCTTTATAAAATGTTTACAGAGTAGACTCCTCTTACTGAGGTACCTCATGTGTACTGAAACAAAGATGTCACGTATTTCTCAAATACAAAAAGACAACAACCCTACAATGTAAAACAATTTGACTGACGTACTACTGAGACACCAAATACTAAATTTACATAATACCTGTACTCTAAAACGAAACGAAGTTCAAAACAAAAACGGGAACCCTTCGTGAGTTTTACGTTGCTTAAAAAAAATTACAACTAAAAACATAGGACATTGACATGACTTAAACACATAATCAAGATTGTCCAAAATTTCATTCACAAATCCTAAAAGACGTACAGTAGACATTTGTTTAAAATGACTAAGAAAAGATCAAACCTACGAAAAATAAAGAAAGAACGAATTAACAAGACCCACCTTAAAAGTCATAATGCAACTTACTTTCATGACTTTATACCGTATGAACAGAAAAAGGACTAGAATTCCCCTTTCAAAAAGCAGAAAGTGATATTGCAATCGACACCCAAAGAATATATACCAGAAATAATACAACTCAACAAAAAAAAAATTAGTCTTTACTTACAACTTAAAACAGTTTACGAAAAAGACATAGATGACTCTACCAGTATACTAAAAATAGGGAGTAAAACAATTACACCACATAGTATAACTAACTAAACATCTACAATTCGGTAAACATTTAGGAACCTAATTTAGGGTGAACTGATACTACAACAAGTCAACGATTCAGAGCGGACTGAGAAAAACTGGGGTACCTAACATGGTGTGGTCTGTAGAGACGGAAGGTGAAATAGGGCCTTAAACGAGTTTAAGTACGACTAAACCACTATGATAGATTGGTAGAGTACTACATGTTAGGAAAATCACATAATAACTTAAACCAAACGATTATAAAACAACTCCTAAAAACGTTGGTACAAGTAGTCCCTACAACCGGACATTAAAAGAAAAGAACACCACAGTAACAGACTAAAACCATAATCTCATTATGACTGAAGTATTTTAATCAAACCTTCATAAGGAAAAAGAAAAATACAAAGAAAAATTTAGTTTAAACAAAGTCCATAGAGAACCTTTATGAAAAAGGAATTTTAAAAGAACCGTACTAAAGAAAGATGGAATAACGACACATAATAAAATAACTAAAACCAGAGATAGTACGTATACGTCTGAAGGAAATCGAAGAGAATAATAGAGTCGACAGATAAGAATTCATTCTAACCCTCGAGATTTGTGTTCTTATCCTGAACAGTTGAAACCCAAAGTAAGATTATATTGGACCGACCCAGTAAACAATCCCTTGTAAGACTGGGATTAAGTCTAGTTACTTTCTTTTCAAAAGATTAGAGACACCGAGTTATTTTACTTCCTTCTCCTGGTGATTAGAATTTTAAGTCGTAAGTGAAGACGTATTTCAGTAAATTAGGGGAAACGAAAAGTAATACCACGAATATGGGAATTGATGGACGATAGGAGATTAGTTCTCTAGAGACAAAAGGGGAGACGTCCCTTATTCACCATTTAAAAACGTTCCTAATCTCTCTCTAGTCTCTTCCGCTACCGTGGGGTGAGATCATGAGAACGGGCCTTTTAGGGTACCTGTCTCATCGGACCATCCGACGTCAAGTACCCCAGCGTGTCTCAGCCTGTGATGACTTCACTAAATCGTCGTCGTCGTGGTCTCTCTCTTCCTAGATTGTCGAAGAATTTGTCAAAAGTGGGTCAAAAAGAATTAAATAGACAAAGTGAGAGGTGAATGGAAGTCAAGATGTCCATTGACAATGGTCAAGAACAAAGTTCCTAAGACACCATATATAACTCAAACACGAGTCGAAAGGAGTGACAATCACATTCTGAATCGAAAGAGAGTAGACGATTTAGTCACTGGTGAGATAGTAGATGAAAGACTACAGGTTTTCAAACAACAGTAACAAAAAGAAAAAAAGAGAAAAGAAGGAGTGACAAACCCCAATGAATAAACATTTTTAAGGGTAACGACAACAAAATCACCGCAAAGACCTCCCTTATTTAACTTACAAGTACAAGTTAGACGGTAGAATCGGACCTTCAGAATATTATCATAAGAGTACTATAATAAGAAACCATCTCTCCGTCGTCGTGTATCAAGAACTCTTATACCCAATTCCGTGGTCTGACGAACTCAAACTCGAGACGAGACTACGTACACACGAATCCGCGACGCAACACAGGTTGAGAGACGTCGGGATATCTGTATCGGGTGGTCCGAGAAGACAGACACCTTAAAAGGTATGAATGATCGATCATCTAATTGGAGATGTAAGGATGAAAAGGAGTAGATATTTTACCCCAGTTTTTAATATGGACGAAGCATCCGACTGACCTCTTAATTGATCAATTAATTTTAATTAAATGAATGTCCTGAATCGACGACGACGAGGACGACGATTTAGCGTAGTCAGCACAGGCTGAGACACGCTGCGGTATCTGTCGTCGGGTAGTCCGAGGGGGCAGGGACCCTAAGAGGTCCGTTCTTGTGACCTCACCCAACGGTAAAGGAAGAGGTTACGTACTTTCACTTTTCACTTTTATTTCAGCGAGTCAGTACAGGCTGAGAATCACTGGGGCACCTGACGTCGGGTGGTCCGAGGAGGCTGGTACCCTAAAAGGTCCGTTCTCACGACCTCACTCCACGGTAGCGGAAGAGGCATTTCGTGAATCTCGTCACGGATCATGTACATGAGACGCGAATTATTCATAAACACTAACAAAAGAAGGGAGAGAAAGAAACAGGAGATAAGGACCTTGAGGACAATCAGTTTCCAATTAGAGGGATCTAACCAAGAAACTGATAGAAAAGAAAGTGAAAAGGTAAAGTACAAATCAAGAGAAAAGGACTCCAAAAAGTATTGGAGACAAAATACGGAATAAAGTCGTTGGTATAAAATTTATAGTTTATCGAGGAAACTATAGGAATGTACATACTACTGTACATACTACTGTACATTCCTTTAGAGTCTAAAGGAATGTACAGACTACTGACAACCACCAGACATATATAAAGAAAATTTGACTAATTTTCGTAAAATCTTATTCTAAATAACACTCATCGGAGTAAAACCCAACAATCCTACCTCTGTACTGGTATGTAGTGATACTGCTCCTGAAAAGGGATCCTGACGAGGTAAGGAAGTCTTTTTCTGAATTGGTTAAAGGACGGACCCGTTATCTTACTTTCACAAACTCCCAACCCCTATTCCCGACCCTACCCCACCCATCTCCTTATCTCCTTAATTCTAGGACGGCAAAACATAAAGTCATTTAGGGAAAAATTTTAAGATCGAAGATGAGAGATGGGACAGGTCACAGAGGATTAGATGATCTTATGAGAAAAAGTCAAAGAGATCTCTTATTTGAAAGTAAGAGAATAGTCTCGATCTCATACAGTGAATCGACGACCATAAGAGGTACACCTTCACCCCTCCTGTTAGTTAGTAAGTGTATACATACGAAAAAATTTTTTAAAAATAACCTCACACCGACTAAATGTTACAACACAATCAAAGTCAGTGTATTCATGAGAAAAACAAATAAAAAATAAAAATAAATAAAAAATTTTTTTATATATAAATAAATGTATTACATGAAAGTAGGACAAAAAGTGAAACATAAAGGGAGGTGGGTAAACCGTGCAGTCCCGGACTCAGAAAGGGTCCAAGAAACTCTCACTTAACTGAGAGAACAGTGGTCACAGGGACTCCAATATAATTATCGAAGAAGGTGGGATTATTTAGTTTAGAGTAAGGAGGCAAACAAGAGACAAAAGGTTTTTACATAGTTTTATAGAATAGACGACAACGAAAGACAACGATAAAAGGGAACACCTAAATTTAGAAAATTAAATGAAACGATAGTAAAATATTCCTCTTCCCTATTTACGTATATGAATTAGACAGTAAAAATTGATCTGAAGTACTCTAGTTACAATAAAATTTTTATAAAATATTAGCGAAAATAGACATGACGAATTAATATAATACCTAACCGATAGAGACTGTGTAGACCTTTCTTTTCTGGTAAAAGAAAAGTAACTACATCTCCCACCAACGGTACTGGGGTGGGAAGAAGACTCTTCGTTCATCACTTAATTGAGTCCAGTATCCTAAGTCACCTTTCTCGAACTTAAGGATGTCGGTCCCGTCAAAGGAGATAGATATCTATTAAGTGACGTTGAACGGAAAAAGTAGAGAAGATCCTTGTCTAAAATGAGTTGGTGTTAAGATAAAGGAAAAGAAGGGGAAGAAGGAGAATGGTCAAGATGAAGGACCGTAAGTAACTCCTGAGAAGAAAAGACTGTGTATCCTTTCTATTCTAGGGTGGAACCGTTAAGATTTGACATTCACCATACAGGTATATTATCTTATGATGTTAATTTTCCTTCCACCGTACAGGTATGTTACATTATTTATGTTAAATCGTTATTTTTCCTTGTTTCATAACTATGTACGAAATTATACTTTCTTGAAGTTTTTATAAGATCCACTTTCTTAGGTCTATGTTTCCTATTCATTAACACTAATACAAATATAATTCACCCGAAGGGAATATCGAGTCCATTTCTTAGGAGGACGTTACGTCCTCTGGGGTCAAGTTAAGGACCCAACCCTTGTAAGGGGACCTCTTCCCTTTCCGATGGGTGAGGTCATAAGAACCCGAAGAGAACACCGAGTCGACCATTTCTTAGGCGGACGTTACGTCCTCTGGATCCAAGCTAGGGACCCAACCCTTCTAGGGGACTTCTTCCCTTTCCGATGGGTAAGGTCATAAGACCGGACCTCTTAAGGTACCTACCATATCAGGTCCTCTAGTGTTTCTCAACCTGTGCTAACTCACTGAAAGTGAATATAATTTACAGGTCTTTTCTATTTAGATCTCTCTTACCTTACTGACTACTACCCGCTCCAACATGTACATATTCCCGTTTCCCACATTCCTTCAAGAACATGAAAGATGACACTCGAATTTAATGAGATTTTATATCACATAATTTTAATTTAAATTTTCCAGAATTTTATCCTAAAACAAAAACAAATCAACGATTCAACAAGGGTTGAGAAAACATTGGTGTACCCGACATCTGGTGGTCCGAAGAGACAAGTACCCCAAAGGGTCCGTTCTTATGACCTCACCTAACGGTAAAGGAAGAGGTCTCCTAGAAGGACTGGGTCCTAGTTTGGGTGCAGAGGACGTAACTGTCCACTTAAGAAATGACGACTCGGTGGTCCCTTTGGGGGTTTTATCCAAAATGTGAAATTTAATATCTTTACATTGGTGACGTATATATTTCGACAAACATAGGATCGATCGTTTACATTTGTTTTAATAATTCTCATAAACCCGAGGGAACCATCCAGTCTACCATTTTTTTTAGGTGGACGGTTTCATCCTCTACTCCCAAGTCAGGGACCCAACCCTTCTAGGGGACCTCTTCCTTTACCGATGGATCGGGTTATAAGAACAGACCTCTCTAGGTCCCTGACTTCTCAGTCCACCCGACATCAGTACCTCAACGTTTCTCAGTCTATGTTGACTCACTGATTGTGAAAGTGCACTTCTCTTTTTCTTTCCGTTCAATTCCCTAATTTCTTACTACTCCATCCCCACGTAAACCCTCAAACTAATAGATAAATAAAAATAAAAACCGACGCGACCCAGAAGTAACGATATGTGTCTGAAAGACCAACGCCACGCACCCGAAGAGTGACTACACTGAAGAGAACAACGTCTCGTCTCAGACATCCGTACACCCGTTTCATCAACACCGAAGGTCCGAATTAATGAGACGTCGTACAACTTAGAAGGACCTGGTCTCTAGTTTGGGTGCAGGGGACGTAACCGTTCGCCTAAGAAATAGGTGATATGGTGGTCCTTCAGGGACTAATAAAAATATCTCATTAGTTCCTTTCGGAGAGACTATTCTAATCCATTTATAAACTTTATTCCCTTACTTACTCACTACATATTATCTATAGACCCACTTTTCGAAAGATCCGTCTCCTTAGTTTTTTACGTCCCTGTCACTCCACTCTCTTACGAATCGTCCAGACTCCTTGTCGTGTCTCTAAACACACTGAACCTCACTGTATTTACTTTTTCAAATTCTGTTCCAGTCTCTCCACTGTCCCTAAACTTAGTCTATCCCAGAATATTTGGTACCAATAGTATTAAAACTTAAAAAGGGAGTTACTCTACCCTTTCGTTATCTCCTAAAACTCGTCCCATTCCTATACTAGACTAAACACAAAACTGTCTAGTGAGACCTACGACACACCTTTGATCCTAAACTTCTTTTTTCCATCTTTTTCCCTCTCGTCAAATATCTGATTGTGTCAACAGGTTTACTCTTTACTATACCGAGTCTAGTTCCTCTATTAGACCCTCCGTCATTCTTCACCAGTCCAAGACATATATAAAACTTTCTTCTTTGTTATACTAAACAAATACACTATATACTCTTTCCTTTACTCAGTTCCCATTTAGGTTCCTAAAACCGAAATCGTTAACCTTCTTACTATCTCTTCTACCTCTTCCGAACATCCTTCTCTTCCGAATTCACTTTTAGTTCTCCACTCAAAACTTTTGTAATTCTGCACCGTGGAGAGGTTCCCCTTTTTCACTCATACAAACCAATCTATATTCTTGGACTTCAAGTCTTCTCTCCCTACTGACTTTTTATTGTTTAAATTCGTGATAGATATTTACTTACTATAGGTACCTTGACCGAAATGTTAATGATAGATATGGTGTTTCTTTTGAACAAACAAAAAAACGTAATACCTTGTAATTAGAGAACAAGAGCAAACTGGAGAAGAGAAGTTTGTTACTAAAAGTAGGAGTGACGAGGTATAAAAATTTATCTTAAACTTTAATAGTCCTCTGAAAATAGACAACCGTAACAGTTGGAGTAATCGAAGACTTTTGATCGAAGAGTTTGATATTTACTTATAACTTTTACATATTCTATATCGAAAATTAATAACCTGACAACTTATATTAAATTTTCTAAGTTCCGTAAGTGGTTTCCACCTTTTTCACTGTAAATACTTTGATTTCATATTGTAAAGTTAGTATATACTTAAATACTATAGTAATAGTCAGCACTGGAACACACAAGAAAATCTAAGTAAGACTAAAAAGTAAAAGAATAAGATTACTTTCCTTTACACTTAAAAATTTAACACACAAATTTTCGATAACCTTATTAAAATATCCTTTACATTTACTATTTTTCAGAAATATTTTATAATTTATCATGCCGAACCGAACAAGATGAAAAGAAATTTCTAATTGGAATATTGTTGTACTGATAAATTCTCGTAATGGGTGAAGAAAAACTAATATTACTCGATTAAACACACACCATAGACAAAAAACGAGTGACCCTAGTGAAACCCTTTCATTATCAAGTTAAGACAATTGTCAACTCCTTTGACTTTCTAGTAGAATCCTTAAAAGATGACGTAGCAAAAGGGGTATGACGAAAACGGCAATAAGTGTTATTATAGAACATCTTTATCGATTTATTTATTTTCATACGGTATAGATGAAGATATTTTAAGATGATGTAGAAATTCACCAACGTTCATAAAATCGTTAGAAATTCGTTCTAGAAAAACGAGAGATGATATTTGATGTTTTATAGAACATCATAGGTACGATAAATTTCGGAAATTTCTGACATTCATACGTGTTATTCGACAGTCAATAGAAATAATATCAATTAATAAGTAATGAATAAGTTCTGTTCCATTATACGACACATATAGGTTAGTTTTATCAGCCACCAAGGATATTTACAATTTCTTTATAAAACAATTGATTACTTATGTATATTTACGTGTATGTACGTGTCAACTAAGAGTAATAAGTGTCATCAGTACAAGATATTACAGTAGTGTTTACGACTTAATCACTGTTTGACAAAAAGGATCCCCTTTATATCTGAATCCCAGGACAATTGGAGACCAGTGTTGTAAAAATAGGTGGTTAGTTATGTCAGAACAAAATACACACAGAGACGAATTTTGAATAAATTATATATGACAACTGAGTAATTGTAACTTGAGTGTCGGACGTCGTGATATATATTGAGTACGGACTTTCTACCAATAGTTGACTGGTGTATATAAAAGAGGTATTCCGTGTTGTGTTGGAAGAACACGAATCCTCGTCTTCAATCGTGAAGTCGTGGCACGAACTCCTGGTAAAATTCGTGTTGTAATGGTTGTGTTTCGTGTTTTTACCTCCTTTACATCATGATTTATCGGGCACTTTTCCTGTGAAGAAAATGTCATACTTTCGGTTTTGTTCTTTCATCTTATCACTCATAACGGAACAAACTGGAGTCGAATCTTCCACACGAAGTCCGTTGAGTTTAAAAAACAGCGAGACACATACAGGTATTCTGACTTTTTCAAAACCGAAGTCCCAATGTGTAAAATCACTCACACATCCACATAAACGTTTATATCTGAGATACTTACTACACCTAGATTACGTATGTATAAAAAGTAAGGACGGACTTCGTGTCAAAGGAAAGGAAAAATAGACAACTGGAAGATGAGTAATAAGTTCAAAGTAGAGTTGGCAGTAGGACAGAGACTTTAGAAAGGGTCGAGACTCTGTCTTAATCGGACGGGTAGTCATGAATAACTTACTAAAGTATAGTGAAACATGTAAAAATATTGTAAACAATGTAAAATACAATTATAAAAAGTCCTAAGAAATCCGAGACTCGAGATATTCTTGTCCCTAGGAAAGAGGAAGTAAAGACATAGGAATCAGGAATTGTACCCCAGAAAGTGTACCAACTTTAATTTATTTAAAATTTAAAATTAGTTAACTGAGTCAGAGAGACGTTTACATAGACAGACAGAAGTTTTAATGTCTGATAACTTCATCTTTATCAATGTGCAAACTAAGGTCACTCGTAGAGAAAAATGGAGAACAAAATAACCAAGGAAAAAAGTAAATCTACTTGACGAAACAAAAATTTCCGTACTTATTACTTGGTTGGAAAAAAAAAAAATTATTATAAAATTCAAAAAAATACCCGAAAGGAACACCGGGTCGACCATTTCTTAGGTGGACTTTACACCCTCTGGACCGAAGCTAAGGACCGAACCCTTCTAGGGGACCTCTTCCCTTTCCGACGGGAGAGGTCATAAGACCGGATGTCTTAAGGTCCCTGACATATCAAGTACGCCAGCGTTTCTCAGCCTGTGGTGACTCGCTGAAAGTGAGTGAGTGAATACGTTTGTACCTCAATCGTGTCATTACGCGATCCAAGACATAGTTTGACACGACTAAGATTTGACGTCCCCTCTTTCAAATATGCGTCCTTTTTTAATCCTATACACGAATACGATCTAAAACTAAAACCTTAAAGGTCTCAATCTGATCATAACTTTTTTTATTGTTTCGTTTGTGGATGGGTATTTGGGTGTTGGATGTAAATTATAAATAATATAAATAAAATTTTTCCACCAAAAAAAAAATTAGTTTGTGACTTTCAGATTCAACTTCCAGGTGATGTATGGGGAGGAATTAGGACACGGACGGGGAAGGGAGGGTAACTTCGGTGAAGAGATTTAAAATAGAAGGGGTCGATTCGGAATGTATACCCATCTAAAATCCTACGATCCCTAGGAACTCGTACCAAAAAACAAACAAACTGAAAATTGTTTTATAGTAAGTAAATCAGGTTGTACCCTCCTTTCCTCAACACAGTAGTCAAAGACGATACATATCCAGAAAGATCCTTTGTGAATTACTCTTACTCTTAAAAAAAAAGAGGACGAAGAAGTCTACAAAACAAACATTGGGGAATTAGATTTAATATTTAAATAGAAAGTCACAATACGAAAAATACTACTACTTGAAAAATAATTGTCGGTATTAGTTAAG
The DNA here is from genome assembly GCA_006410555.1 of Capra ibex. Taxonomy (NCBI): domain Eukaryota; kingdom Metazoa; phylum Chordata; class Mammalia; order Artiodactyla; family Bovidae; genus Capra; species Capra ibex. The sequence continues at coordinate 742,660 of SJYO01017864.1, forward strand.
ACGGTCATTTCGACATAACAAAACGAAGGTTTTTTCGAAAAATCAGAAAATTTTGTGTTGGTAAAGTTATTAAGACGATATCCCCAACACTTCGTGTATTTATATTTTTGCTTGTCACCTTTCACACATGAGTCATATAATCTTCGTATGTCTAAATATAACAGTACAATCAATACAGTGCGCTCACATAGAAGGAGTCAAGAAACAGAGTAGTGTTGTTTCTAAACCTCACTGCCTGTAATCTCGGGGGAGTCGCACAGTGTTAAGAGTCCAGAACCTATCTGGCACAATATCGAGAGTCCAGAGCTTGCCTGGCACAATATCGAGAATCTGTTCAGTCACAAAGTCGAGTCACAATGTCGAGATAAAATAAATCTTCTATCGTCCTTTTAGGTTGAAGCTCCACACTCCCGTGCAGTTAGGTTTCTGTGTTCCTCTTCTCGCGGGGTCGCGCGTCCTCTCTCTCTCTCTCGATCGAAACCGAGGAGATAAATATACAAATAGCGAGGGACCCGGACAGGATACATTTAACCCGGTCGGTCTTCACAACAAACAAAATGGACTCCAGGAGTGAGGCCAGGAGCCAGGAGCCAGGAGCCTGGAAAAAAACAAGATAAAAGCGTCTGAAAAGGGAAGGAACAGAAAATCGGTGGCGGTAAAACCTGAGGAAAAGAGATAAGATGGATGGATTGTCAATCTATTGAATATGGTTTCGAAGAATACAAGTTCTTACATTAAGATAAAAGAAAGAAAAAAAAAAAATAACTTCCTATTAACGAAATGTCTTAAAACGACAAAAGACAGTTTGGAGTTGTAATTAGTGGGTATCTATGTATTTAAGGGAGGGAAAACTTGAAGGGAGGGTAGAAGGAGGGGTAGGGCGGGGAGAGATCCAACTATGTCTCGAGGACAAACTCAAAGGACTCGGTATGTCGTTTAAGGGGAACCGATAGATAAAATGTATGCCATTACATTCAAAGGGACAATGAGAAACGTATGTAGAGTGGGAGAGGAGTACAGTCATTCAGACAAGAGATACAGACAAAGAGATAACGACGGGACAATTAGTCAAGAAGTCATGGTAAGGAGATCTAATGTATATATATACAATCTTATGTTATAAATAGAAAGAGAAAGACTGAGTGAAGTGAGACAAATTGTCCAAGATCCAAGTAGATGGAGTAGTCTTGACTGAGTTTACACAGGGACAAATACCGACTCATTATGAGGTAACACATATACATGGTGTTTAAGAAATAGGTAAGTAGACAGCTACCTGTAGATCCAACGAAGGTACAAGATCGATAACATTTATCGAGACGTTACTTGTTACCCTATGTACACAGAAAGTCAAAACCAAAGGAGTGCCATATACGGATCCTCACCCTAACGACTCAGTATACCACGAAAATAAAGAGCAAAAATTTCCTTAGAGGTATGGTAGAAGGTATCACCGACATAGTTAAATGTAAGGGTGGTTGTCACGTTCTCGCAAGGGAAAAAGAGGTGTGAGAGAGGTCGTAAATAACAAACATCTGTAAAATTACTACCGGTAAAACTGACCACACTCCACTATAGAGTAACATCAAAACTAAACGTAAAGAGTTTATTACTCGCTACAACTCGTGGAAAAGTTCACAAGCAATCGGTACACATCCAGAAGAAACCTCTTTTCAGACAAATCCAGAAAAGGGGTGAAAAACTAACCCAACAAACGAAAAGACTGTAACTCAACATACTTGACAAAAATATAAAACCTTTTATTGGGAAACAGTCAAAGTAAAAGATAATAAAAGAGGGTAAGACGTCCAACAGAAAAGTGGAACGAATATCAAATGAAACGACACGTTTTCGAAAATTCAAATTAGTCCAAGGTGAACAAATGAAAACAAAAATAAAGATAATGAGATCCTCAACCCAGTATCTCCTAGAACGAAACTAATACAGTAGCTCACAAGACGGACACAAAAGGAGATTCTTCTTTGACATTTTGATCAAAGACCAGAATGTAAATCCAGAAATTAGGTAAAACTCAAATAGAAACACATACCACAATCCTTCACAAGACTAAAGTCAACACATGTACATCGACAGGTCAAAAGGGTCGTGGTAAATAACTTCTCCGAAAGAAACGGGGTAAAATATAAGAACGGAGGAAACAGTTTTTCTTCCATGTGTATTCACGTATCCAAATAAAGACCCAAAAGATAGAACAAGGTAACCAGACATAAAGACAAGACTTCAATCCTTGCAACTAAGGAAGTCGAGGTTAGAAGAAATAGTTCTGACGAAACCGACAAGCCCCTAAAAAAACACACAAAGGTATACTTAACACTTTAAAAAACAAGATCAAGACACTTTTCACGGTAACCATTAAACTATCCCTAACGTAACTTAGACATCTAACGAAAACTATCATATCAGTAAAATTGTTATAACGAAGAAGGATGGGTCCCTGCATCTTATAGAGAGGTAGGCAAAGACAGAAGAAACTAAAGAAAGTAGTCACAGAATATTAAAAGACACATGTCAAGAAAGTAGAGGAATTCATTCAAATAAGGATCTATAAATTAAGAAAACAAAATTACCACTTACACTAACTAAGGAATTAAAGAGAGAGACTTAAAAGTAACAATCATATATCTATACTTTCACTAAAGACACATAACTAAAAAATAGGACACTGTAACCATTTAAGTGACTAATCGAGATCATTAAAAGACTATCATAATAATCCCAAAAGATACATGCCATAGTACAGTAGACGTTTGTCACTCTCGAAATGAAGAGAAGGTTAGACCTAAGGAAAATAAAGAAAAAGAAGACACTAACAACATCGATCCTGAAGGCTTCGATACAACTCATTATCACCACTTTCACCTGTGAGAAAAGAACAAAGACTAGAAACCCCCTTACGAAAGTCAAAAAGTGATAACTGTTATTACAAACGACATCCGAATAGTATATACCGGAAATGATACAACTCCATACAAGGAAGAAACGGGTAAAAAACTTCTCAAAAATAGTATTTACCCACGACTTATAAAGTTTCTGAAAAAGACCTAGATAACTCTACTAGTATACCAAAAGAGACGTAGATAACTCTACTAATATACTAAAAATAGAAAGTTAAACAATTATACCACATAATGTAACTAACTAAACGTTTATAATTTCTTAGTAACGTAGGGACCTTATTTGGGTTGAACTAGTATCACATACTCGAAAAACTACACAACGACTTAAGACAAACGATTTTAAAGCAACTCCTAAAAACGTAGATATAAGTAGTCACTGTAACCGGACATCAAAAGAAAAACACACAACACAAACAGACCAAAACCATAGTCTCACTACCACCGGAGTATCTTACTCAAACCTTCACAAGGAAGGTGATGACGTTATAAAACTTTCTCAAAATCTTCCTATCCGTAATCTAGAAGAGACTTACAAACTATCTTAAAAGGACACTTCGGTAGACCGGGACCCGAAAACAAAAAACCCTCTAAAAACTAGTGTCGAAGTTAAAGTTACGAACATTAACCCAACAAGTATTGAAGAGAAAGAAGGACAAGTCCGAAGGTTCTAACTTGAAAAGATTCTTAAACAGGTAAAGGAGGTCCAATAGGTAAAATAACGGTAAAATAACAGTAAGTATTATCAGAGAATATTAGGAAACATAAATACGTAACAGACAACATTGGAGGGCAAAAAGTAAAGATTAAAACAACTAAACTAAGAAGAGAGAAAAAAAAGAACTACCCAGACCGCTTTCCTACATCAAAACAAATAGAAGAGTTTCTTGGTTGAACACTAAAATAATTAGAAATGATAACAAAGAAAGTAAAGAAAAGGTAAATATAGACGAGCTAGAAATACTAAAGAAAGGAAGATGATTAAAACCCAAAAAAACCAAGAAGAAAAAGGTCAACAAAATCCACATTTCAATCCAACGGATAAGTTACAAAAACAACAAAGAACTCCATCCTAACATAACGATATTTGCAGGGAGAATCCTGACGAAAACGACGTAGGGTATCCAAAACCCACCAGTACAAAAGTAACAGTAAACAAAGATCTTTACAAAACTAAAGAGAAAACTAACGTAGTCATTGAACAACCAATAAATCTTTGCACAACAAATTAGAGGGACACAAACACAAAAAATGTCAAAAAAAGATCAATAACTATAGATCAGAGTATCACAACACCGTTTCTACTACGAACTATGTCATAGTTAAAAGAATTTAAAGTCAAGTCAAGTCAGCGAGTCAACACAGGCCGAGAAACGCTGGGACACTTAACGTCGTACGGTCCGGAGGGACAGGTAGTGGTTGAGGACCTCAAGTGAGTCTAAGTACAGGTAGCTCAGTCACTACGGTAGGTCGGTAGAGTAGGAGACAGTAGGGGAAGAGGAGGACGGAGGTTAGGGAGGGTCGTAGTCTCAGAAAAGGTTACTCAGTTGAGAAGAGTACTCCACCGGTTTCATGACCTCGAAGTCGAAGTCGTAGTAAGGAAGGTTTCTTTAGGGTCCCAACTAGAGGAAGTCTTACCTGACCAACCTAGAGGAACGTCAGGTTCCCTGAGAGTTCTCAGAAGAGGTTGTGGTGTCAAGTTTTCGTAGTTAAGAAGTCACGAGTCGAAAGAAGTGTCAGGTTGAGAGTGTAGGTATGTATTGGTGACCTTTTTGGTATCGGAACTGATCTGCCTGGCATCAGTCGTTTCATTACAGAGACGAAAACTTAGACGACAGATCGAACCAGTATTGAAAAGAAGGTTCCTCATTCGCAGAAAATTAAAGTACCGACGTCAGTGGTAGACGTCACTAAAACCTCGGGGGGTTTTATTTCAGACTGTGACAAAGGTGACAAAGGGGTAGAGAAACGGCACTTCACTACCCTCGCCTACGGTACTAGAAGCAAAAGACTTACAACTCGAAATTCGGTTGAAAAAGCGAGAGGAGAAAGTGAAAGTAGTTCTCCGAAAAATCGAGAAGTGAAAGACGGTATTCACACCACAGTAGACGTATAGACTCCAATAACTATAAAGAGGGTCGTTAGAACCAAGGTCGAACACGAAGAAGGTCGGGTCCCAAAGAGTACTACATGAGACGTATATTCAATTTATTCGTCCCACTGTTATATGTCGGAACTACATGAGGAAAAGGAAAAACCTTGGTCAGACAACAAGGTACAGGTCAGGATTGACAACGAAGGACTGGACGTATGTCTAAAGAGTTCTCCGTCCAGTCCACCAGACCATAAGGGTAGAGAGAGTCTTAAAAGGTGTCAAGGAACACTAGGTGTGTCAGTTTCCGAAACCGTATCAGTTATTTCGTCTTTATCTACAAAAAGACCTTGAGAGAACGAAAAAGTTACCGTAATTCACTATAATTTTGTTTATAGGTTTTTGTTCTTCTGTTTCTACTTGAGGTCTGTTTACCGTCAATGTTTTAGTCCGTTTATTATTAATTTTATTACCTTATATGTGTATATGTATATATTAGTACTCCTTTCAGTTCTGTCAGGTTGTTTTTATTTCATGTTATCTAACTGTGCCACTTGTTTCCTTAGGTTTTTAATATAAATGGTCAATTCTTGCTTTGATTTCATGTTTGACCTTTCAACGGTTCACTCCTTATTTCGTTACTCCTATTTTGATCGTTTATGCGACTCTCCTTTCCTTTCTTTCTTATCTATACGTCTCAATTCATCTCCATCTACTACTTTCGAAATATATGTAAATTCTAATCGACGTTACCCTTTTCTTGTCATCCTTTCCGTTTGTTTCCTTATTTACATCTTTTTTTATGTAGTCCAAATTTTTTTAATTTTAATCTTTTTCCTCTTTTCTCTTTTCTTTTTTACCTTTTATTTTTTTTTGGGAGGTGTTTTGACGTTTTCGGGTTTCATCTCCGTCTCCAAAGATAGTTGTTATTTTTCACACTGACTTACATCTGGAGAACGCTAAGGTGCTTGACGTCGGGCGGTCCGAGGAAACAAGTACCCTAAGAGGTCCGTTCTTATGACATCATCCAACGGTAAAGGAAGAGGTTATATGTATATATGGGTATTTGTTTTACTTTTATGAGGTTGTTTTTATTTCATGTTATCTAAATGGGCCACTTGTTTCCTTAGGTTTTTAATATCGATCGTCTTGTTTTGATTGATTTTCTGTTTGACCCTCTGTTTTGATTTCGTTCCACGGTTGACCACTTATTTCGATACTTTTATTTTGATTGTCTATACAATTCTCCTTTCCTCTCTTTCTTCTCTTTCTTATCTATGCGTGTCAATTTACCTCCATCTATTTCTTCTAAATATATGTAATGTCTATTTGAGGTTCCCCTTTTCTTGTCATCCTTTTCGTTTGTTTCGTTATTTACATCTTTTCTTTTATTATCCAAATTTTTTATACTGGGTCTCTCTACCGTACCCCTCCCTCCACCCTCCCCCCAAGTCCTAACCCTTGAGTACATATGGGCACCGCCTAAGTACAACTACATACCGTTTTGGTTATGTCATGACATTTCATTTCATTTTTTTTTTTTTTGAACTTCTTTTATAAAATTCCGTTTTTCTTCTTTTTCCTTTTGAGGTGTCTTGAAGTGTTCGGATTACATCTCCGTCTCCAAATATTGTTCATATTTTTTAACACTGACTCCCCCTTTTTTTCGAGTTTTCGAATCAATCTATAGTATCACGTTTATTTTAGTTGTTGACGTTGTCCCTCCACCCTTTCTTTTTTTCTCTTTTTTTTAGGTCTTCCAAGATGTCTTGTTCAGTTTTGTATTCTTAGTATTTAAAAAAAAACTCAGAGACGACAGTCTCAGGAAAGGGAGCGACCCTCAGTGTCAGGTGGACTGGAGGGATCCTACGGGAGGTTGTGACGACTAGAGACCTGGACGACACCCCAGTCGAGTCTAAGATTAGACCAGGAAAAAGACACACAAGAACACTCAGCAGGGGTACGTCTCCCAACGAGGACTCCCGACGGGACCTCCTGAACCCAAACGGGGACACTCCCGGTCCACACCTCCACCACGTCGACGAACACAATGTCCCCAAGGTCGTCGTGGTCCATAAGGCCCCTTAAACGTCGATTTCGTGGTCCTTTATATCACAAGATCTTCTCATACCGTTGGTCATAACCGGGTATGGCGAGGTCACAAGAACGGACCTCTTGGGGGTAGGGACTGTCTCTTCGGACCGTCCGGTGTCAGACGACGACGACGACGATGATTCAGTGAAGTCGGTACAGGCTGAGACACGCTGGGGTATCTGCCGTCGGGTGGTCGGAGGGGTCAGGGACTCTAAGAGGTCCGTTCTTGTGACCTCACCCGACGGTAAAGGAAGAGGTCCGGTGTCAGATGTCCCATCGTTTTTCAGTCTGTGATGGTTTCGTTGGGACGCACGTATTTACGTTCTGTAAAAAAGGGACACCGTCGAGACGGGGTCACTATCAACTCGCACTTCCGCCACGTCGACGAACCGAACACCCCTGGGACCGTCACGGTTCACACGTCCCTGGACCTGACGGAGGGGACGTCCTGGACACTGGGACAGTCTCAGAAAAAAGCTCGGAGAACATCGACCGCTAGCCTTCTGTAGAAACGGAACAGAAAGAGGTATCGAGGCGGACAATCTCCGTGAATCTCCCGAGGGAACGAACCCCAGGAAGAGACAACAAGGTGCCCAGTCCGTGTGTCACCCCGACGGGACCGTCCCCAGGATGACACATCCAGACGTGGAGTCCGTGATTTCCCCGTGGGACCTACCCCAGGAGACATTAAGTTACGTAATCCCTAACTACCCGGTCAGAGAGATAACAAGTCGTCACCTACGACCGGAGACCCCTCTCTCTCCGATACCACTACCGAGGTGGGGGATGCGCACTGAGTCGTTATAGCGGAACGAAGGTACCGAGGGACCGAAAGGAGGTGTCCGTAAAGGGTGGTGTCAGAGGAGGGTGTGTCGGGGAGCCAAATAGAGAGGAGTCGGTTGTCGTTGGGAACGGGACCCTAACGTGGTGTTAGGGATTTGAGGTCGGGGGTCAACGGCGTGGAAGGTCCTCTGGACGTAGGGAAAGACCCCATACATATATACCGACACCGTGCCTGACAGACTAAGAGTAAGATAAATCCGACGGTGTCTAGTTGACAAAGTGAATGACGGAAATTACAAGGGGGAGACTAAGTCTGTCAACGGGACTACACCCCTAACCTGGGGACGAAGTCAAGGGGGTGACGGAGCCCGTCCAGGTCGGGATGATTGTGAGGACAAAAAGGGGGGTCAAGGAACCACGACGTACCAAGATATATAAAAAAAAGGTGACCAGTCCACGAGGACAGACGAGAGTCGACCACAAGACGTACGTGGAGACACAGACTTCCACACAAGGACTACGTAGGTACCTCTCTCTCCATGAGGTACAGGTGGAGGAGGAGGCGGTAGAACAAGAGGTAATAAAATAAGGACTATTTAATTTAGACTGAAAGTTAACGGGTTGGACCATTCTACCCCTAAGTGTATTCAATAATACCCTCGGGTACCTCTTTTTACTCTGAGGGAGAGAAAAGAAGGAAAAAGGAGGGGTCAGGTTTTAGAATTCTCGGAAAATTTCCTTTTGTTTGACTCCTCCCGAGTGAACATTCGTCAATAGTACTAGTATTGACTATGATAATAAAATTTTCCGACATATAAAAAATTTCATTTTCCTGTAATGTTAAAAAGCCGGTTCAAACACGTACTTTCAGAGTCGAATAGAACTCAGGGGTCTTTTATGTCACATCGAAGGGCTCCACGAGGTACATCGGTAAGAGGAGTCACCTGAAAAGTAAAACAACTTCATAACGATACGTCATTCTAAGTCTATAAATGATACGGTCATAACGACTTGGGACCGGTAAGACCCCTTTAACGTAAACCCTCCGAGAAAGGGTCAGAGGGACTGTCGGAGTTTTCAATACGGAAATTTAGTTCGAGGATTTTTATTTTCGATCTTCCGTGTAATAAGTACTCACTGAAGTCAAAAAGTAAGTCACTTGTGGAAGGTAATTTTTACCTTGGGTCTCTGGACCAAGTTAAATCAGTGAGTCAACATAGACTGAGAAACACTGGGGTACCTGACGTTGTGTGGTCCGAAGGGACAGGTAGTGGTTGAGCACATCGAACGAGTTTGAGTACAGATAGCTTAGTCACTACAGTAGGTTGGTACAGTAGGAGACAACAGGGGAAGAGAAGGACGAAAGTTAGAAAGGGTCGTAGTCCCAGAAAAGGTTACTCAGTCAAGAAGTGTAGTCCACCGGTTTCATAACCTCAAAGTCGAAGTCATAGTCAGGAAGGTCACTTATAGGTCCTGAATAAAGGAAATCCTACCTGACCAACCTAGAGGAACGTCAGGTTCCCTGAGAGTTCTCAGAAGAGGTTGTGGTATCAAGTTTTCGTAGTTAAGAAGTCGTGAGTCGAAAGAAATATCAGGTTGAGAGTGTAGGTATGTGCTGATGACCTTGATCATCGACACTGATCTGCCTGGAAACAGTCGTTTCCTTACAGAGACGAAAAATTATACGACAAATCCAAACAGTATCGAAAAGAAGCTTCCTCGTTTGCAGAAAATTAAAGTACCGACGTCAGTGGTAGACGTCACTAAAACCTCGGGGGTTTTATTTCAGACGGTGATAAAGGTGATAAAGGGGTAGATAAACGGTACTTAACTACCCTGGCCTACGATATTAGAATCGAAAAACTTACAACTCAAAGTTCGGTCGAAAAAGTGAGAGGAGAAAGTGAAAGTAGTTCTCCGAGAAATCAAAAAAAAAAAGCGAAAGACGGTATTCCCACCACAGTAGACGTATGGACTCCAATAACTATAAAGAGGGCCGTTATAACTAAGGTCGAACACGAAGTAGGTCGAATCGTAAAACGTACTACATGAGACGCATATTCAATTCATTCGTCACTGACATATGTCGGAACTGCATGAGGAAAGGGCTAAACCTTGGTCAGACAACAAGGTACAGATCAAGATTGACAACGAAGAACTGGACTTATGTCTAAAGAGTCCTCCGTCTATAGACCATAAGGGTAGAGAAATTCTTAAAAGGCGTCAAACAACACTAGGTGTGTTTCCGAAACCGTATCAATCATTTCGTCTTCATCTACAAAAAGAGCTTGAGAGAACGAAGAAGCTACTAGGTCACCTACAACCGTTAAACTAGAGACCAAGGAGACGGAAAAGTCAAACTTGTAGACCTTCAAGTGCCAAGTGTGTGACAACTTCGGACCGAACCTCTAAAAACTCGTAGTGAAACGATCGCACCCTCTGCTCACGTCAACACGCCATCAAATCGTAAGTAACCGTAACGGAAAGAAAGCCTAATCTTACTTTTGCGTGGGAAGATCAGGACACCGACCTTCTGGACCAAAAGAGAAATCTTACACCTTCTCTCTTTATTTACCTCTTGTTTTAAGTTTAATTTTAGAATCATCGGGACTTCGAGAATGTACACATGGGTATCCACATGTCCACGGTACGATAGCAAAACGAATCCCGACAAAGATTCAACAAGTCAAAAATAACTCGTGAACGGTGGAGTACACTTCTCAACTGAGTGACCTTTTCTCAGACTACGACCCTCTCTAACCCCCGTCCTCCTCTTCCCCTACTGTCTCCTACTCTACCGACCTACCGTAGTGGCTGAGCTACCTGCACTCAAACTCACTTGAGGCCCTTTACCAATACCTGTCCCTCCGGACCGCACGACGCTAAGTATCCCAGCGTTTCTCAGCTTATGCTGACTCCCTGACTTGACTCGACTTACTTATTACCTTGGTACTGTATTTTTGTACGATCAACATATGACATAAAGAGAACGAACGACACTTCTAGTCTCATTTCGCAGGCTAATGTATCTGAAAAGGGAGTTAATAAATTTTCCGTTATATAGAGGGTTTATTTTAAATAGTAATAACATATAAAATTATGTGTAATTCCTTACTATTTCATGGTGTCATAGATAACATATTACTCAGGTATTTTGGGTCTAGACTATGCATAGTAATACTGAAAATGAACTCGAACTTTATTAAAGTTCTTGTGAGTTATTAGCAATAACTCCGGATATATTAAAATTCTCGACTCTGTCTCTTATGTAAGCTCGTATCATACAGATATGGGAATTCTTAAAACGTCTGATCACTTGTTATATGTATTCTTTTATTTATACATATCTGATTATTTACTTTTTCTACGATACTTCCGTATGTTCATCTTCCTTTCCTCAGTTTTTAAAAAGGACTTCTTCAATTACGAAATTTACTTAAATTTCGGGTCATTCCCAACAACTGATTCATATCTTTTCTTTCCACTAAGTTCGACTCCTTTACCGTAGACACTCAAACACAATTGTATTCTTTGTTGTATACCGTCAATACTGACAAAGACGACACATTGATCAAGGTACACTGACCTCGTTACCCACGTACCCAACTTCCGTCTTCTTTCGTACCCGGTCCATACCAATCCATTCCACACACCCCTGGAAAATGGATGACGAAGATATTAGAAGGGTGACTTCTGGAGGAATCTCTTCATTTTGACCTCCTTTAAATAATTTGAGGGAGGGAAATGACAAAACAATTCAAATGGAATTGAGAATACACCGATGGGCATTCAAAGATAATTCACGATAGGGTACCTCCTCGATAGAGAATCGTGGTAATACTGTATGTTCACTCTCGATGAAACTAGAAAATAATAGAATAACGATTAATGAATGATAAAAAGTGATATGTATTAAATAAGATAGCTTGGTGACGACCGTTCATACAATGATTCATAAACTTCATTACCTTATTATCTCTCCCTTTTTTAAATTCTTTTCATCAATTTTCTTACTAAAAATAATTTGTCGTTCTAGTCCATTATTTGGATGTGATACTTCACTTTCTTCTCACACTTTTTCGACTGAATTTTGAGTTGTAAGTTTTTTGATTCTAGAACCGTAAACCAGGGTAGTGAAGTACCGTTTATCCTCCCGTTGTTACCTTTGTCACTGTCTGAAATAAAAGAACCCGAGATTTTAGTGACGTCTACCACTGACGTCGGTACTTTAATTTTCTGTGAACGAGGAACCTCCTTTTCGATACTGTTTAGATCCGCCGTATAATTTTTCGTCTGTACAATGAAACGGCTGTTTCCAGGTAGATCAGTGTCGATGCCAAAAAGGTCATCAGTACATACCTACACTCTCAACCTGGTATTTCTTCCGACTCACGACTTCTTAACTACGAAAATTGACACCATAACCTCTTCTAAGAACTCTCAGGGAACCTGACGTTCCTCTAGGTTGGTCAGGTAGGATTTCCTTTAGTCAGGACTTATAAGTAACCTTCCTGATTACGACTTCGATTTCGAGGTTATGAAACCGATAGACTACACTTCTCGATTGAGTAACCTTTTCTGGGACTACCTAACTTCCGGTCTCTTTCCCTGTCGTCTCCTACTCTACCAACCTATCGTAGTTGCTGAGTCACCTGTACTCAAACTCGTCCGAGGTCCTCAACCACTACCTGTCCCTCGGGACCGCACGACGTCAGGTACCCCAACGTTTCTCAACCTGTACTGACTCGCTGACTTGTCTTGACTACTTTCACTGTTGTAAATACACTTATGAACTTCTATTAAAACTTATTAGTCAGTTAGATGGGATTGGTAAACAATTTTCAAAAGAGATCAATCGATCATTCATGTCAAAGAAAAGTCAAATGGTAAACTAGTACATCGTAAGATGTTGATTTGTTTTACACAGAAACCATGATATCTTATAAAACTTTGTTGTACATTTATATCTCTTTCGACACTCAAAACTATAAGTCCTCGTTAAAAATTTTGTTTTGAGTCCTATCATCTTTAACAAAACATAATCTAGAAAGTCATTTAAAGTTACTTTTGGTTTTTACTTGAAGAAAGTATCAATTACGATAATAATCCTTTACCAGTTTAATAAAATTGAAAGGTCTAATTGACTCATTGTTCAACTCTCTTTGGTTGTCACAAGAAAAATGGAAGGTCACAAGAACGGACCTCTTAGGGTCCCTGCCTCCTCGGATCACCCGACGGCAGAGACCCAAGCGTGTCTCAGTCTGTACTGACTTCGCTGAATCGTCGTCGTCGTCGCCGTCGTTTCACAGGAATCCATCAACAATTAGTTGTCTCATTGAATAAAATTTTTATTATTTAACTTAATAAAACGAAAGATGTGGTCACCTTTCGTCGTCATCGTGTCTTTTGGAGTCTCTTTTGACTTGTCTTCCCCTTAGGACGTGGTAGATACAATCGTCCAGTCCCCTTTAACACAGTCTGTATGGAGAGATTACAAAACTTTGACGAAGATGAAAATGGTAGAGGGTGAAAAGACGTCTACTGTCAGAAATTAATATCAGAGATCAACTGAGAGGTAATAGATAAAAGAAGATTTATATGGAAATGGGGATCTAGACCGACGAATAAGATTTCCATCGGGATCATTAGTCCATGTAGGTTTACAGTATGTCATGTTTAGTCAATGTTGATACTTCATAAATTTTTAAAGTATAAGTACACAAAGGAGACCAACATGAATCCTTCGTGGTCTGTTAGGTTTACTCAAAAGTTCTTCTTTTACTGTCACATTCAAGGGTCACGTGTCAGTCCGGGGACTCGACCCTTATCGACGTGCAGGACCCGTTTTGACACTTAGTGGTCCTGTCACCTCGGGTGTCTTCAACCTCCTCAGACCCCTGTAATGTCCAGTCATAAAGAATCCCGGTAGATCAATTTCCTTGTACACTTAACGTAAACCGTGTTAGTTGGGTTTGCAGTTTAAATCAGTAGTAGGATTAAAAATTTTTAATATAAAGAAAACTATATTTCATACGTATGGGGTTTAATTTTTTTCATATATACACAACAAACGTTTATTAATATTTCGTCGGTATACACAATGATTGTGGGTCCAGTTCTACTTTCGAGACGGTCTGTAACGACTCGGAAAGGAGTAGGATCGAGGAGTAGTTCGTAGGGACGGGAGGAGGTCAATCGAGGACACGTGCACAGGACACGGGAGACGAAACCCAAAGTCAGTCAGTTAAGTCAACGAGTCAACACAGACTGAGAAACTCTGGGGTACTTAACGTCGTGCGGTCCGGAAGGACAGGTAGTGGTTAGGACCTCAACTGGGTTTGAGTACAGGTAACTCAACCACTACGGTAGGTCGGTAGAGGAGGAGACAGCAGGGGAAGAGGAGGACGGGGGTTAGGGAGTGTCGTAGTCCCATAAAAGGTTACTCAGTTGAGAAGCGTACTCCACCGGTTTCATAACCTCAAAGTCGAAGTCATAGTCGGGAAGGTCACTTGTGGGTCTTGACTAGAGGAAATCCTACCTGACCAACCTAGAGGAACGTCAGGTTCCCTGAGAGTTCTCAGAAGAGGTTGTGGTGTCAAGTTTTCGTAGTTAAGAAACCGCCAGTCGAAAGAAGTGTCAGGTTGAGAGTGCAGGTATGTACTGGTGACCTTTTTGGTATCGGAACTGATCTGCCTGGAAACAACCGTTTCATTACAGAGACGAAAACTTATACGGTAGATTCAACCAGTATTGAAAGGAAGGTTCCTCATTCGTAGAAAATTAAAGTACCGACGTCAGTGGTAGACGTCACTAAAACCTCGGGGGATTTTTATTTCAGTCGGTGACAAAGGGGTAGATAGACGGTACTTCACTACCCTGGTCTACGGTATTAGAATGAAAAGACTTACAACTCGAACTTCGGTTGAAAAAGTGAGAGGAGAAAGTGAAAGTAGTTCTCCGAAAACTCAAGGAGAAGTGAAAGACGGTATTTCCACCACAGTAGACGTATAGACTCCAATAACTATAAAGAGGACCGTCAGAACTAAGGTCGAACACTAAGAAGGTCAGGTCGCAAAGAGTACTACATGAGACGTATCTTCAATTTATTCGTCCCACTGTTATATGTCGGAACTGTATGAGGAAAAAGGACAAACCTTGGTCAGACAAGGTAGAGGTTAAGATTGACAACGAAGGACTGGATGTATATCCAAAGAGTTCTCCGTCTAGTCCACCAGACCATAAGGGTAGAGAAAGTCTTAAAAGGTGTCAAATAACACTAAGTGTGTCAGTTTCCGAAACCGTATCAGTTATTTCGTCTTTATCTACAAAAAGACCTTGAGAGAACGTAAAAGGTACTAGGTCGTCTACAACCGTTAAACTAGAGACCAAGGAGACGGAAAAGATTTTGGTCGAACTTGTAGACCTTCAAGTGCCAAGTGCATAACGACTTCGGACCGAACCTCTTAAAACGCGTAATGAAATGATCGCACACTCTACTCACGTTAACACGCCATCAAGCTCGTAAGAAACCGTAACGGAAAGAAACCCCAACCTTACTTTTGTGGAAAAGGTCAGGACACCGGTGACGACTCAAAAGGTTTAAACGACTGTATAACTCACGTCGTGAAAGTGTCGTAGTAGAAAGTCCTTAACTTTATCGAGTTGACGAAACGCAAACGACAGTAACATTAAGAACATAGTTATTTACCTTAGTACCGAATTTAACAAAACAGTAAACTGTGACTTTTCGTAGGTCAAGTAAGTAAGTCAACCGTCTGTGCACCGAGTTACCCGAACAGTGTCAATTACGACGACCCTTGAAAAAGTATGTACGTACATAGAACCGTACACTCGTACTCCCAAAAAATCCATACCTCAAAGACACAGAAAACATAGAAGTCGAACTAAGATCTACTATTTTGACAAGTCTTAACTAACACGGTCAAATATAGAGGTAGTCGTCCTATACTCCAGAGAAACGAGGTGTAACAACAGATATGATCTACGGAAGAGAATTTTAAAAACGGTAAGACTACTCATATTATACAGTAACACTATAACAAAATTAATGACATTCATCATTATTCGTACCAAAATAAAGAACAACTAGTAAACCAAATAATTAGTAGACCAAATAACTGACAACCTAAAGGACACAGTACTTCAACAAGTCAAAAAAAGAAATGAATAAAAAAGACAGGAAAAATAACTAAGTATCCTTAAAAAAATATAAGTCCAATATTTAAGAAACAAGTAAGTAGTTTTCTTTAAAGTCGGTGACCTTTGCGGTCATATTAACATCGATAACCAGACATTGTTCAGATGATTAATCGGAGACGGGAACAACTATCGTTCGTTCTACTTACAGAAACCGAAGTAATTAATCACAAATATTTACCATACGGATGAAAAGACTAATATTGATCACTCTTCCATTCCCTCTGAAATCGAGACTACGATCCATTTCACCAATTGTTAAATCAATTCAACTCTTTGATAATTTTGAGAATCCTTTGACTCATTTCCAACTACGAGTAGATTTAGAATTCTTTTACACAAATACAGGACGTAAAATGCGAAATACAGAATCGAGACACAACAACAGTACATCAGTGAGTCAGTACAGACTGAGAAACGTTGGGGCGTCTCACGTCGTGTGGTCCGACGGGACAGAAAGTGGTAGAGGACCTCGAACGAGTTTGAGTGCAGGTGACTCACTCACTACGGTAGGTTGGTAGAGTAACCAACCTTTTATATACACATAAAATAATATATCTTGTGGTCGTCCATCTCAAAACTAAGAATAAAAATGACACTTAAAATATTACTCGTATAATTATGAAAACATTATTTTTCGTTCTATAAATGTAAAACTTTTTTTCCACTGTCAAATTTCGCTTTCCTCCCTTGAAGGGACCACCCGAACATCAATTCTGAGGTGGAAAGACTATGTCCCGGGACCCAAACTAGGGACCAGTCCCTTGATCTACGGTGTACGGTGTTGATTCATAGGGGGTGTACGACGTTGATTCTGGACCACGTCGGTTTATTTATTTATGAATTTGACTCTCCTTTTAAAAGTTAAACGACATATGTAGTTTTGAAATTTTAAAACAACTTTATCTCATTTTATTGAACCCCTGTAAAGAGTGAACAAGTTCATCTCTATATTTTAAACGTAACGGTTTTTAGGATCAACGGAAACAAAAATATAATAATAAAAAAATAAATATCACAACATAATCAGACGACATATCGTCACTAAGTCTATATACAGGACTTCACTATGGTACACAAAAGGAGACTGAATAAAGTGAATCACACTATTATAGATCCAGGTAGGTACAACGACGTTTACCGTAATAAAACAAGAAAAAGACACCGGCTCATCACGAGGTGACACATATATATGGTGTCGAAGAAATGGGTAAGTAGATCGTTACTTGCAAATCCAAGGAAGGTACAGAACCGATGCCACTTATCACGACGTCACTTGTAACCCCACGTACATAGAAAAGTTTAGTACCAAAAGACGTCTACATACGGGTCCTCACCCCAACGACCTAGTATACCGTCGAGACAAAATTAAAAAACTCCTGAGAGGAATGATAAAAGGTGTCATCGACATGGTTAAATGTAAGGGTGGTTGACACATTCTCCCAAGGGAAAAGCGGAGTGGGAGAGGTCGTAAACAATAAACACCTAGAAAAAATTACTACCGGCAAGACTGAATACACTCCATCATGGAGTAACATTAAAACTAGACACAAAGAGATTTTTAATCAGGGTAACTCGTAGAAAAGGGTAATGATAACCGGTATAAAAGCAGAAGAAACCTCTTTTCATAAATCCAGAAGACGGGTAAAAAACTAACCTGACAAAGAAAAGAACTATCACTCGACAAAACTCGATAAACATATAAAACCTTTAATTAAGGAACAAAAATTTACCGTAAACAACGTTACTGAACAATCGGTCGTTTACCGGAAAGGTGTATCACTCCTTGTTTATCATTACTAACGAATTCGAATATCACGAACTCTATACGGTCTATATTGAGTCAAACAAAAATAACAACATATAGGTTTGACCTTCTCCTACTAATAGTTGAAAATCACTAACTCTTTTCTCTACACTCAATTTAAGTCTATGTTGACTTACTGAAATAAAAGGGAAAAACATAGTCGGATGACAATGTACACGTAGAATAATTGACCAGACCTTATATAAATATCTAGATGAACTTAAACGAAGACAACCTTACGTCAACGAATTGATACGAATTATACCTAAATCAAAGGAGATCCGTCAGTACACTCTTTGTCATAGAATTCATTAACGATTATTCGTTTCTAGTAGAATCGGGGTCAAGATCGTAAAAGACGAAGAGACGACGGTTTTACAATGAAAACAGGTTTCTAGGACATTAATGAGTTTTAAGAGGGTAAAGATTATGACAATTAAGTCTGTACGGTAAGTAGTCGGTGTAGAAGGACAAGAGGTTTAAGTAAACTAAAGTAATCGTGGAAGTAAGGTGACTTCACTTCACTTCAGCGAGTGAGTACAGGTTGAGAAACGATGGGGTACCTGACATCGGATGGTCCGAGGAGGGAGGTACCCTAAGAGGTCCGTTCTCATGACCTCACCCAACGGTAAAGGAAGAGGTCCCCTAGAAGGGCTGGGTCCCTAGCTTGGGACCAGAGGACGTAAGGTCCGTTTGCGAATTGGAGACTCGGTGGTCCCTTCGGGTAAGGTAACCAAGGGAAAATAAAAATGAGAGTCTAAATAAGACGGATCTAAAATGGAAAGAAGTAATATTAGGAGAATATATATACTAGTCCGGGAAACGGGAAGAGAGAAACAAATGGAAGGAGGATTGTTTTGAGATCGGGGGTGAAAGAGACAATGATGAACGTTTGTTGACTCGTAACGAGTTCTTTCTAGGTATTGGTCCAAACTCCCAAGGGACTTTTAGTACTATTTGTTGGAGTTGTCTCGTCAGTAATTGAGTAAAAAAAGATCATACAAGTGAGAAGATGTCAGAAATAAAAGATAGAGTATGTAAAAATAGACATATCTGAAGGACTACAGGAGAGGAAGGAATGACGTCGAACGGAGTTATTAAGTATCTCTTTTATCCTCGTTAACTTACTTCTAAAGGAGAGGTCCGTTTACGGTCAAGATGTCCGAGTAGACGTAGATAGAAAAGGAGGGTAGGAGGACAGTTTCTGACTGGGGAGATGTACAATGGATTTAATGTAGAGAAAGACGAAAGAATCTCTACATTAAGGTATCCAATAACAGAGAAGACTCCGAAATCGAAAAGGTAAAAAAAAAATTGATCTAGAAATAATAGTCATCATTTTTTATAGGGAAATCAGAGAAAGTAGAATTTTTCGGGAAGAAGACTAATGATAAACATTGTGAAAAGAGAAGAAAGTTTTCTAAACAAAGGTACAGGAATGAAGAGTGAGAAATTTTTTTATCAAAAATCAAATAAAAATTTTAATAAAACCGACACGACCCAGAAACAACGACGTACGTCCGAAAGAGATCAACGTCACACACCCCTGACGAGAAACAACACCACGTGTCGAGGGATCAACACCGTGTACCCGAATCAACGGGACGTCGTATACCCTAAGAGGGACTGGACCCTAACTTGGAGACAGGGGACCGTCTTCCCAAGAATTGGTGACCTGGTCTACACAGTCTGGAATCTTCAATCTCAAAACACACAGGACAACTTCTTTTAAAACAGATATGGTTTCAGTACTTCTAACTAAAAGATCAAAATTTCAACTATAATACAAGATCTTATTAAAAGTTGATACTACATAATAGATCAAACGATTATAAAGGAAAACCGGAAAATGTAGATCTAATAAATCCTCTAATCTGACATAA
Source organism: Capra ibex (assembly GCA_006410555.1). NCBI lineage: Eukaryota > Metazoa > Chordata > Mammalia > Artiodactyla > Bovidae > Capra > Capra ibex. Next base: position 762,451 of record SJYO01017864.1, read on the forward strand.
AAGAAAAGAAATTTACAGAAGATTAAAAGATTCTAAAAACGACAAATTCAATACCAACGAAATATTTCTCTTAACTCTAAACAAAGGAGAAAAAGACAAGAGATCTTATATAACATATTCTAACCACAAAAAAAAAATGACATTTACAATCTAAATTAACAACTTCGGTGGACCTGATCTGAAGGTACCCTTTTAAGAATTAATACTTAAGTCTAAGAAATTCTTTATTTACAGATAAGTCTTAAAAATAAGACAAAAAGAATATTCTTAAAACTATCAAACATAAAAAGATTCTCAAATAAAATTTAAAATTTTAAAGAATTTTACGAAAACCAATAAAAATAAATAAATAAATAAAAACCGACGTGACCCAGAAACAAAACCGCACGTCCGAAAAAAGATCAACACCGCTCGTCACCGACGGGACACCACGGGACACACGAAAAACAACAGTACGGAAGAGAACAACGTCTCGTGACTGAGGTCCTCGTGCCCGAGTCATCAACACCGCGTGTCCGAATCAACGAGGCGACGTACACCCTAGAATGACCTAGTCCCGGGTACAGGGGACGAAACCGTCCGTCTAAGAATTGGTGACCTGGTGGTTCCTTCAGGGGGAAAACCAATAAAAACTTAGGTATACTAAATATAGTCATATGGTAAAAGTAAGGAATATCGTTATTACATACACAACCCTCGGTCGTGTCCTCTAGGGTGGGTACTGTTCCAGTACACCTCTCCGGACTACCCGTTCCGCTCAGTCCAGAGTTCCCCAGGAGACAGACTCGTAGATGGGGTTTTGGTTTCAGACAGGGAAATGACAGACGATATGATATGAGAAGACTATAATGGTGAAAAAGAGACCTTTCTCAATTAAGTCTCGAGGTCAATTGTCAGAGGACGCATATTTTTCTTACAGAGACGAATTTTGAGAAACTACCGAAAGATTGAATAGACTGACCAGACGACCCTGAAATGTTCAATACCTAACAACTGGCGGGGGTTGGCACTCTCCGTGCTTCGAATTTTATAGAATTTCTATGTCTCGGAAAATCTCGATTCTTAATCAAACCACTTCCCAAGGTAAAAACTCAATTACAAACGGCGGTCCGGAGGTATAGGAAATAGAAAATCCGTGGACCCTCCTATAATTAGTTACATTTGCCCTACGTCTTTATCCTTATATCATCAAAACTACAATCGTTATGATCTGAAAACTCAATTACTTGAAAGAGAAACAATATTTAGTGACATGAGGAAAAAGTAACAATATTTAACAACACAGGAACGATACATTCTTACATTGAAATAAATCACGAAAGACTCTGACCGTGGTCTGAAACCCTTCTTGTTGTGATGGGAATAGTCTTCTCCCGACATTTTACGATTAACCGGAAGACCGGTCTTCTACTACATTTAGTGGATTCTGAATACATAAGTTGATCCATACGTCTCTCTTTCGGACCAGACCTATTCTCAGTCCCGGCGACTGCGACGTATTAAAACATAATAGGTAACTAGAGATATATTTTAGTCTTCATATATTTCGGAAAGGCTTGTTACCTCCTACCCGTTCAGTGACCTTTCTGACCAAAGGGGGCACAGAAGAAATGAGACAAAAGACCGACTAAAGAGTAGACCCCGCACCTCCGAGCGGAACAGATGAATGAACGGACCCAAGATTCTAGGTACTCTCTCCCTCGGGTTCCGCCCCGTGGGAGGCGATAGGTTTGACCGCGACCACCGGATTGCATCTACCACGTTCAAGGAACAGAACCTTGAAATAACCAAAAGGTGCATTTGGTTCAATAAGTCGGAGAAAAGAGGTGATTTAAAAGGATGATGTGATAAAGAAGGATTAGAGAGAAATATAAAAATTTATTTATTCCAAAAGGAGCGGTGTGGTAGGGGTGAAGTTTAATGGGACCTAGACGGCCCCGAGCTGGGGTCGTACATACTAAAGAGAAAAGGTGTGGTCCCAACTAATTAAAATAATCAGAAAAAAAAAATTTGATCCGAAAAGTAATCGAATTGACTAAAAGTAACAAAATACAAATAACAAAGTAAGTAATCAAAGAAGAGTAATAAAAGAAGGAAGAAAAAACTAAGTTAAAAGACAAGAAATAGAATGAAAGACTCTATTTACGAATTTTGTAACTAAAAATTTCTGAAAAAAGAAAAGATTACATAGGTAAATCTCCATTTTTAAAGAAGATTCACACCGAAATTCACACAGGGTGTCTCAAAACTATACATCACAAAAGGAATAGTAATCGAGTCTTACCAGAGATAAAAGGTGAGACTACTGTAAAACTAGGTACCTAGAATACCTTCGTTTAATACATTAAAAGTTTGTTTACCACTGAAAGATCAATAGAGAATTTATAACTTAATATCGAATTCAAGTGTTACTAAACTCTTGTATGAGACACAGTAAAGGTTGTGTCTAACAACCTCGGATCTCTACTCTGATAGGTACATTTTCCTCGTGAAATAAATAAAATAAAATAAAAAAATTTTCCTCGTGAAATTACAGTCTATAACTCCCATAGACATAACCACCCCCCTATAGGTACATCTCTTCACTAGGTTTACCTCATTCCTCTTGTAGGTACACACTCCCATCGGATCTTACCCCTTTTTCTACAAAAGTGCTCCAGTACCTTCGTCATCGAGACAGGGTAACACGTTACAGTTTCGGTTTTGTTCCACTCCTTCCACAGGTATAACGTTCGCAGAACCGTGTCCAACACTCTCGAACTTAGTTCAGTTCTACCATAGGTGTACTCTCCCGTAGGACTATAACTAACAGTCTCGGGTCTACTCCATTCCTCTCCCATAGGTATTCGTCCCCTCCCCCAGCCACCACTCACCATACCACGCCCTATATTTTCGGATTTTTCTTCCTCGTCCCTAAGGTACCTCTTTCCACTATCACAGTAGTATGATACTCATAATCTCCGACTTGAGTCCATCCTCTCACAAACGTTTCTCATCTTCATCGAGACTGGTTCACTCCCGTAACCACAGGTTCGTCCCACTCCTCTCGTCTCAACCCCCACCCTACTACCCATTAACTAATGTTTGCCTTCTGACAAGTATAAGTCTCATATAATTTCTATTATCCTTCATTTATGTAATTCCTATTGTCCTTGGTTCACAGAATAATAACCTTATCTCAATGTACATATCTTTCCTTCTTTGGATCTTACCCAAACACCATAATTCAACTTTAATCTCTAATGGTAACACTTGTGTACCAAAAGACACAGACACCTCTATATGTGTGTGTATCTTTGTCTCTACTTTACACACACACACATATACAAAATGGTGTTTATATGTATAAAAACATGTTTGTAAGAGATCGATACAGACAACTCTTCCGGAGTTCTATTAAGTTATAGTTACTCGTATCGATCATGGTTTTATCTTCGAAGGTTTATGACAATAGGGGATTTTCCTTGATCTCAACGACTAAAGTTCAACCCCTTTCCTATATTTTCTACTGGGATCTGGTAGAACATGGACTTTCATTCTTCCACGAATTTCTTACCACTTTTCTACACTTTTTCTTAAATTTTTAATTATTTTGAAAAATTTTTCTACATTTTTCCGTCTTTATTGGTTAAACTTTTTTCTATTTCGTCAAAGAACATTAGTATATATATGACTTGGTTATGAGTAAGAAATATAGAAGTTTATAACGTGGAAATAGGAAAAAAGGAGAGGAGAAGATCTTCAGATTAATTTACAATCTGGACAAGAAATGTAGAAAGTACAGAGAATTGAGTATAAAAATTTTAACTTTATGTCAACTACATGTCATAATACAATCAAAATCCATACAGTGGATCACTAAACTGTAAACGTGCGTAATACCTCCCTAATGGTGTTATTCAGATCATTGGTAGACAGGGGTATGTTTCAATAATGTCATAATAACTGGTATAGGGAATACGACATTTAATGTAGGGGTACTGAATACGTAAAACATTAAGTTACAAACATGAAGGATTGGATAAGTAGATTAGGGGATGAGGGCGGAACGATTAGGTGGTGGGGAGACCGTTGGTGGGTAAAGAAAGACATAGGTACTCAGACAAAGGTAAAAAGAAACAAACAAAACAAAAAATCTAAAGTGTATTTTTAATCTAGTATACCATAGACGGAAAGACACTGATTAAATGAAGTGAATTATATTATGGGAGATCTAGGTGGGTACAACAGTGTTTACCGTTCCAAAGTAAAAAATACCGTCTCATTATAAGGTAACATACATACATACACCCCGAAGGGTCCACCGAGTCACCCATTTCTTTAGGTGGTCGTTACGTCCTCTACGTTCTCTGCACCCAAACTAGGGATCCAACCTTTCTAATGGACACCTTCCTTTACCGTTGGATAAGGTCATAAGAACGGACTTCTTAGGGTACCTGTCTCCTCGGACCGTCCGATGTCAGGTACCCCACTGTTTCTCAACCTGTGCTAACTTCGTTGACTCGTACATCTGTGTACATACATACATACATGGATATATTTGGTGTCGACGAAATAGGTAAGTAGATAACTACCTGTAAATCCAACGAAGACACAAAATCAATAACATTTATTACGAAGTATCGTAATAATATATACGTGATTCCACGTATATAAAAAAAACTTAATCAAAAACAAAAGAATCCCACTGATGGGTCTTCACTTTAACGACCTAGAACGCCGTCAAGATAAAAAATTAAAAAACTCCTTTGAGACATGACAAAGGCATCACCGACATGGTAAAATGTTGGGGTCTGTCATGGTCTTCTAAGGGAAAGAGGTGTAAGAACACTTGTAACAGTAACTACCGGAAAAACTATTATCGGTAGGACTGTCCACACTCTACCATAGAGAAACACCAAACTAAACGTAAAGGAACAAATAATCACTACAACTCGTAGAAAAGTACACGGAAAACGGGTAGTCATACAACGGAAACCTTTTTACAGATAAGCACAGGTAACAGATTAGTCTAAAAAAAAAACTTACAACTGAACATACTCAAGAAACACAAAACTTATAATTGGGGAATAACCTATATAGTAAACGTTTATAGAAAAGGGTAAGTCCTCCGACGGAAAAGTAAAATAACTACTACAGGAAGTAACACGTTTTTGAAAAATCAAACTAAAGTAGAGTAAACAAATAAAAACGAAAACGAAGGGAACGCATTTCTCTGTCAAGGTTTTTTTTATAACGACTCTGGTTACAGTGTCTCATGCGACGGACACAAAAGAAGTCCCTCAAAAAAACAAAGTCCAGAATATAAAATTTAGAAATTAGACATAAACTCAAATAAAAACATATACCACACTCTTTCAATAAACCAAACTAAGAAAACGTACATCGATAGATCGAAAGGGTCGTAGTAAATAACTTCTCCGACGGAAATGAGGTGACATATAAGAACGTAAAAAACATTATGTAATTTATATATTCACTATATAAAATATTATGTAATTGATATATTATATTATGTAATTGATATATGTATATAAAGACTCGAGAGATAATACAGGGTAACTAGATACACAGACAAAAATACGGTCATAGTATCACAAGACTACTCAGATCGAAACATCACATCAAACTTTAGTTCTTCGTCCTACGGAGGTTGAAAAAAAGACGGTAACGAAACCGATAAGTCCTGGAAAATGTAAAGGTATGTTCACAATCCTAAGAAACAAGATCAAGATACTTTTTACGGGAACCATAAACCATCCCTAACGTAACTTAGACATCCAACAGAACTCATTATATCACTAAAATTGTTGAAATTAGGAAGGTTAGGTACTCGTGTCAGTTAAAAAAGTAAACAAACACAACAGAAGTTAAAGAAAGTAGTTATAGAATATCAAAAGTCTCAGGTTCAGAGTCTAAATAAGGATCCATAAAATGAGAAAAACTACGTCAACATTTACCTTAACAGAAGAACTAAAAAAAAGGACTATTAAATAATAATTACATATCTTTAGGTCGTATAAAGACACATAATTATAACGTAGGACGTTGAAATACCTTAAGTAAATAACGTTATCATAAAACCACCGTAGAAATCCTAAAAGATGTATATCATATCTCCGTAGACGTCTGTCAGTGTCAAAACGGAGAAAAGAAGGTTAACCTAAGGAAAATAAAGAACAGACTAACGACACCGATCCTTACGAGAGTACAAAAAGTAGAGATCGAAGAGACACAACGTAATACCTTTTAAGAAAAGTACAAATATAAGACTAAATGATCATAATTAAAGGGGACCTAAATAAGACAATCATCAGACTAGGTAACTCAAATATAAAAATTAAAGATCTACAAACCAAACTAAAATGAACCTAGACGAAAAAAAAGAAAACGAATTTAAAAGTCCAGAAAATAAAGAATCATTTGTTTGGACTAAAATATCGGACTTGTATCCATCAAGTGCATAGACTAAAACCCAAGACAATAGAAAACAAAGGTGACTGATAACGAACACCACAGAAGAAGGGAACGTATGAAATATGAAAACCGACACTCGATATTAATGGGAACTTTAAAAAAACACCTTTTAATAAACTTCGGATTTTATTCCGAACCTAAATAGGTCTTTTGTGAAACTCAGACGAAGAGAACCCACAGGATTCTCATAATTGGTCTGGTTTTATTGAAAGTTGATTTAAAAATCGTACCTGAAAGAACCTGAAATGTCTAACATACTTATATCCAACGTCAGAAAACACACTCGGTGTGACTTCAACACTTGGGGTCTTCTCCACCGTTCTTATGTGTCTTCTTGACATGTTTTTTCTAGAAGTTCTGGTTCTATTAGTGTTACCACACTAGTGAGTGGATCTCGGTCTGTAGGACCTTACACTTCAGTTCGCCCGGAATCTTTCGTAGTGATGTTTGTTTCGATCACCTCCACTACTTAAGGTCAACTCGATAAAGTTTAGGACTTTCGACTACGACACTTTCACGACGTGAGTTATACAGACGTTCAAACCTGTTAAGTCGTCACCAGTGTCCTGACCGTTTCCAGTCAAAAGTAAGGTTAAGGTTTCTTTCCGTTACGGTTTCTTACGAGTTTAATGGCGTGTTAACGTGAGTAGAGTGTGCGATCATTTCATTACGCGTTTTAAGAGGTTCGGTCCGAAGTCGTTATGCACTTGGTACTTGAAGGTCTACAAGTTCGACCAGAATCTTTTCCGTCTCCTTGGTCTCTAGTTTAACGGTCGTAGACGACCTAGTACCTTTTTCGTTCTCTCAAGGTCTTTTTGTAGATAAAGACGAAATAACTGATACGGTTTCGGAAACTGACACACCTATTGTTATTTGACACCTTTTAAGACTCTCTCTACCCTTATGATCTGGTGGACTGGACGGAGAACTCTTTGGATATACGTCCGGTCCTTCGTTGTCAATCTTGACCTGTACCTTGTTGTCTGACCAAGGGTTATCCTTTTCCTCATACAGTTCCGACATATAACAGTGGGACGAATAAATTAAATATACGTCTCACGTAGTACTCTTTGCGACCCGACCTTCTTCGTGTTCGACCTTAGTTCCAACGGTCCTCTTTATAGTTATTGGAGTCTATACGTCTACTATGGTGGGAATACCGTCTTTCACTTCTCCTTGAGTTTTCGGAGAACTACTTTCACTTTCTCCTCTCACTTTTTCAACCGAATTTCGAGTTGTAAGTCTTTTGCTTCTAGTACCGAAGACCAGGGTAGTGAAGTACCCTTTATCTACCCCTTTGTCACCTTTGTCACAGTCTGAAATAAAAAAACCCGAGGTTTTAGTGACGTCTACCACTGACGTCGGTACTTTAATTTTCTGCGAATGAGGAACCTTCTTTTCAATACTGGTTGGATCTGTCGTATAAGTTTTCGTCTCTGTAATGAAACGGTTGTTTCCAGACAGATCAAAAAGGTCATCAGTACATACCTGCACTCTCAACCTGACACTTCTTTCGACTCGTGGTTTCTTAACTACGAAAACTTGACACCATAACCTCTTCTGAGAACTCTTAGGGAACCTGACGTTCCTCTAGGTTGGTCAGGTAGGATTTCCTCTAGTCGGGACCCTAAAGAAACCTTCCTTACTACGATTTCGACTTTGAGGTCATGAAACCGGTGGAGTACGCTTCTCAACTGAGTAACCTTTTCTGAGACTACGACCCTCCCTAACTCCCGTCCTCCTCTTCCCCTGTTGTCTCCTACTCGACCGACCTACCGTAGTGACTGAGCTACCTGCACTTAGACTCACTTGAGGCCCTCAACCACTACCTGTCCCTCCGGACCGCACGACGCTAAGTACCCCAGCGTTTCTCAGTCTGTGCTGACTCACTGACTTGACTGACCGACCGACTGACTGACTGACTAACACTAAATTTCGTCCACTAAAAAGATCGCAAATTTCAAACCTGCCACTGGAAAGGTCAAATACAAATGACACTCCACAACCAAACTTTTGAGGGACGAAATAGTCCCATAGTAATTGATCTAAGGATGAACCCTTATGAGTCGTGAAACAGAGGACTAGAGGTTTAGTCGGTCCCGTCAATCGTTTACGGGAGTTCCCTTTTCAATCGAAGTCATAAGTGAAACGAAGAGACCCCCGAAGACGGAACTGAATCAAAGAAACCACACTTATAACGTATTAAAAAGTATTGAAGACCTATACAATTCTAAAATTTTATTTTAAGATTTAATAAAAGTCACTTTCCATTAGATTCATGGATAAAGTACGGTCTTCAACTTCAAATGTATGTTACAAAAATTTTTAATACGAATTATAACGTGGACTAAAAGGTGTCAAACGATACTAGGTGTGTCAGTTTCCGAAACCGTATCAGTTATTTTGTCTTCCTCTACAAAAAGACCTTGAGAAAACGAAAAAACTACTAGGTTGCCTACAACTGTTAAACTAGAGACCAAAGAGACGGAAAAGATTTAGGCCAACCTTGTAGACCTTCAAGTGCCAAGTGTATGACAACCTCGGACCGAACCTCTTAAAAATCGTAATGGGACGATCGTACACGACGACGATTCAGTGAAGTCAGCACAGGCTGAGACACGCTAGGGTATCTACCGGAGGATGGTCCGAGGCGGCAGGGACCTTAAAAGGTCCGTTTTTGTGACGTCATCCACGATCGCACACTCTACTCACGTTAACACGCCATCAAACTCGTAAGAAACCGTAACGGAAAGAATCCCTAATCTTACTTTTGACTGAAAAAGGTCAGGACCCCGGTGACGACTCAAAAGATTTCGGAAACTGATACACCTAGTGTTTTTTGACACCTTTTAAGAATTTCTCTACCCTTATGGTCTGGTGGACTAGACGGAGGACTCTTTAGACATATGTCCAGTTTTTTGTTGTCAATCTTGGCCTGTACCTTGTTGTCTGACCAAGGTTTATCCCTTTCCTCATGCAGTTCCGACATATAACAATGGGACTAATAAATTGAATATACGTCTCAAATTGTAGTACGCTTTACGACCCGATCTACTTCGTGTTCTACCTTAGTTCCAACGACCCTCTTTATAGTTATTGGAGTCTATACGTCTACTATGGTGGGAATACCGTCTTTCGCTTCTTCTTGATTTCACGGAGAATTACTTTCTCCTCTCATTTTTTCAACTGAATTTTGAGCCGTAAGTCTTTTGATTCTAGTACCGTAGACCAGGGTAGTGAAGGACCGTTTATCTACCCCTTTGTTACCTTTCTCACTCTCTGATTAAAGAACCCGACGTTTTTAGGGACTTCTACCACTGACGTCGGTACTGTAATTTTCTCGAACGAAGAACATTATTTTCGATACCGGTTGGATTTATCGTATAATGTTTCGTCTGTGTAATGAAACAGCTGTTTCCAGGAAGATCAGTTTCGAAACCAAAAAGGTCATCAGTACATGCCTACACTCTCAACCTGATATTTCTATCGACTCACGGTTCCTTAACTACGAAAACTTGACACAACAACCTCTTCTGAGAACTCTCAGGGAACCTGACGTTCCTCTAGGTTGGTCAGGTAGGATTTCGTTTAGTCAGGACTTATAAGTAACCTTCCTGACTACGACTTCGACTTTGACGTTATGAAACCGACGGATTACGCTTCTTGACTGAGTAACCTTTTCTGGGACTACGACTCTTTCTAACTTCCGTCCTCTTCCCCTACTGTCTCCTACTCTACCAACCTCCCGTAGTGGCTGAGCTGTCTGTACTCAAACTCATTTGAAACCCTCAACCACTACCCGTCTCTTCGGACCGCACGGTGTCAGACACTCCAGTATTTCTCAACCTGTGTTGACTTACTTACTTGATTTGACTAATGTACACTATGTTTTAGTTTTTTATGTTTAACCATATGTCATTTTTCATACAGAAAGAGATTAGAAACAGTAAGTCGGAGAAGTAAAGAGTATCTTTCGGTGACAATCAAAAAATATTCACCTAATTTATACGAATAAAATATTAAAACTTAGTCAACCAATAAAATGAGGTGTTAACGGGTTCAATCCAACAATAAAACTTTAAAACAAAAAGTCCTAGTATTTAAAAATGAGATCAAAAGATTCGATATTTAAAAAACATATTTTCACTAGAAAATATGTACTTTATTGGTACTTACAAAGTTATGCTCAAAGTCAAATACTTGGATTGAGACTCTTAAAAATAAAAAGTAGTACTTTTGACGATTACGTACTTTTCGTATTCCTACCTCTATTACCTAAATAAAGATTCCTTTTTATACACCAAAGGAGGTAGAGGTCAAAAAGTGACCTCTAAAACATCATATCAAGAGAAGTACCTATAGGTAAATTTAATTATTATTTTTTGCTAAATACGACGGGGAAAAAACTATAAGTAAAAAAAGGAAGTACATTGTTTATAATCAATAAAACGATGAGACACGATCCAAAACAGGAAACATGACCCCCATCGTCACTTGTCAGGACTTGAAGTACGTCTCCGTGGTGAAACCCCCTGATCGGTCACTTGTTTTTGTCTGTTTCTATATTATATATTCCATCCTATTTAAATACCCCTTTTTATTTCCTTTCATTTCCAGTGTCTTCCGTGTTTCCTAACTTCTTCTCTGACTACGTATTATATCCCAATTCCCACTCAACACAGAGTGTACTTCACTCCCATACATATGAAGGAAGTCTACCTCTTCATGGACCATATAAACTCTTTGTCCACACTTCCTCACTCATCACCTCTCTCAATTCCGATTCTCAACACCAAACCCCTGTCTGGGTTTAATGAGTCCCGTAACATCTGGTAACACTCTTGAAACTGAAATGAAACTTATATTACCCTTCGGTAACCCAAAACTCACTCTGTATTAAACTGAACTTTATAAAAAGAAGGGCTTAATTTTTTAAATAAAACAAATAACTGAAACCCGACACGACCCAGAGACAACGACTCGTCCATAAAGAGATCAGCACCTCTCACCTCTGAGGCGAGATCGACACCACGCCTTGGAAGGAAACAGCGCCTCGTGACCCGAGATCCCGAAGTCATCAACTTTAAGGACCCGAGACCTTGTGTCCGAGTCATCAACACCACGTGCCCGAATCGACGAGGCACCGGACACCCTAGAGGGACCTAGGCCCCTAGGTTGGGTACAGAGGACGTAACCGTCCACCTAAGAAATGGTGACTCGGTGGTCCCTTTGGAGAAGGGTTTCAAAATTACTTTAAAAGGTTTGTAAATTTTGTCAACTTTTTTTATCATACTCATAGGTAAACGGGTGGACAACCAAAGTCGTCGACAATTGGAAAATAACAAAATAGATACAGACAGGTAGATAGACAAAAACGACTCGGTAAACTTTCAACGTCTATGTTGTGAAGTAGGAATTTTTATATTAGTGTTACGGTATTATAATAAATAACTACGTCTATAGGTAATTACTAAGAACGGACTTAAGTAAAGAAACCCCACAATGAAACCATACTAGATAAACTAATACCACACCCTTTATCTGACATTCAAACTCACCTCCGTCTAAGGTCGATAAGCCGATAGCGTCTTCTACCCGATCTCACTATCGACAACACTACCACTCTTTACCAGTGTTATACCTATATAAAACTCCTTTCCAGTGGACATAGACGAGTACAATCCTGACTCTTTCTCTTCAGTTTTCACTGAATTTCCGAAAATAGTTATTTACCTCAACGTCAAACGTCTTTAACCCTTCTAGCACTCTCCTAGTCCAAACCCCTGACCCCCAGTCCTTAAACTGAAGTCAGTAAGATTCAAGTCTTGTAGATAATCTGAAGGTTTAACGTAATAACTTATTTGTCCTTTATCTCCGGACCCAAGTCTTCAGACCCGGTCTTCATTTATAATCCCTCAGTACTTCTTTATCACCACAAATTTTGATGTCCAACTCTATGCCACCTATTATGTTCAACTCCATTTACATCTGTTGTCATCTCCAAGTTCCTGACTGGGGATCCCATGATGTCACAAATCTTTAGTCTTTAACCTCCTCCTCAGTCTTTTACTCTGACTCATACATGATTTTTAAGGTAAATGTATCATAAATTTTATCCGTAAGAAATCTCTGATATAACTCTATTTATTATACCTTTTAAACTTAACGTCTTAATAATGTCTCACTTTTGTCGTGACCCATTCTTTCTTGAATTGTAAAAAGTCTTTTACTCACCGGATATCGATCCATGAAAACATAGAAGGGTAAGAGATATTGAAAATGAAAGAAAAGAATGGAACAACATAATTGTTCCTGAAGGTCCCTCTATAACTTCTCCTCACCACTCTCCCTCGTAGGAACGAACATGGACTAGGTTTCAGACTACAATCTCCACATCCAAAAAGAATCAATAAGAGATAGTTTAACTCCTTAAAAGGGAGATAAGGATCAAATGTTCTCAAAAATAATACTTACCTATAACCTAAAACAATTTACGAAAAGGACGTAGACAACTATACTAGTACACTAGTACAACCACACTATCTAATGTAACTAGAAGTTTACAATTTACTTGGAGTGTATGGACTCTATTTAGGGTCAAACAGAAACGCACATTAAGAAAAATACGAAAAATTTTATTTTAAACAATTATAAAACAACTCCTCAATCCAAGAATTAAATGTCATAATTAAGTAAGGAATGTCTTCTTTTTAGAGGAATATTTTGACGAAAACACAAGAAGGTAATTTTTACATAAAGACAACTAAAACTCTCTGTTAAATAACTTTACTATTTTTCGTTTTACGGGTCAAAACTTAGTACACTGAAAACCGTTCCATGAAGATAAAGACAAGAAGTCAAAGAACTCGATAGCATCATAGATAGAGTATCTTAACAAAACTTCAAATTTACTCAATAATTCACCTTTCGTGATTTTTGCCACGGACAACAATCAGCGATTCAGTACACACTGAGAAAACGTTGGGGTACTTGAGATCCAGCGGTCCGAGGAGATAGGTACCTTAAAGGGTCCGCTCTTACGACCTCACCTAAAGGTAAAGGAAAAGGTTCCCTAGTTTTGGTGCGGAGGACATAATCGCGCGTCTAAGAAATGGTGACTCGGTGGTCCTTTCACGGGTTTTATCACGGATCTTGTAATATTTAAAACTTATTTATATCAACCGTGAAAACCCAAAAAAACCTGAAACAATCCCAAAAAAGGGGACTCCTTTTCTTGTTCGACTTGAATTTACTTTGTTTTATACAAAATTTTTCGATTCTCCACAGTGGAGGTTGTCCTTTGACAGGATACGTAGAAAATCTAAAGATAACGTAGATTGTACGTTCAGACAGAATTAAAAGATAATTCTAACAGATTGATCCCATAGGAGGGATCTTCAGAGATTGTAAGAGTTCTCTTCTCTGGTTCAGGATAAGTAAGTGAGTAGGTCAGTTGTTCATAAAGTCGAGAAGGTCTACATGTTCGATCTAAATCTTTTCCGTCTCCTTGGTCTCTAGTTGAACGGTTGTAGGCAACCTAGTATCTCTTTCCTTCTCTTAAGGTCTTTTTGAAGACGAAGTGACTGATACGATTTCGGAAACTAACACACCTAGTGTTGTTTGACACCTTTTAAAACTTTCTCTACTCTTATGGTCTGACGGAATGGACGGAGGACTCTTTAGACATATGTCCAGTTCTTCGTCATCAATCTTGGTCTGCACCTTGTTGCCCGACCAAGTTTTAAACCTTTTCTCATACAGTTCCGACACATAACAGTAGGACGAATAAATTGAATATACGTCTTATGTAGTACACTTTACGACCCGACCTACTTCGAGTCCGACCTTAGTTCTAACGGTCTTCTTTATAGTTATCATTGGAGTCTATATGTCTACTATGGTGGGAATGCCGTCTTTCACTTCTTGATTTCTCGGAGAACTACTTTCACTTTCTCCTCCCACTTTTTTGACCGAATTTTGAGTCGTAAGTCTTTTGATTCTAATACCATAGACCAGGGTAATGAAACACCGTTTATCTACCCCCTTTTTATCTTTGTAGCTGTCTGAAATAAAAGAACCCGAGGTTTTAGGGACGTCTGTCACTAACGTCGGTACTTTAATTTCCTGCAAACGAGGAACCTTCTTTTCAATACTGGTTGGATTTGTCGTACAATGTTTCGTCTCTGTAGTGAAACGGTAGTTTCCAGGTATATTCAGTTTCGACATCAAAAAGGTCACCAGTGCATACCTACACTCTCAACCTGGTATTTCTTCCGACTCACGGCTTCTTAACTACGAAAACTTGACACCACAACTTCTTCTGAGAACTCTCAGGAAACCTGACGTTCCTTTAGTTTGGTCAGTCAGGATTTCCTTTAGTTGGGACTTATAAGTAACCTACCTCTACGACTTCGACTTTGAGGTTATGAAACCGGCGAACTACGTTCTCGGTTGAGTGACCTTTTCCGGGACTACGACCCTTTCCAACTTCCATCCTCCTCTTCCCCTGCTGTCTCCTGTTCTACCAACCTATCGTAGTGGCTGAGTTGCCTGTACTTAAACTTGTTCGAGGTCCTCTATACTTCCCGTCGCTTCAGATCACACGACGTCAGGTACCCCAGCGTTTCTCAGTCTGTATCAACTCACTGCCTTGTTGTTGTTGTTACCATCCGTCACTTATATTTTCTATTACGAAAGTGACTGAAAGGTAAGATTTCCTCCTTCGATCTGTTATTTGGTTTTGTTCTACTAATGTAGATAACTATTTTCGACACTACTGCACAGGTCTTCTCCAAACTAAGTACCTCACCATCTCGTGTTTTGTAGAAGTTATTGTAAAGAACTGGATCAGTAGTTGATTCACATCTCCTACTCTTTCCTACTTAATTATCAACTATCATTTTAGAGTGTCTTAACGTGACATCTTTGGGACCTTTACTTTGTTACAAAAGTAAGAATTTAAAAATGAGATTAGGTCCGTATCATGATTTATCACATCGAGACATTATTATTCATGATACACAGTCGATATGGGAAATTAACAGTGTCGACGGGACGGGACGGGGCTTACGATTCATTACACGGGTAAAATGTCTTTTTATTTTTCGAATCCTCAAATTCACCAAACAAATTCCAACGTATCTATCATTCATAGTCTTGTGTCTAAAATAAGATCTAAGGTTCGGTTACGAAAATTAGAACAAGACGCTCGACCACTAAAGAAGATTTGTCCGTCGATTAAACCCTCTTCCCATCACCACATACAAACCCCCGTGTATACAAACCACAAACCCCCGTGTTAATTTACAACTTCTAATTCGGACATTTAGTCTAAGTTTCACATTTTGATGGTCAGTCATTCTTTTTTCTAATCATGGGAACGATCTTCATTAAAGGTAGAGGAGACTAGAGGATATCCAGAGGATATCCAATACTAATATGGTAGGATAGGGAACGGGAAACGGTTTAAGAATTGGTGAAGGTTGACTTAAAAAAAGAAGACCGTTTAACTGTACTATTATGGACGGTTTGGAGATGTTCATGACATATCCTTTCTGAACATTTCACCTTATTTCAAAATTAATAAGATTATCTGACATTTGATGACTTCCCACCAGAGACCCAATATATAAAAAGGTACGGGGTATCCTGTTTTTCCCTAGTAAGATACTACAAAACGTCCGTGAATCATTTATAATCACCTTATTTACTTACTAAGGAGTGAACAATTTCGAAAAGAGTATAATTGAATATTGTCTTTACATACACGACAGTCTCGAAATAATCATTAAGGTCGATAGAACTATGGAACTCAATCGGACTCGACATGACGTAGAGCCTGAAATTAACATTATTTTATCCAAAACAAAGACTCTTGGTAAAATCAAGTAAAAATCGTTGGAACGGACTGCGTATTTGTCAAACCGTCTCTCCTCCTTGCACTATATCACCTCCGTCAACCGAACGACTGCGTTCTTGTGAAACTCAAACACTACGAATCGACATCCACGGCTACTCTACGGCACAGTCTACGACGTGTCACAAGCAATCTTTGTCCATCTAAAAATCATACTTGCAGACTTGATCTTGATCGAGAATCCGAAACCAGTAGGTTTAACTTTAGACTTTCAAAATTAAAATCATATTATTTCTTTAAAGTCTTATATTATTTTAGACCGTGGTACAGTTTATTGTACGAGGATTGTTTAGACTCTTTAATCAAAATCAATACTCGGGAAGAAGTATAATTTTTTATAGTGACAAAGTTTGAACAAATAAATTCCCATAGGAGAAGTATGACAAGTATAAGTCTTTCCGTCGAAATTAAAGGACAAAACGGAGACTAGTATAATTAAATTTTTTCAGAGAAATGTAAAGAAGGGAGTTAAAAGTAACATTATGTTCTTGTCCCCTATTGGAAATCGGTGAGGAATACACGATTTCTTATCACACTCGGAATCTTGATCAGGTTCCCCACAAAACTTCAGACAAGATGAAAATTTATGAAGATGAGCAAATATTACTATAGATTTTAATATTGTGTTCTCCAAGTAAGGAAACTAAATTCCAAAACAAGGACAATTCTACGTCTATAGGGACTTCCTAAAATTTTCAACGAAAATCCATGACAAGAAGATTCACTACCTTTATTTTCGTCACTTGTTTTGACTGACACGGGGACACCTGTCTACTATATAAGTGTTTATTCATTATTTTTGCCACTCTTTGACAAAAAAGTATGTTTCACCCAATCTTTTAGGAGATATTATCACAATGTAAACTGCCTCTGAATTTCTTTCAGTCCCATACTCGGTATACTTATAGACTTTCCAGTAAGGTTCGTCTTTTTTACTATGTTTCTTGTTTCCCGGACTTTGCTCACGCACTAACCATACAAATTCTTTATCGTTCCTCCGACCATACCGAACCTACCTGACTTCTTTCTCATCTTTATTCTTTACCAGTCACTCCTTTACTTACTCACATATTCATACATAGGAGTCCGTCTAAAAAAATTTTTTATTTGAACAAACAAAACTCATTAAAATCTAAATGTTCTTCGACAATCCTATTATAAGGGTAGATGGAGAATAGGTCAAAGGGGATTACAAATGTAGAATATAATGGTATCGTAGAAACTGGTTTGATTCTTTGGTCGTAACCATGTAACAATGATTGATTCGAAGTCTAAATTAAACCTACAGTATCAAAAGGACGATCACAGGGAAAAAATAAGATCCGGGGGAAGGTTCTACAGAAGAACGTAAATTAGAAGTACCGCAGAACCAGAGAAGACCACATGCTGTCAACAATTCCGAAAGGAACAAAGGATACTAGAACTGTCAGAATTCCTTAAGACCGGTCCACAAGATACCTTACAACAAGTCAACTTAATTAGCTTATTACAAAAGATTTACTGAGGTGACCCCAAAATCTATAAAAAATCTTCTTATCTGTCTTCACTTCAGGAGAAAAGGTTCTTCACTCTGTTACTCTCAATTGACAGGGACTGAAGTCTCGACTGAGTGAAGGTTTAATTTCATATGATCCTTTGGACGTTTCTGACAGAATTGGTTCCCCAGTTCTAATTATAATGGTCACTATTCAATATAATTAAACTACACCACTCAACTTGTCTAAAACTATATTGTACACTTGTTTTGGACTAAAAACTCTTTCAAAACACTTGTTTCGGACTAAAAAACTCTTTCGACACTAAAGATGTATCTGAGTCGTGTGTTAGACACCGTTCCAATCAAATTTATATCTGAAACTGTAAAGAAGAATAGAAGGTACCAATAGTGATGAATCGTGGAATCCGAGAACAGTAAAACACCACACACATATACTGTCTCTCTCTCCTCTCCTCTCTCCCTTCCTCTTTCTTGCGCTCCGTCCGAAAAGACAAACACAGACGGAAACAACACTCGGTGTTCATATAGTATAGTTATCAACGTCACTGGCTTCAGACGTAACTAGTACACACCAGTGATCAAACAATTAAACTTTTCAGGACTAGAAACGTAGGAATATTGAGAGAGAGTTGATTCTCAACCGACATAATTTGTGATAATAATGGGGTTTATCAAATTAAAGATAACATTTAAGTTCCCTGAAAATTTTACAAATAGAGATAATTTTACGTAACGTCAACTGAATGAAACGTAATCCTTTGTTAATTATAACCTGATCACCGAACTTCTAAACATAAGATCAAAGACGGGGGTAATGAAAAGACTTACACTGACTAAGTGAATTGAGTAAAAAGAATAGGTATTTTACCCTTATTAGTGTAGAAGTCGATACGGATGATAAGTTGTACGTAGGATCCTGTACAAGATAAATTTATCTAAAAAATTTTTTTATATTTAAATAAAATTAACCTCCGATATAAATTTATCTAAAAATTTCCGGTAATTTATCAAACCCTTTTTTATCAAAGATCGTTTTATAAGATCAATCCGTCAATTATCGACGAGGAATGTCTGACAAACTCCATAACGACAACAAGTCAGTGACTCAACACAGACAGAGAAACGTTGGGGGACTTGACGTCGTACGGTCTGAAGAGACAGGAAGTAAGAGAGGGTCTCAGCGATTTTAATCACAGGTAAATCAGTCACTACGATAGACTGGTAGAGTAGGGGACGACGGGAGAAGAAAACGAAAGTTAGCAAGTAAGGGTCGGAGCCCCAGAAAAGGTCACTATTCGAAAAGTGTAGTTAATCCCTAATTTACTCTAATATATGTATTTCTGTCACGGACCGTGTATTATTTTATAGTTATTTGTCTTTCATTAAATATTTCCGTCTTAAAAGATAAGGGGTAAAAGGACTAGGACAAATTCCTTTATGAGTCAATTCGGAACAAGCCAGAAGGATTCAGAAACTATTAAGAGACACTGATTTATTTAATACGCTGACCTATACGATGACCTCTAGTCACCTCTTTATTGAGGTCTTTCTTACTTCCCTACCTCGGTTTCGTTTTTGTTACGGGTCAACACCTACACTGACCACTATCTTCGTTCCAGACTACGATATTTCTCGTTATAACGTATACTTGGACCTTACAGTCCAGGTACTTACTTCCGTTTAACCTTCACCAGTTTGTCCTCTACCGTTCTCACTTGTAGCTGTAAAATCCTTAGTCGCTTGATTTTACCTGACCTTACCCACTTAAGTTGAGTCTACTGGTAATATAGATGATGATACCCGTCCTTAGGGAATCCTCTTTACCTCATCGGTAGTACCAGTTGTTTTCTCAGGTTTTACGTCATGAATCTACGTTAGAGTTTTTGCTGTCTTGTTAGAGACAAGCAAAGGTTCCATTTAGTAAGTTATAGTGTCATTAGATTCAGATACGGGGTTGGTCGTTGCCACTTTTTCGACTTCAACTTACCAAGACACTTCTGGATTTTCTGGAAAATCTTGATTGTGGGATTCTTCTACAGGAAAAGTAATATCCCCTGACCTTACGTTTTCATCCTTCACTTCTTTGTGGACCTCATTGTCCGTTTAAACCGGAACCTTATACCTTACTTCGTCCCGTTTCCGATTATCTCAAAACCGTTCTCTCACGTGACCAGTATCGTTTGTGGGAGAAGGTTGTTGTGTTCTCTTCTGAGATGTGTACCTGTAGTGGTCTACCAGTTGTGGTCTTAGTCTAACTAATATAAGAAACGTCGGTTTCTACCTCTTAGAGATATGTCAGTCGTTTTTGTTCTGGTACTTGAGGAATAACGGTTTAAGTCCCAATTTAACTTCTTTCATCCCTTTTGGCGATCTGGTAAGTCCATACTGGATTTAGTTTAGGGAATACTAATATGTCACCTTCACTCTTTATCTACATTCCCGGATCTAGACTATCTATCTCACGGACTACTTGAGACCCACCTCCAAGCACTGTAACATGTCCTCTGTCCCTAGTTCTGGTAGGGGTACCTTTTCTTTACGTTTTTTGGTTTTACCAACAGACCCCTCCGGAATCTTTATCGACACTTTTCTTCTCTTCGCTTTTCGTTTCCTCTTTTCCTTTCTATATTCGTAGACTTCCGTCTCAAGGTTTGTTATCGTTCCTCTCTATTCTTTCGGAAGAAGTCGCTAGTTACGTTTCTTTATCTCCTTTTGTTGTCTTACCCTATCTGATCTCTAGAGAAGTTCTTTTAATCTCTATGGTTCCCTTGTAAAGTACGTTTCTACCCGAGCTATTTCCCGCCTTTACCATACCTGGATTGTCTTCGTCTTCTATAATTCTTCTCCACCGTTCTTATGTGTCTTGACATGTTTTTTCTAGAAGTGTTGGTTCTATTAGTGTTACCACACTAGTGAGTAGATCTCGGTCTGTAGGACCTTACACTTCAGTTCACCCGGAATCTTTCGTAGTGATGCTTGTTTCGATCACCTCCACTACCTTAAGGTCAATTCGACAAAGTTTAAGACTTTCTACAACCACACTTTCACGAAGTGAGTTATACGGTCGTTTAAACCTTTTGAGTCGTCACCTGTGTCCTAACCTTTTCCAGTCAAAAGTAAGGTCAGGGTCTCTTCCCGTTACAGTTTCTTACGAGCTTGATGGCGTGTTAACGTGAGTAGAGTGTACGATCATTTCATTACGCGTTTTAAGAGGTTCGGTCCGAAGTCGTTATGCACTTGGTACTTGAAGGTCTACAAGTTCGACCAAAATCTTTTCCGTCTCCTTGGTCTCTAGTTTAACGGTTGTAGACGACCTAGTACCTTTTTCGTTCTCTCAAGGTCTTTTTGTAGATAAAGACGAAATAACTGATACGGTTTCGGAAACTGACACACTTAGTGTTATTTGACACCTTTTAAGACTTTCTCTACCCTTATGGTCTGGTGGACTGGACGAAGAACTCTTTAGACATACGTCCAGTCCTTCGTTGTCAATCTTGACCTGTACCTTGTTGTCTGACCAAGGGTTATCCTTTTCCTCATACAGTTCCGACATATAACAGTGGGACGAATACATTGAATACACGTCTCATGTAGAACTCCTTGCGACCCGACCTTCTTCATGTTCGACCTTAGTTCTAACGGCCCTCTTTATAGTTAGTGGAGTCTATACGTCTACTGTGGTAGAAATACCGTCTTTTACTTCTCCTTGACTTTTCGGAGAACTACTTTCACTTTCACCTCTCACTTTTTCAACCGAATTTCGAGTTGTAAGTCTTTTGCTTCTAGTACCGAAGACCAGGGTAGTGAAGTACCCATTATCTACCCCTTTGTCGCAGTCCGAAACAAAAAACCCCGAGGTTTTAGTGACGTCTACCACTGACGTCGGTACTTCAATTTTCTGCAAATGAGGAACCTTCCTTTCAATACTGGTTGGATCTATCGTATAAGTTTTTGTCTCTGTAATGAAACGGTTGTTTCCAGGTAGGTCAGTTCCGATACAAAGAAGGTCATCAGTACATTCCTACACTCTCAACCTCACACTTCTTCCAACTCTCGGCTTCTTAACTACGAAAACTTGACACCACAACCTCTTCTGAGAACTCTCAGGGAACCTGACGTTCCTCTAGGTTGTCAGGTAGTACTTCCTCTAGTGGGGGTCCTAAAGAAACCTCCCTTACTACGATTTCGACTTTGAGGTCATGAGACCGGTGGAGTACACTTCTCAACTGAGTAACCTTTTCTGAGACTACGACCCTCCCTAACCCCTGTCCTCCTCTTCCCCTGCTGTCTCCTAGTCTACCGACCTACCGTAGTGGTTGAATTACCTGAACTCAGACACACTTGAGGTCCTCAACTACTACCTGTCCCTCGGGACCGCACGACGTTAAGTACCCCAGCGTTTCTCAGCCTGTGTTGACTCACTGACTTGACTTTATTTAATATCGTCTTAGACTAATTAGTCTACAATATCTTGATATCTTTCTTCAGGATGAACATTTAACTTTAAACTGATGTATTAAAGACACGAAGAAAGGTTAAAATACTAAGATACGAAATTATAGATAACACGTATGTGGTATCCTAAACTATTCCCTATTGGTTCTATTATATACACTTTTGGAAAACATTTCATGGTATGTTTATATACTATACTATAATAGTGATTAATCAATTGTCTCCAAGGAATATCATTCTTGACAGACATAAGTGACATTTATTATCCAATGGGAACTATTCTAAAAAAAGACCACTCTGGATCTCAAGTAAGAATAACGACATTAACAACGGTAACAACAACAGACAACCAACTATGGTCAAAAGGATCGATCTCTTAATATCGTGAAAAATTTATATTGTGGACAAGAGAATAAAGAAGGTCAGGGGAGTCAAGTCAAGTCAAGTCAGTGAGTCAGCACAGGCTGAGAAACGCTGGGGTACTTAGCGTCGTGCGGTCCGGAGGGACAGGTAGTGGTAGAGTGAGTCTGAGTGCAGGTAGCTCAGTCACTACGGTAGGTCGGTAGAGTAGGAGACAGAGGGGAAGAGGAGGACGGGGGTTAGGGAGGGTCGTAGTCTCAGAAAGGGTTACTCAGTTGAGAAGCGTACTCCACCGGTTTCATGACCTTAAAAGAAGATACTATTAAAAAGGACTCAACAGCGATACCAATTCCAATGTCAAGTCGTAAAGGAATTATCCTCTGTAAAAAAAGGTTTTTGGTAACATTTTATCTGTCATCGAGAGACTTCAGTCTGAGTAAGTCGAACTACGGTCATGAGAACCAAATTGAATTTATCGTGTCTTGGTCAAAATACCACTGAAGTCTTCCCTTCGATATCGACTTTTCGTTTTACTTAAATTCGAGACGAGGTCACAGATGATGGTTAATAAAGAATAAGAGTAATACTTTTATTATGTACGAAACACGATAATACCAAGAAGACATTTTTTTTTTTATCAAAATTCTGACAGAAAAAAAAAAATTCAAAAGTAAATAACTCGAATAGTCTATTAAAGTTTAAGTTTAACACGGTGATACTTGTTTCCATAAAAGGATCTACAAAAAGTATATAAAGGACTTTTACTAAAGAATCCAGAAAGAGTCATAGTTTTCGGACCGACTCTAAAAGTGAAACAGGGACCAACGACATAAAACAATGAAGGGGGTACTCGTAAGGATAAAAAAAAGAAAAAAAGAAGAAGGGATCAAATAAAAGACTTAAATTGTCACCCCTTAGGTAAACTGACACGAGTGTCGTCCATTATTCATGATACCATCAGTAACCTAACCAAAGAAACCTACCAATTCTCTTATTCCCATTAATTCGAAAAGACTTCGACGGTTGACACAACCCCAAAACCACATATAAATTCGGAATAAATTTTTGTCAAGGAAGTCTTTAACTTGATAAATTGACCATCTTAAGGATTCCCGTATAAAGAAATAGTCCATCTCTAATAAATCTACTCACCTGAAACACAGTTCATCTTTCTTTAGGAGAAAGTACATTTCGATCTAAATTACGATATGATAGAGTAATACTGAATATAAATTAAATACTAAAATCAAACCACGAAAAATGGATGGTATTTAAAGGATTTTACTGGAAAATGTTTATTTTGTGTGAAAATTTTACGTCGGAAGACTTTTTGACTGATTCTTTGTAAAGAAATCTATGAAAGTTTCTAAACCTAGGTCCATACTAGAAGCGAAGAGTTTAAGTTTTAGATTTAGATCTATTTCATCTTTTCTGCAACAAAAAATATTCGATATCAGGACCCTAGTCTTCAAAATAGATTCATTTGACCCTACAACCATAGAAATTCTGAGGTTCGTAAGATTGACTCGGTATTTATTCTCGTCTCGATAGTGACAAAGATTAGTTTTATCATGAAGAGTGAACGTGATGAAGACAAGTCGTATCATGAGTTACAAGATCAGTCTCGTTAATCTGTCCTTTTTCTTTCCCGTAAGTTTAACCTTTACGTCTTCATTTTACTAGACAAATATTTACTATACTCGATTATACATCTTTTGGGATTTCCAATGTGTGCGTGTGTGTGTGTTGTGTGTAGTTGAATGATTTACTTAAGACGTCTCATCGTCCCATGATTCAGTTATGTATTTTTAGTGAACACAAAGTTATACATTTGTTATACTTTTCCTTTAATGGTTTTGTCAAGACAGGTGTTATCCTAGTTTTTCTTATTTCATGATCCTTAATTAAATTGATTTCCCCAATTTCTGAAAATGTTACTTGATGTTTTGTAACAACTTTCTTTAATTTCTTTTGTACGTGTACCCTTCTTTAAGGTACAAACACCTAATCTTATACAT
Organism: Capra ibex; assembly: GCA_006410555.1. Taxonomy (NCBI): domain Eukaryota; kingdom Metazoa; phylum Chordata; class Mammalia; order Artiodactyla; family Bovidae; genus Capra; species Capra ibex. The sequence goes on from SJYO01017864.1 coordinate 787,175, forward strand.
TATGACAATTCTAAAGATGGCTTTTATTTTATCTAAGTTACGTTAAGGATAGTTTTAGGACTAATGCACAAAACGTCTTTATCTTTTTGGATAGGATTTTGAGTACACCTTAGATTTCCCAAGGGTTTATCGATTTTGTTAGAACCTCCGTCTTTCTCGTTTTAGTTTGAGTGTCAAGGACTAAAATTTTGTGTGACATTACGACGTTATTAGTTTTGACACACATATGGGCGGATTCTGTGTATATTTCTTGTTACCTTATCATATCTCTCGGTTCTTTATTTGGAAGTGTATGTACCACTTTAATAAAGACCTTTCCCACGGTACTGGTAAGTTATCCGTTTTCTGTCAGAAACGTTGTTTATTACAACCCTTTTGACCGACGACGACGACGATTCAGCGAAGTCAGTACGGGCTGAGACCCGCTGGGGTATCTACCGTCGGGTAGTCCGAGGGGGTAGGGACCCTAAGAGGTCCGTTCTTGTGACTTCACCCAACGGTAAATGAAGAGGTTACGTACTTTCACTTTTCGCTTTCACTTCAGCGAGTCAGCACTGGTTGAGAATCGTTGGGGTACCTGATGTCGGGTGGTCCGAGGAGGCAGGCACCCTAAAAGGTCCGTTCTCATGACCTCACCCAACGGTAACGGAAGAGGTTAGGTGTATGTTTTCTTACTTCAACCTGGGGATGGATTGTGGTATACGTTTCCAAATGAACTTTACTTAGTTTCTGACTTTACACTCTGGATTTTGTCCTTTTGAGGATCTTCTTTTAGATCCCACTTTCGAAATGTCGTAACCTAAAATGTCAGTATACAACCTATAATGGTATACTAGGTCCTTAGGGTGAGGACCCGTATATAAGTCTCTTTTTGTACCAAGTTTTTGTATATACGTGAGGGGTTTATTTGTTTACCCTGGATTAATTTGAATTTTCGAAGACGTGTTGTTTCCTTTGATATTTGTTCCACTTTTCTGTCGGAAGTCTTACCCTCTTTTATTATAGTTTACTTCGTTGACTGTTTGTTAATTAGAGTTTTTATATGTTTGTTGAGGACTTCGAGTTAAGGTCCTTTTATTTACTGGGTTAGTTTTTTACCCGGTTTATTGATTTATCTGTAAAGAGGTTTCTTCTGTATGTCTACCGATTGTTTGTGTACTTTTCTACGAGTTGTAGTGACTAATAGTCTCTTTCCGTTTAGTCTTGGTGGCACTCCATGGTAAAGTGCGATCAGTCTTACCGACGATAGCTTTTCAGATGTTCGTTATTTACGACCTCTCCCACACCTCTTTTCCCTTGGGACAATGTGACAACCACCCCTACGTTTGATGATGTCGGTGATACCTCTTGTCACACCTCTAAGGAATTTTTTGACCTTTATCTTGACGGAATACTGGGTCGTTAGGGTGACGACCCGTATGTGTGACTCCTTTGGTCTTAACTTTCTCTGTGTACATGGGGTTACAAGTAGCGTCGTGACAAATATTATCGGTCCTGTACCTTTACTGGATCTACTTACCTACTTTTTCGACACCAAGTATATGTGTTACCTCATAATGAGTCGGTAATTTTTCCTATGTAACCTTAGTCAAGATTACTCCACCTACTTTGACCTCGGATAATATGTCTCACTTCATTCGGTCTTTCTTTTTGTGGTTATGTCATATGATTGTGTATATATACCTTAAATCTTTCTACCATTGCTATTGGGACATACGCTCGGTCGTTTTCTCTGTGTCTACATATTTTGTCAGAAAACCTGAGACACCCTCTCCCCCTCCCACCCTACTAAACCCTCTTACCGTAACTTTGTACATATTATAGTATATACTTTGTTTAGCGGTCAGGTCCAAACTACGTACTATGACCTACGAACCCCGACCACGTGACTCTACTGGGTCTCCCTACCATACCCCTCTCTTCTCCCTCCCCCCAAGTCCTACCCCTTGTGCACATATGGACACCGTCTCAGTACAACTACATACCGTTTTGGTTATGTTATAACATTTCATTAATTGGAGGTTAATTTTATTTAAATATAATTTTTTTTTCTATGTACGTGAGGTCACTCGTGACAAATGTCATCCGTTCCGTACGCTTTACTTTCAGCGAGTCAGTGCAGACTGAGAAGCACTGGGGTACCTAATATGTCCGGTGTTATGACCTCACCCATCCGGGCAAGGGAAGAGGTCCCCAAGAAACGTTGGGTCCCTAGTTTGGGTCCAGAGGACGTAACGTCCGCCTAAGAAATGGTCAACTCGGTTGTCATTCGTTGGATTCACAGGTAGTTGTACGTACCTATTTTTTCTACAACATGTCCATATGTCACCTGATGATGAGTCGGTATTTTTCTTACTTTATTACTGTAAACGTCGTCGTACCCATCTGGACCTCTAATATTGATTCATTCCATTCTGTCTCTTTCTGTTTATAGTACTATAACGAGTATACGTCTTAGAAAATTTTTACTAAGTTTACTTAGATATTTTGTCTTTGTCTAAGTGTCTGAATCTCTTACTTGAACACCAAGAGCCCCGATCCACTTCCTATCCTCCTCCCTATCTAACCCTCGAACTCTAACTGTACATGTATAATGATATAAAATTTCATCTATTGGTTGTTCCTGGATGACATATCGTGTCCTTTGGGACGAGTTACAAGACATTATTGGATTTACCCTTTTCTTAAACTTTTTCCTACCCTATAAACATATTACCTTAGTGAAACGACATGTGGACTTTTATTGTGTTGTTACAATTAGCTACGAGGTTATATTTTATTTTAAAAATTTTTCGTTAATTTCGTTGGGTGTCTCCTCTTCTTTTATAAACATTAGTACATACACTAGTCCCGAATTATAGGTCTTATATATCTCTCGTGGATTTTGTGTTGTAGTTTTTTTTGTTTAGGTTAATTGTTTCCTTGTTTCCGAAACTTATCTGTAAAGAAGTCTTCTCTATACGTTTATTGGCTATTCGTGTACTCTTCTACGAGTTGTAGTGATTAACGACAATAAGTCAAAGAGTCAATACAGGTTGATAAACATTGGGACACTGACATCGTACGGTCTGGAGGGACAGTAAGTGATAGAGGACCTCAGACGAGTTTGAGTACAGGTAACTCACCTACTACGGTAGGTTGGTAGAGTAGGAGACAGCAGGGGAAGAGGAGTAAAGGTTACTTAACCGAGAAACGTAGTCCACCGGTTTCATAACCTCGAAGTTGTAGTCAGGAAGGTTACTTATAAGTTCCAACTATTGGAAATCCTAACTGACCAACCTAGAGGAACGAAAGGTTCCCGAGAGTTTCTCAGAAGAGGTCGTAGTGTCAAGTTTTAGTAGTTAAGAAACCGTGAGTCGAAAGAAATACCAGGTTGAGAGTGTAGGTATGTTCACTTTACTTCAACGATTCAGTACAGGATGAGAAACACTGGGGTACCTGACATCGGATGGTCCGTAGAGGTATGTACCCTAAAAGGTCCCTTCTCTTGGTCTCACCGAACGGTAAAGGAAGAGGTCCCCTAGAAGGGTTGCGTCCCTAGTTTGGGTACAGAGGGCGTAACGTTCGTCTACGAAATGGGAGACTCGGTGGTCCCTTCTGTGTAGGTATGTCCTGATGACCTTTTGGTATCGAAACTGATCTACCTCGAAACAGTTGTTTCACTACAGAGAAGAAAAATTATACGATAGATTCAAACAGTATCGAAAAGAAGGTTCCTCGTTTATAGAAAATTAAAGTACGGAAGTCAGTGGAAGACGTCACTAAAACCTCGGGATTCTTTTAACAGACAGTGACAAAGATAACAAAAGGGTAGATAAACGGGACTTCGGTACTCTGGTCTATGGTACTAGAAGCAAAAGACTTACAACTCAAAATTCGGTCGAAAAAGTAAGAGGAGAAACTGGAAGTAGTCCTCCGAGAAATCAAAGAGAAGTGAAAGACGGTATTCCCACCACAGTAGACATATAGACTCCAATAACTATAAAGAAGACCGTTAGGACTAAGACCGAACACGAAGTAGGGTAGACCGTAAAGTGCATTACATAAGACGGACGTTCAATTTATTCGGCTCACTGTCATATGTCGGAACTGGATGAGGAAAGGGTTAAAACTTGGTCAGGTAACAAGGTACAGGTCAAGATTGACAACGAAGAATTGAACATATGTCCGAAAAGTCCTCCGTTCATTCCACCAGACGATAAGGGTAGAGAACTTCTTATAGGGTCAAACAACACTAGGTGTGTCAGTTTCCCAAATCGTAACAGTTACTTCGTCTTCATCTACAAAACGACCTTAAAGGAACGAAAAAGATACTAAGTTATCTACAACCGTTAAACTAGAGACTAAGGAGACGGAAAAGATTTAGGCGGAACTTGTAGACTTTCAGGAACCAAGTACATGATAACTTTGGATCGAACTTCCTAAAACTTGTAATGGTACGATCGAACACTTTACTCATGTTGACATACCATCAAACTTGTAAGAAACCGTAACGGGAAGAAACCCTAACCTTACTTTTGACTTGGAAAAGGTCAGGATACCGGTGACGACTCAAAAGGTTTAAACGACCGTATAACTCACGTCATGAAACAGTCGTAGTAGAAAATCTTAAACTTTATCGAGTCGACCTTAAGGTAGTAGAGGTGATCTAAACAACCATCATTACGAAGGATTCCGGGTGAACTGAAGTGTGAGGTCCTACAGACCGACATCCACTCACTAGTGTGGTAACAGCAATAGACCAAGTAATTGTAGAAAAAAATTTAAAAAGTTATTTAAGACACATAAGAACGAGAGAAGAATGATAGAAGACGAAGACAATCCAGGTATGGTAAAGACAGGAAATAACACGGACAGAAACGTACTTTATAACGGAAACATAGAGATTAAAAGAATTTCTTTAGAGATTAGAAAGAGGAAGACAACAAAAGGAGATAAAGAGACGTAATAAGTGAATTCCGAAATAATAGAAAGGAACGTTTAACCTTTATATTACTCTATGTTGGAGTGTGAGTAATCCTACCGAGGAGATCTTTTCTTTTGTCTTTTACTGTCCGCAACTACTCTTATACCTCTTTAACCTTGGGAACATGTAATGAGTATCCTTATATTTTACCATGTTGACGACACTTTTGTCATACTATTAGAAGTTTTTTAATTTTTATCTTAATGGTACAATCTTAATGGACTCTTTTAACTCTCGTTTCAGAGTTTCTCTATAAATATGTGGGTTCAAATATCGACGTAAAACGTGTTATTAATTTTACCTTTATGGGATTCACAGGTAGTTGTCTATCTCAAGTCAGCGAGTCGGCACAGACTGAGAAACACTGGGGTACCTGACGTCGTGTGGTCCGGAGGGTAATCAGTGGTTGAACGACTCAAATAAGTTCGTGTACAGGTAACTCAGTCACTACGGTAGGTTGGTAGAGTAGGAGACAGCAGGGGAAGAGGAGGGTGGAAGTTAGGAAGGGTCGTAGTCCCAGAAGAGTATACTCAGTCAAGAAGTGCAGTCCACCGGTTTCATAACCTCAAAGTCGAAGTCGTAGTCAGGAAGGTTACTTATAAATCCTGACTAAAGGAAATCCTACCCGGCCAACCTAGAAGAACGTCAAGTTCTCTGAGAGTTCTCAGAAGAGGTTGGGGTGTCAAGTTTTCGTAGTTAAGAAACCACGAGTCGAAAGAAATATCAGGGTTGAGAGTGTAGGTATATACTGATGACCTTTTTGGTATCGACACTGATCTACCTGGAAACAACCGTTTCATTGCAGAGACGAAAAATTATACGACAGATCCACACAGTATTGAAAAGAAGATTCCTCGTTCGTAGAAAATTAAAGTACCGACGTCAGTGGTAGACGTCACTAAAACCTCGGGGGGTTTTATTTCAGAGAGTGCCAAAGGTAACAAAGGGGTAGATAAACGGTCCTTCACTACCCTGGTCTACGGTACTAGAATCAAAAGACTTACAACTCAAAATTCGGTTGAAAAAGTAAGAGGAGAAAGTGAAAGTGGTTCTCCGAAAAATCAAGAAGAAACGAAAGAGGGCATTCTCACCACAGTAGACGTATAGACTCCAATAACTATAAAGAGGGTCGTTAGAACTAAGGTCGAACACGAAGTAGATCGGGTCGCAAAGTGTACTACATGAGACGTATATTCAATTTATTCGTCCCACTGTTATATGTCGGAACTACATGAGGAAAGGGATAACCGTTCGTGGGACAACAAGGTACAGGACAACGAAGGACTGGACGTATGTCTAAAGAGTCCTCCACACCATAAGGGTAGAGGACTTCCTAAAAGGAGTCAAAGAACTAGGTGTCTCATTTTGTGGAACCGAAGGGGTTGTCTACTTACCTCTTCGTTTTATACTACATGTTACCTTATAACAAGTCGGCGTTTTTCCTTACTTTAAGATTATACGGTGTCGTACCTACTTAGAACTCCTGTAAAACGATTCACTTTACAGTTCTTGTTTTTCCGTTTATGACATACTAAAGGAAATATACTTCATGAATCATATCAGTTTTAATGTCTCTGACTTTCACCTTATCACCAAAGGTTTCCGACCCCCTCCTCCCTTACCCCTCTATCCTCTAAACAACACCCATTAACATACTCACATCTCAAAGTCAAAATGTTCCTCTCTTCTCGAGACCTCTACCTACCACCACTACTAACGTGTTGTAACACTTATATAAATTATGGTGACTTGGCATGTGAATTTTTCCATTTAAAACACAATACATAAAATTGTGTTAATTTACAAAGAATTCTCTGTCACCCTAATCTCTTTCGTCTCCGTCGTTCATCTCTAACGAGAAAGTTTAAACCAAAATTGTCTGTCTTCTCTTTACCCTGTAACCCTTCCACTGTACGACCAGTTCTTTGAACATGAAATTGTAACCTCCATGAAATATGAAACTCCTGACTAAATATCTCTCCCTTTTCAAACCATTGCACTCTCTCTTCTGTCAACGTCCACATTATAGGAACCACCAAATATACCCTACCTGAGACCATCTATTCACCTTCTCTACCGGAAAATATCCTCGTACCTATCAAAATAGTAACATTATTCCTCTTTCTCGAATACTGATATCCACATATATATATCCAACCGTTGAAATTGCTACCCTTGAATACGTTTAAGATTAACAAAAACAAAAGAGTCACTCTTACTCCTCTCCCTTCTTTCTCTTACATTCGACTAGATCTTTTATATATCATTCAACTATTCGTCGCAATTCGCGAAAGAATTTTAATCACCAGTACTTAATTTCCTTCTACTCAGTCATACAAACTGAAAACAGCGTAAGTCGACCTTATTCTTCTCTCAACCACAATTGATCCTTAAATGTTTCACTCAAACCGTCACCCTATTCACTAAACTCTTAGATACCTTCCCCCAATAATATTACTACCTGGTTCTTTCCTCCCATCACTCCTAACATCCCTCGTAACCAATTTCCAGGACCACCTCAAAATTAATAACTTCAGGTATAAGATATCCCTCACTCAACTTTTCTATCCTCGACCATCCACTTCTCACTCTACGACCTTTACTTATAAACCTTTCAATAATCATCACTGTACCGGAATCCCCTACTAGCACCCTGACTAAACTTTACCTCCTGTTCTAGCAACCTCCACTCCTCCAGGTAGTGGAGACTTACAACCCTTCTAGTAGACACATCTGTGACTTTAGTGATTTTGAAACATTCTCAACACCACCGCCCTGTCATTCCATCGACGATTTATAAACTTATTACTATGGTATACTACACGTCCAGACGACTTCTGAGAGAAATAAAAAATAAAAAAAAATGAAATGTTGTGCCAACCAAAACGTCACCATCACCCATCACTTACTTTATCAGGTTATCGGATCAAAATTTCCCAAAATTCCTCTTCCATCCACCGTCACTCCTCGTTCTTTCTGTAGATTAGGGAGATGTGGGTACCTCACTCCTTACTTTCTTTTGTGATTGTGACGGAACCTTCCGAGTTCCTTTTGTCATAGAAGTTCCCTCAGTTCATAGCCATTGCGTTGAATCGCTTCTCGGACTTCTACCTCCAAACATCTACTATCTGTAAATCGAGGTCTCTCGTGTCACCTTCTCAACCCCTCCAACTTCTCCTTCCTATACTCAGACCCAACAAAATTCCCTGTATGTCTTAAATTACCTCTACTCTCTGACACTATATTCCCTAATGGACGCTTTGCAACCGAAAACGTCACTGACTCTACATTCCGTACCAACCTAACTAAGAAGTTCCTCTACTAAACGTTTGAGATCGGTGATACAATGGTTCCTGAAGATTTATCGTGTATGTTACCTTTGACAGTCTGAAGGACAAGAAATGCGGTAACTAAATAATTAGAATAAAGATTTTCTTTACGATACAACACTAATGTTTAAGTCTATTTTGTCTTTTTACTCTGACGTAAAGGATGATCACGATAGACTCACACACACACAGTAGTAGATTTCCAGAAAATTTAAGGATTATGACAAGAGAATGAGCGACGAAAAGGAATTGTCACATAGAACCTGTAGAGAGGTCGTCTTATATACCTAAATGGAATAAGAAAAATTATCGAAAAAAAAAACCGGTACGGTACGTCGAAAATTACCTAACATAAATTGGTCAAGGGATGACTACCCTGTAAACTTAATGTAGATCCTACAGAGACCACTTATTTTGATTTTCTCCTCCCTTTTTGTGACGATGAAAAATAATACAGGAAAATATAAAAACTAAAAACATATGAAATTTTTATATAAATATATACGAACATATACATAAAAACCAAAAATATACACGATATATTTTCAATATTATTTTTTTGTGTTCATAATTATGGGAATCTCTGATGTTGGTTAATTAACACGATGGTCTAATGAAACACGAACACAAACAACGGATGACTTGAAACAGTAAAGATAAATTAACTTCTCATCTTCTTCGGGTAAATTTTTTTTTTTGACAATGGTAAATACACCGTAAACGACTTTAATCTAACAGAAGTCATGTTGTATTTTTTTTTCTTTTTCGATCTATAGTTCTATCTATGTTGTTATCGATGTTGAAGTCTAAATTTTACAAACGTAATTAATTTTGTTGGAATAAAATATTACCTTAATTGAAATATTACACATTTACAATATTCAAGTTTACATATTTTATTTACACATGAATTTTGTTCAATAAGTTTAATATTGTACTTTTTATTTATTAACTAAAAAAAATTACAACCGATTGTGACTTAGTCTCTAAAACACGAAAGAGAAATTACATAATTCGGTGTTAAATCAAAAAAATTGGACTAGATCTAAACAGTCTTATATGCCGGAACACTATTTATCGAAACGAAATTTTATATGAGTAAGAATATGGGATTTCTACATAATGACTGTAAATTTGATCAATATATGACAGACACATATGTATGTGTGTGTGTAAAAACCTAAAAACATCGATGGAAATGTTTTTATTACCTCAGAAACTTAACGTCAACGAAGTGACAGAGTTCAAAGGGTTTTATCCATGTAATCCACGGAAACAATGATATTACCAGTGGAGTCTATCTAAGTAAATTAAGAAACAAATTGTGACTCATTATGAAAAAAGAGATAGAAATCTCCAGAGAGTGGATAGAGTAGATAGTCCCAATATGATACTCCCTAATAACATATCAAACTACCATTTATTGATTCTAATTTTGATACATTCTGTCTATACATCTGCCATCTGTCCTTACCACTCCCATGGTATTAAGGTATGAAGTACCTACATACTTGACTTCAAGATATACTATTTCTAAATAAGGGAACTCTGGATCCAGTCATGAGAAAGATCAGACTTATCAAGGTTGAAAGTATGTAACGAAAGGACGATCTCGACGGTAATTTGAATCTTTTGTGATCTCAGAATTTGTTTAATCAGATCTTGACTTTCTTTTTTCAAATCACTTATGGTCTAAAATTATACTTTCATAGGATGTGGTAATCATAATATGACATAGACAAAAAAGTCCGATGATATTGTCGCATAGTGTCTGAACCATTGAATTGTGTAAATAAAATAGTGAAAAGACGTCCGAATTGCAGATTCTGGTTCGATAGTTGTCCCAACCAAAGATAACTCTGGTAAGAACCGAATGTCTACCAGTAAAGGGACACTGAAGTTTGTCACGAGGGAGACATAGACTTACGTAGGTATAACGGAGAAGAATATCCCTGTGTTCAGTATAACCCAATCCGAGTATTCAGTATAACCCAACCGGAGTGAAATTGAATTGGAGAAATTTCTGGGACAGAGGTTTTTACCAGTGTAATATTCCATGACCTCCAATCCAGATGTTGTACATTTAAAACCCCACTATGTCAACTCGGGTATTGTAAATGATTATGACTATGATTAAGAAATCCATCCATTTTACACCTCCGGGTTCAAAAAGAAAGTAAAAATACGATAACACATCATGAACGATACGATTCTCTTGATCTTCAATTGTAAGGATTTCCACACAACCCCAAAGAAGGGAACGGAATGACACTATTGAAACATCTTTCGTAAAAATCCTTGTCAGACGACGACGACAACGATTCAACGAAGTCAGCACAGACTGAGACACGCTGAGGTATCAGCCGTCGGGTAGTCCGAGGAGGTAGGGACCCTAAGAGGTCCGTTCTTGTAACCTCACCCAACGGTAAAGGAAGAGGTCACGTACTTTCACTTTTCACTTTCACTTCAGCGAGTCAGCACAGGTTGAGAATCGTTGGGGTACCTGACGTCGGGTGGTCCGAGGAGGTAGGTACCCTAAAAGGTCCGTTCTCATGACTTCACCCCACGGTAACGGAAGAGGTTCCTTATCAGATACAAACAAATTTTTTTCTTTTTCCAATGGAAAATGACCTTCCAGAATATTTTATACAATAGAAATATTCCGATTACTACTTTTACCATGTAGGAAAACAACTTCCGAAGGGACCACCGAGTCTGCCACTTCACTGACGGACGTCACGTCCTCTGGGTCCAAACTAGGGACCCAACCCTTCTAAGGGACCTCTTCCTTTACCGTTGGGTGAGGGCATGAGAACGGATCTTTTATGGTACCTGACTCTCCGAGGAGTCTCGGACTATCCGATGTCAGGTACCCCAGCGTCTCAGCCTGTACTGACTCACTGAACTGAAGTGAAACAACCTTGGTCAAAATCCAGATGTATAAAAATTTAAAGTGGATGGGAGTCATTGAAAAGGAAATGACGTAGGAATCAAGAGACTATTACTTAGAAGATAAAATTATCAAAATATATCTAAACGTTAAGATATTGTAAAGAACTGTGTGTGACGACGACGATTCCAGGTACCAGTTCATAAAAGGAAGAAACACAGTACGACGACGACGACGATTCAACAAAGTCAGTACAGGCTGAGACACACTGGGGTATCCGCCGTCTGCCGTCGGGTGGTCCGAAGGGGCAGGGACCCTAAGAGGGTCGTTCTTGTGACCTCACCCAACGGTAAAGGAAGAGGTTACGTACTTTCACTTTTCACTTTCACTTCAACGAGTCAGTACAGGTTGAGAATCACTGGGGTACCTGACGTCGGGTGGTCCGAGGTACCCTAAAAGGCCCGTTCTCATGACCTTATCCCACGGTAGCGGAAGAGACAGAAACACAGTATTAAGGAGGATTATACTGGTGGACTTCGTTAAACAAAAGTACTTTACCGTAGGAGTGTAGGAGATTTCAAAACATAGTGAAATCTTAAGTAACTGTGGTATTTACCGATCAAAACTAAATTTGGATTCTAATAATCCCATAACTGAGAGTTCCATAACAGTCACAATAGTATACAATTAATCAATTACACACTGTAAACAAAGAGACTAACGAACTTTTATATTGTAAACACACAAGAGTAAGTAATTAAGAAAATTTTTTCTAAAGCAATTGTTATATAAACGAAAATTTCACCTTAACGACTGTTTACATTGGTCTTTGTTTTTTTCAAAGAGTCATACCTTTTTAAATGACAAGTCTATTTTTAGGAAGGCTCTGACAATCTTTAACAATATATAATGATAATAAATAATATAATAGAGTTGAAAAATTTTTTTCTAAACTAACGTTTAATTTTAATGTTTTATATGATGGTGAGTGGGTGGTGGTAACGATTTTATTCTTCTGACTGGTGTGGTTTACGATTACTCACACCAGTACATTTTTACGATGTTAGTGAAAGCCTTTTCCAGAGGTCAAAGAATTTTTTCGTTTGTATATGGATGGAATACTGAGTTGTTAAGGAGAAGTTCTTTTTACTATTGTAAACAGACGTTTTACTGAGTATATCCTTACAAATACCGTTGAAGTAGTGTCGGTTTTGACCTATGTCGGGTGTACGGGTGTCTGTCCTCTTATTTATTTGATATCATATGCACACTTAACAAATAAACAAAAAACGTGTAAAAAGGACAAAGTAATTCCGATCGACTACATCTTATAATATCAATGCCTACACGGTGTATCGCTAAGTGTTAAAAATTTCCAATATGAGGTGAATATGAAAAATATTTCACAATCGACATAATAGGTTTAACATGTCGTATAGGTACATCGAATAAATAAATGAAAATCTTAAAAATAAATAATTGAGAAACCGAGACTACCTAAAAGCGACGACGGACGCCCGAAAGAAACCAACGGCACTGGTCCCCGATGAGACGTCAGCGTCACGCGACCGAAGAGCAATGTCACTGAAGAAAACAACGTCTCGTGTCCTAAATCCCACGCCGTCCGAAGTCATCAACACCGTGTATCCGAATCCACGGGGTGTCGTATACCTTAGAAGAGTCGACGACAACGACGACGGGAAAGTAACGATTCAGTGCAGACTGAGAAACGTCGGGACACCTCACAGGGTCCGTGGAGACAGGTACCCTAAAGGGTCCGTTCTTATGACCTCACCCGACGGTAAAGGAAGAGACCCTATAGAAGAACTGGGTCTTTAGTTTGGATACAGAGGACAAACCCAAGAAGTGGTGAGTCGGTGGACCCTTCGGGTCAGAGGAGTCTGGTCCCTAGTTTGGGGACAAGGGACGTATCCGTCCACTTAAGAATTCGGGACCTGGTGGTCCCTTCAGGTCGGATAAATAAAATAAAATAAAAACCGATACGACGTAGAGACAACGTCGTACACCGAGAGGGAACACCGTTCCCCAGACCCCACACACCCGAGTCACCAATACCGGACGACCGAAGAGATCAATATCGTGAGCCCGAATCAACGGGGCCTCATGCACCGCAGAACAAAGCGGTTGGTCCTTAACTTGGGAGGTACCCTTCCGTCTAAGAAGGGATGACTTGTTGATCCCTTCAGGGATTGGACACAGAAGATAGGTACCACCAAACATGGAGAATTAGGGGATAGGGATTGAACGGGGAAGGGGAAAGAAGAGAGGTAACCATTGGTAATCAAACAAAAGACATGAATACTCGGACAAGAGGCAAAATAACATAACTAAGCAAACAAAAAAATCTAAGGTGTACATTCACTATTGTATGTCACAAACAGAAAGAGACAGACTGAATGAAGTGAATCGTATTATGGGAGGTTCAGGTAGGTACAACAACGTTTACCGTTTTAAAGTAAAAACTACCGACTCATTATTATAAGGTATATATAAGGTACATATTATAAACGTAAGTATAAAACCGATAACATTTATTGCGTCGATATTTGTGACCTCACGTACATAGAAAAGTTTAATCACCAAACAAAAACAAAAACAAAAAAAGCCTATATATGGGCTCTCACCTTAACGAAGTAGTCCACCACCAAGATAAAAATCAAGGACTCTTTGGAGACATGACAAAACGTGTTACCGACGTGATTAAATGTCCAGGTGGTTGTCACTTGTTCCTAAGGCAAAAGAAGTGTAGGAACGGTTATGAACAATAAACACAAGAAAGACTACTATCGGTAAGACTATCCACACTCAACTATAGAGACACGAAGATTAAACGAAAAGAGACTAATAATTGTCACAACTCGTGTACAAAAGTACACGGAAAACCGGTAGACATACAAAAGAAACCTTTTTAAGGCAAGTCCAGAAGACGGGTCAAAAATTAGGCCAAAAGAAAAAAAAAATAATTACAACTGAATATACTTGACAAATATATAAAACCTATAATTGAGGAATAGTCGGTGTAGTAAACGTGTATAAGAGAGGACAAGTCATTCAATGGAAGTAAAACAGTCAACAAAGGAACGACACGTCTTCAAAATTCAAATTAATCCATGGTAAAGAAATAAAAACGAAAATGAAGGAAAAGAAATCTTGGGTCTAAGTTTTTTTATAGTGATACTAAATACAGTTTCTTACAAGACGGACACAAAAGAAGATCCTCAAAATGTCAAAGACCAGAACGTAAGTCCAGAAATAAAACTCAAATAAAAAAATATACTACAATCTTTTATGAGATTAAAATAAAAAAATGTAAATCAACAAGTCAAAAGAGTCGAGGTGAATAACCTCTGACAGAAAAGAGGTAACACATCAGAACGGAGGAAACAGTATCTAATTAATCGGTCATCACACACTCCAATGAAAACCAGAGAGATGACACAAGGTAACTAGATGTACAGACAAACACGGTCGTGTTATGACAAAACTACTGACATCGAAACATCATATCAGACTTCAGTCTATCGTACTAAGAAGGTCGAGACAAGAAGAAAGTGTTCACAAAAATGAGGAGTACCAGAAAACATAAAAGTATGCCTAAAATTTTAATAAACGAGATCAAGACACTTTTTACGGGACTCATAAAGACTATCCTTAATGTAAATTAAACATCAAACGATACTCATTCTATAAGGGTAAACTTACGTCTCAAGGTTTCTTATCGTTCTTCTCTATTCTTTCGGAAGGAGTCACTAGTTGTGTTTCTTTATCTCTTTTTGTTGTCTTACCCGTTCTGATCTCTAGAGAAGTTCTTTTAATCTCTATGGTTCCCCTGTAAAGTACGTTTCTACCCGAACTATTTCCCGTCCTTACAATACCTGGATTGTCTCCATCTTCTATAAATCTTCTCTACCGTTCTTATGTGTCTTCTTGACATGTTTTTTCTAGAATTGTTGGGTCTATTAGTGTTACCACACTAGTGACTGGATCTCGGTCTGTAGGACCTTACACTTCAGTTCACCCGGAACCTTTCGTAACGATACTTGTTTTGATCACCTCCACTACTTAAAGTCACCTCGATAAAGTTTAGGACTTTCGACTACGACACTTTAACGACGTGAGTTATACGGTCGTTTAAACCTTTTGAGTCGTCACCGGTGTCCTGACCGTTTCCAGTCAAAAGTAAGGTTAGGGTTTCTTTCCGTTACGGTTTCTTACGAGTTTGATGGGGTGTTAACGTGAGTAGAGTGTGCGATCATTTCATTACGAGTTTTAAGAGGTTCGGTCCGAAGTCGTTATGCAATTGACACTTGAAGGTCTACAAGTTCAACCAAAATCTTTTTCGTCTCCTTGGTCTCTAGTTTAACGGTCGTAGACGACCTAGTACCTTTTTCGTTCTCTCAAGGTCTTTTTGTAGATAAAGACGAAGTAACTGATACGGTTTTGGAAACTGATACACCTAGTGTTCTTTGACCTTTTAAGACTTTCTCTACCCTTATGGTCTGGTGGATTGGACAGAGACCTCTTTAGACATACGTCCAGTCTTTCGTTGTCAATCTTGACCTGTACCTTGTTGTCTAACCAAGGTTTATCCTTTTCCTCATGTAGTCCCGACATATAACAGTGGGACAAATAATTTGAATATACGTCTCATATAGTACTCTTTACGACCCGACCTTCTTCGTGTTCGACCTTAGTTCAAACGGTCCTCTTTATAGTTAGTGGAGTCTATGCGTCTACTGTGGTGGGAATACCGTCTTTCACTTCTCCTTGAGTTTTCGGAGAACTACTTTCACTTTCTCCTCTCACTTTTTCAACCGAATTTCGAGTTGTAAGTCTTTTGCTTCTAGTACCGTAGACCAGGGTAGTGAAGTACCCTTTATCTACTCCTTTATCACAGTCCGAAACAAAAAACCCCGAGGTTCTAGTGACGTCTACCACTGACGTCGGTGCTTTAATTTTCTACGAATGAGGAACGTTCCTTTCAATACTGGTTGGATCTATCGTATAAGTTTTCGTCTCTGTAATGAAACGGTTGTTTCCAGGTAGATCAGTTCTGATACCAAAAGGGACATCAGTACATACCTACACTCTCAACCTGACACTTCTTTCGACTCACGGTTTCTTAACTACGCAAACTTGACACCACAACCTCTTCTGAGAACTCTTAGGGAACCTGACGTTCCTCTAGGTTGGTCAGGTAGCATTTCCTCTGGTCAGGACCCACAAGTAACCTTCTTAACTACGACTCCGACTTTGCGTTTATGAAACCGGTAAGTACGCTTCCCAACTGAGTAACCTTTTCTGAGACTACGACCCTCCCTAACTCCCGTCCTCCTCTTCCCCTGTTGTCTCCTATTCTACCGACCTACTGTAGTGGCTGAACTACGTGTACTCAAAGCCACTTGAGGCCCTCAACCACTATCTGTCCCTCCGGACTGCACGACGCTAAGCACCCCAACGTTTCTCAGCCTGTGCTGACTCACTGACTTGACTTGACTTGACTACATCAGTAAAATCATCAGAATTAAGAAGATTGCGTACGACGACGAGGACGATTCAGCGAAGTCAGCACAGGCTGAGACACGTTGGGGTATCTACCGTCGGGTGGTCCGAGGTGGCAGGGACCCTAAGAGGGTCGTTCTTGTGACCTCACCCAAAGTAAAGGAAGAGGTCACGTACTTTCACTTTTCACTTTCACTTCAGCGAGTCAGCACAGACTGAGAATCCCTGGGGTACCTGACGTCGGGTGGTCCGAGGAGGTAGGCACCCTAAAAGGTCCGTTCTCATGGCCCCACCCGCGGTAGCGGAAGAGGTCAGATTGGGTACTCGTATCATATAGAGAGGTAGATAAATACCATAGAAGTCAAAGAAAGTACTTGTCGTCATATAATTGTGTCACCTTTTGATAAGTCGTTTTTTTTCCTTACCCGATTGCTACATGTCATTATACCCACTTAGAGTTTTTGTAAAACGACTCACTTTCTCCAAAATACTCATATATAATTCAATTCCTTCTCCACGTTGATTAAACACCACCTTTTTCACTCTTGTCACCCGTCGACCCTCACCCCTGAGTGACTTCTTCTCAGACTTCCTTGAATAGAACTCATAACTACTACAGGATATCGAAATATCCTTAATCTCAACGTGTCTATGTACGAGAACAACTTTAAGTCACTTTTATGCACATTCTAAACATAGAATATAACATACTTTTAAAACGATTTTGGACATTTGTCTATAACTTAAGAACAATCATTATACATATAATTTCATAAATTCCCCTTCATGTGACTATTAGACGTACAACGAAATTTTGTCTATTTTTTTATTCTAACTAGTTACTTATTTATCCATCGTTTTATAATTACCTTCTTAGATTCATTACTTGTAGACGAACCAATGACATTGCAAGAAAGTTCAAAAGACATGAAAACTTTAGAAGGTAATATCTTATGATTCTTCCGTTTTTCCTAAATTATAGGAGTTTTCGTTAATGAAGGAATAAATGAGGTGTCTCCCTTCGTTGTATTCGTCATTGGGGACTTTCAATTCGATGAATAATACAAAGACCGACCTATATTCAAAAGTGTTTTGATTATACTTTGTGATGACTTAAAGAAATACAATGTCACAATAAAATAAATATATACAGTGACTCTTTAGTAAATAGATTAGAATGGAGTAGTAAAGTCTCACACCATCCAAATATTCCAGAATTACCCTATTAACAGTAATGAAAGTCATAACCTTTTTAAAGAAGGATGAAGACAGGACTCTTAAATAAACTCCAAGATAGTGTTAAATATTCTTCGTTCACATACTTTCTTATAAACAACTTTAAAGACATATTAGTACACCTAATTTTATTTGATCTTTTCATTTAATGTCGAAAAAGAGGAGTCATTAAATAAATTTAAGACCACTTACGTCAACCAAATCGCGTATACAATCGACATGTAAGATCTTTCTTCCCTAGACATTGGACGACATCTAAAACGGACCGAAGTCAAAAGGAACTCAAATAACCTTATTAAAACTCCCATTCTACCTCTTATTTTCTACTAATATTTATGAAGTGATTAAAACCAACTAAATTACAATTGAGAGTTATAATAAACGGTGTCTATATATATATATATAAATATATTTGTCAGAGAGATGTAAGGTAAGTTTTATGTACATTGTTTATTAAGTTCTAAAATTCAAATGTCTTTTCTTAGACTACCGTTTAACGGATTATGTCTCAGTGTCGTATTTAATGTATCGTATCTCAGTCTCAAATCTTAATGTATAAAGAGTGTATAGTTAAAAGGAAGACCTTATTGAAGAAAACGATTAAATAATACGAAGTATCAACTTACATAAACTAAGTTGAGTAACTTATACGTGAGGAAGTTTTCTCATAATATAACAGCAAACGTCATAAGTTCTTTATTCTATCTGAATTACGTACACGGAGTCATAACACTCTCATTAATAGTTAGAGAGAGACTTTTCGTCAAGTTAGGAAAGAAAATTTTCCATCCCTCCCCTCCCAGAGTAATGCCTAAAATTCGATCATCTCATTGTCACTATAACAGACGAAGAGAGTCTTTAGTGGTCCCTTTTTTAATCTCCTACTTGTTCTTTCTTTTTGCGTCTGAGGTAGAAGTTATTCTCATCTTTTAGTTGTCATCATTATTGTGCAGTGTTAAATTCCCAATGGTTTACGTTATTTTGAACTTACAATCTACTCTGTCTTACGACACAAACTTCTAGAGTCACTGTCGGTCAGACTAAGTGGAAGGGACGTAAGATCTGCACCATATAGCGTCTGACATCGAAAGTATAAGTGTGTATCAGTGTAAACGGAATGTATAACTTGGTAACACCACGTGTAAACAATTTTGTTTTTTCCTTTTTGGTCAGAAGTACCGGACACCCAATAAAACCAGAACATGTCTAGGTCAAGAAATGTAAAGTTTGACTGACTATATTTTATATCAACATATAGTCTTAATTACATAATTTAATAAGAGTCTTAGTACATACAGGTCTAACAAGCACATTCAAAGTCTCTTCATAGTGGTACATTATGATGAATCGGATCTTTCATTTCATCCGTACTAATTTGATGTAATTAGAGAATTATTGGTCGATCCTTTTTGAATATTGGAACCAAAAGAAGAACTAGTACCATGACTGTAACTCTTTTATAACGAAGACACAAAAGTTAGTTTTACATGAAACTTACAATCAAGACGAATTAACATTCACCCGGTCCAGTTATTATTTCTCTGTAGTTGAAGAAACATAAGTCTTTATTTATTCATTTATTTACCGTTAACTTTTTATAAAGACTAATTACTTTTTGTCAACTACTTCGAATATTATTTTATATCACAGAACTTACTATTAAAGATTTTCAATTAGGACGTTCACAAAACTAGTTTGATCTTGAGTTTCGTCTCTATCCAGTTCCTTCCCAATCACGTTTTGCACTTCAAATCGATTTCCTTGAGCTTTTATTCACTTTCCTTTTCACCAGTTACTTCCCACATATCCTTCGTCCTTTTTCCTCTGGGAAAACCTTTTGTGTCATTCCATGCAATGTCTACCATTTTATCCCTTTTACCCGTTTTACTTTACCTTTAATTGGTGCAGATTTTCCTTAACTCTCGGTCACAATCTACACCGTGTACCTATTTCCCCTTATTAAGAGGAACTTTTTATTTTGAGTCTATTTCGTTATATTACAAATGTCTATGAAAGTCTCTTTGACGAGTCTTTGTTTACGTCTAAACTTAGACATCTAACTGTCCCGTGTAGTACTCGGTCTTTCTTAAATGTCTCTTGTCAATTGTAACTCCATGTTAGATTCATCGTAATAACTTGACGTTTTATAAAATTTTATTGACGTCTTATTTTCTTATTTATACTACCCCTTTTTCTAAGTTTAACCGAGGGCTTAAGAAGAGACTTTTCAAGTTACAGTCTTCTGTCATCTCGTTCCAGACAATTCAGAAGTTCCTGTTTTTCACACTACGTTCTTACAACATACATCAGTTTGACAAGTCCACTTTTCCGTTGTCTACAAAAATTTGTACGTTTTTGAGTCTTTTATATTAAAGGCATTACAGAAAAACTCTTTAATGACCTCCTGTGTGACATCGATTGGTTCACAACTTTTATATCACTTTCTGGACTATACTCGTAATTTAGGTATCCTAAATACCCCCCGAATGATAGGATCCCGTCTTGAATATATAATATTAGTGACTATGACATCTATAATACACTGAGTTTTCTTGCTTCCTATGAGCTCCCTCAACTTTCACTATTTTGATGTCTCCTACATGAGAGTGTTTTAGATTTTTTGTTCAATTATTTTCTTCTGCTCCCTAGATCTGTCACCCTTTGACTTGTGTCTTCTCGTGGTATTCTCTTAGGGTCCCACGGCAAACATGTTCTGATATCACAGGTCCCACAAAAGGTCCTTTCTTTTTGTCCTCGACCAAACGAATTTGTAGACCTTTTATAGTAACTTAGTACACGGTCTCACCACAACCTCGTAAACCCTTTTTTTTTAATAACCATCCATACAACTTTTCTTTCGTTTACCCTTTTTTTTTTTTTACTTCGTCAATAGTTGGGATCCCACTTTTTCATCATATTCTTCCCTCAATACCAGAATCATATACGAAGTCTTTAAGTGTGATACACATATAGACCTTAAAAATTTTTGAATGACTAAATTGGTTTATAGACACCTTTCCCCTCAACACACACACTCCTCTTATTCATTTAGAAGTAATACTTCCTTTCTATATCTATTAACTATTCAGTTCCTGATTGTGGAGAAGATGGTACCCTTCTTATATAGACGATAGATCATAACTATTTAATTCTTTATACTCATATTTGTAAAAAATCTTTATACCTTTGTCGTCTTACTGATCCGATCATCAGAGACGTCGTATCTTCAGTCACCCATTCCCAAAAGACAGAAAGTAGTACTGAGAAAAATCAAGTTAAAATGAAATTTTTCAAATATATACTAATGTTATAAAATAAATTTTAATTTCATCAAATCTGAAGGGACCACCGAGTCTACCATTTCGTAGACGGATGTTACGCCCTCTGGACCCAAGCTAGAGACCCAACCCTTCTAGAGGACCTCTTCCTTTACCGTTGGATGAGGTCATAGGAACGACCTTTTAGGGTACCTGTCTCCTCGGACCGTACGATGTCAGGTACCCCAACGTTTCTCAGTCCTGTGCTGACTCACTGAAGTGAAGTGAAGATTTCATTAAATTGTTTATTACCTAATACGTGTCACATTTGGTTTTCCCTACATTATCAGAAACTTCGTAACAAATACCATAATTTTTAATATTTATTAGGAGTTATGTCTGTCAGACATCGTCGAATTTCATTAAAAAGATAAACACACACAAGTGACCGTACCTTTTAAGACATTTTGTATAACGATTCCCTTTTTATGTAAAACATTATCATGTATATATCAAAGTGAATATAATGTTATTTAAGTTTTGTTTCGATATTAAAAGATAAACAGATAGTTGCGAATCTTTTTTTAGATCTTCCTACATCGTTTGACTAATGAAAATGGAAATTAAAAATGAAATTTATGTATTCATAAGAAACTAAAAAAAAATTTTGTTCCTACACTATACACAATGTAAAATTAATTTATTTATTTCTGTATTCGATGCAAGTACTTTTTAATCTAATTCCCTGACCTTAAGTCTTTTATACAAATAACATCAGTGGTACAACAACTATTTGATATACTGAAAATCGTCTAATAGAATATAGAGACAAAACAAATAAATAAATACCGACGTGATCCAGACGAAACGACACACCCGGAAAAAGATCACCGTCTCTCGCCTCCGAGGAGAGATCAACCCCACTCACCCAAAGACAACGCCACCGAAGAGAACAACACCTCACGCCCAAGACCCCGATCACCCGAAGTCATCAACTTCATGTACCCAAGATCTCATGTCCGAACTATCAACACCACGCACCCGAGTCGACGACACACCGTACACCTGAGAAGGGTCTAGTCCCTAAGTCGGACACAGAGGACGTAACCGTCCTCGGTGGTCCCGTCGGCAGGGACGAAAGAATTATCTTCGAATGATAATAGTACACAAGGACCCCATTTGTCAATTGATAATCTCCGAATATTATATCGAAAGTTCTGAAACGTTGACCTAAAATTTACACCGACATGATAATTTGAGAGATTAGTAGTCAAAGAAGTCAATCCTTAAAGTCTTTGTGGAACAAAGTGTCACAATGACACTCTTAATTTGTTCCATTTTCTACATTTCTTAAATCATGTAATCGACCATTCATCATTCTCGAGTTTTCTAACATCGATGAAAATAATAAAAAACACTTTTTATCTATAAAACAATATAGTTATAACGTGAGTTTTACATCTACAGTATCGAATACTGGATTTCATTATAGATCTTTATCACTACACATTACAATCTTTGTAATTTATCCCAAGATAAAGACCAATACAGAGTTTCTTATTAACACAAAGTAAAATCATTTCAGGGACCAGAAATTATTTTACTTCTAGTACCGTAGACCAGGGTAGTGAAGTACCGCTTACCTACCCCCTTTTCACCTTTGTCACTGTCTAAAATAAAAGAACTCGAGGTTTTAGAGACGTCTGTCACTGGCTTCGGTACTTTAATTTTCTACGAACGAGGAATCTTCTTTTCGAAACTGTTTGGATCTGTCGTATAATATTTTTTCTCTGTGGTGAAACGGTTGTTTCAAGGTATATCAGTTTCGATACCAAAAAGGCGATCAGTACATGTCCACACTCTCAACCTGGTATGCCCTCCGACTCATGACTTCTTGACTATGAAAGTTTGTCACCACGACCTCTTCTGAGAACTCTTAGGGAACCTGACACACCTCTAGTTTGGTCAGTCAGGATTTCCTTTAGTGACCTTCCTGACTACGACTTCGACTTCAAGGTTATGAAACCGGTGGACTATGCCTCTCGGTTGAGTAACCTTTTTCTGGGACTATGACCCTTTCCAACTCCCGTCCTCCTCTCCCCCCAACCACTGTTCTCTACTCTACCAACCTACCATAGTGACTGAGTTACCTGTACTTAGACTTATTTGAGTCTCTCTCTCACCTTCTGTCCCTTCGGACCGCACGACGTCAAGTAGCCCAGAGTTTCTCAGTCTGTGTTAAACCGACAACCTGCTGTCGAGTCTAAAAGAAATTAAACTCGTTTGAGATCCTCCATCACCTCCTGTCTCCTCGGACCACACGACACACGTCAGGCACTCCACTGTTTCTCATCCTGTACTAACTTGTTGACTTGTCGTTGTTATTTATATATATCAACCTATATATTATAAAAAAACCAAAGTCCATATGTTGTCTCTAAACTGTAAACGTACGGAATACTTTACTAGTGGTGTAATTCACATCATGGAATTAAATAGCGATATGTTTCAATACTATGACAACTTGGTATAAGGAATAGAAACATAATGTAGTGGTACCGAATAAATATTAACTTCCTAAAAAAAATGGAGAAATAGAGGAGGTAGATAGAAAAATTCGTCGGGGTCGGAACAGGAGGGGAGACCATTGGTGGACAAACGAGAGACATAGTTACTTAGACAAGAGAAAAAAAATCTAACGTGTATATTCACTTTAGTATGTCATAAAGACAAACTGAAGAAAGGAACCGTATTATGGGAGATGTAGGTAAGTACAACAACATCTCCGTTTTAAAATACAAAAATACCGATTCATTATGGTAAGGTAACATAATTATGTGATGTAGAAGAAATAGACAAGTAGAAAACTGACCGAGAACCCAACAAAGGTACAGAACCGATGATATTTTTTACGGCGTCACTTAAAACCTCATACACAGAGAAGTTTAATCACGAAAAATTTCGATACAAGGTTCTTCACTTTAACAACCCAGTATACCGTCAAGATATAAATCAAAAAATTCCTTGGTAGTATGTTATAAGGTATCACCAACATGGTAAAATGTCAGGGTGGTTGTCATGTGTTCCTAAAGGAAAAGAGGTGTAGGAGTGGTCGTGAACGACAAACACCAGAAAAACTACTATCGGCAAGACCGTCCACACTCTACCATAGAAAAACACCAAAACTACATATAAAGGAACTAATGACAACTACAACTTGCAGAAAGGTACACAGACAACCGATAGTTAGACAGAAAAAACCCTTTTACAACTAAGTCCGGGAAACGGGTGACAGATCAGTACAACAAACCCAAAAAAACTACAACTCAACAAACCCACGAAACACATGTCATTCAGGGGAAGTACGTCTGGAAACCCAATACTTGAAAGTTTCTGACCTTGTACCAGTAGTCGTTGAATCACTAGGAGTCA
The DNA here is from genome assembly GCA_006410555.1 of Capra ibex. Classification (NCBI taxonomy): domain Eukaryota; kingdom Metazoa; phylum Chordata; class Mammalia; order Artiodactyla; family Bovidae; genus Capra; species Capra ibex. The sequence continues at coordinate 811,808 of SJYO01017864.1, forward strand.
CTCTTCGACCTCGATTTAGACGTTCTCGACCTAGAAGTTTCTGAGTAACTTGAGGAACGACACGTAGGATTCACATCAACGAGTCAGCACAGGCTGCGAAATGTTGGGGTGTCTGACATCGGATGGTCCGAAGAGACAGGTACTCTAAAAGGTCCGTTATCATGACCTCACCTAACGGTAAAGGTAGGATTCCTCGAATGATTACTTCTGGACTAACTTAACCTCCGGGTCTCTTTCCTACTTCTCTCTGTTTTTCTTCTTCATCGACTTTTTGACTTCTGTAAAGTGTTGTGTCCTTTACTGTTCCCCAAAAAGAAATATACTCCTCCGTGACAATCAAACCCCCGTGTCCTGGGCTTGTATCCTACCATGTGCTTCATCGTCGGTAAGTCTTACGTCAGGTCCCGATGGCACAGTAGATACTGTTCTTTTTTTCTCGAAGACAGGTCTGTAACGACCTGGTAAAAAAGTTCTCCCATCCAGTTCAACTTAGGTCGTTCCTTGGTCTTGGACACGGTAGTCGTAGTCCGTACTCACTTGAACGTGAACGGGAAACAGAGGAGATACAACTGTCAGGAAGTCGAGATGAGAGAGAGTGGAGGAGAGGGAGGAGGTCAGTCATTGAGGAGAAAGGACAAGTGAACTACGGTCGGGGACATACGACCAACAACATGACATAATGACATGAAAAACTCTATGACATGAGATTCTAATCTTTAAAATAAAACACACAAATAAAAATACATAATAAACACACTTTTTATAATATTCGGGTAATATCATTTAACGATATATTGGTTAACACAACCAACCTATCGAACCAACCAAAATCCTCGTTTAAACTGAATGTTTGTAGGAGAGTCTTACCTTGAACAAACATAAATCCCCTGAATTGATATAAAACCTATCATTGGGAAATAACTTATATAGTAATCGTTCACAGAAAAGGGTAAGTCTTCCGACGGAAAAGTAAAACGTAGGAAGTGACATGTTTTTGAAAAAGTAAACTATACTAGGGTAAACTACACGAAGGGACCACCGAGTCTCCAATTTCGTAGACGGAGATTTTGTCCTCTGGACCCAAGCTAGGGACCCAGCCCTTCTAGGGAACCTCTTCCTTTACCGTTGGGTGAGGTCATAAGAACGGATCTCTTAGGGTACCTGCCTCCTCGGACCACCCGATGTCAGGTACCCCAACGTTTCTCAGCCTGTGCTGACTCGCTGAATTGAATACTAGGGTAAACAAATAAAAACAAAAACGAAGGGAACGGACTTCTGTATAGGTTTTTAGATAACAACTCTGGTTGTAGTTTCTCACATGACAGATACAAAAGAAGATCCTCAAAAAACCAAAATCTAGAATATAAATACAGAAATTAGGTAAAACTCAAATATAAACATATACAAACTCCTTCAACAAACTAACAAAAAGTGCATCGACAGGTTAAAAGGGTCGTAGTAAACAACTTGTCCGACGAAAAGGGGGTAACATATAAGAACGGAAAAAACAGTATCTAATTGACTAATATATTCATATCCAAATAAAGACCCGAGAAATAAGACAGGACAACTAGATACACAGACGAATACAGTCATGGTTTGACCAAACTAATGACATCGTAACATCATGTCGAACTTTAGTCCTACACTCTACGGAGGTCAAGAGAAGACGAAAGAATTCCAACCAAACTGATAAGTTCTAGAAAACACAAAAGTATGTTTATGACCCTAAGAAACAAGATCAAGACACTTACGTGAATTATTAAAGTATCCCAATAGTAACTCAGATATCTAACGGAACCCACAATACCAGTAAAGTTGTCATAATTAGGAAGGTCAGGTACTCGTGTCACATAGAAAGACAACCAACCATAACAAAAGACAAAGAAAATAGTTGTAGAATATCAAGAGTCTCATGTTCAGGAAGAGGAGGAACCAGTCTAAACCAGAGTCCATAATAAAAACTACACTCAGACCGAATTTGGAATAGTCAAAACAAATAGAAAATTTCTTGGTCGAGAATCAAAGTAGGCAGAAAGGAATCAGAGATGAATGAGGACGAGACTAGAAATAATAAAAAATTACATCAAAATAACGAATACCGACACGACCCAGAAACAACGACGTGCCCGAAGAGAGAGTAACAGCACTCACCTCAGACGAGAGGTCAACATGCCCGAAGAGAAACGTCACCGAAGAGAACAACATCCCGTACCCGAGATCCACGCTCCCGAAGGCATCAGCGTCGTGTACCCGAACCGTCAACCCTGGGGGTCCGAGATCTTGTGTCTGAGTCATCGACACCATGTACCCGAATCAACGAAGGGCCGTACACCCTAGAAGGGTCGCACACCCTAGAAGGGCCTGACCCCCTAGCTAAGGGACAGAGGACGTAACCGTCGACCTAAGAAATGACGACTCGGTGGTCCCTTCGAACGCGACTAGAAATAAGCAAATGGAATGACTAAAACTAAAAAGAAACAAGAACGTCAAAGAAATCTACACGCAAACCCAACGAAACAAACTCCACAAAAATAAAGGGCTCCACCCGACACGTAGTGATCTGGAGGAGGAATCTCGACGCAACCGACGTAGGGTATCGAAAACTTAGCAACACACAGGTGAAAGAAAGCAAAGGTCCATAAATCATCGTACAACAAATCTAAGATGTATGAACAAAAAGAACCTCAAAAAAAAGGAATATCAACTAAAGATCAAAGGATCACACCAGTATTTTCTTTGAACTATACTAAAGTGAAAAGAATTTCAATAACTCTACAAAATACCGGATGTCACACCAGACAAGACCTCTGATAAAGTACATGTAAACTTTTATTATCCATAAGACGGGTAAAACAAGACACATATAGATGATTGAGGATTATCCATATAATCTAGACTACACAGTAATTCCGGTCACAAAGAAATAACTAAAAGACAGACCTACTAGACAGGTAACTACATTCACCCCATAATTTCAAGATATCATAATAACATAACAAGAGTCAAAGAGGGAGATAAAACAATTATAAACGAAATGCATAAATCCACGAAGACACAACCTACGTATATATAAATGTCAACGATATACCAGAACAACCTAACTAGTGGAATAGTAATACATTACAAGAAACAGAGACACTGTCGAAAGAAAATTTCAAATGAAGAAATTATAACTGAAACGATAAGGTCGAAAGACAAACAAAATTACAAGTTTTACTTAAATTGAAGTTCCTATAAGTAATCTTGTATTTACTTTTTAGAAGGGTACTAAAAATCAGAGGGTACTAAAAAGATTATCAAATAGATAAAATAAAATGTAAATCTACGATTAAGTAATCCTAAAATACACTCTACACATTATGTTTCCCTAAAGGGGACAACTTATCAAGACGAAAGGGTCGACTGTATTTTACAGAAGAGAGAGTGATCGATTTCGGAGTAAGGATGTCTATGGAGAACTCACGGGACCTCTCTCACTCCATTCGAGTGGTTGGACCCGAGAAGAAGACGTTCTAGGTCGATGGCAGTCTCGGACACGTCTCTATCGTCCCTCACACGTTGTGGGTCTTTACGAGTCTCCGGTAGTCACACATCGTCCTTGGGGTGGAGTATCATTGGTCCGTCACACCCTCGGAGCTCCGTGACTGGTGTCCCACTCCCGACTCCTGTCGTCGGACGAGTCCCTCCTCTTCGAATGACAGAAGTCGCCCAGGTCTAAGAGGACGGCGAACGTGTGGACCGACCGACTCATCGACAAGAGACAGTGTCCCAAAAATCGAACGACAAGAAGAGACGGACGAGGGTGTCCGTCATGGGAAACAAAGACAAGACGGTCCTACTCTTCATCCTCATGTCGTTTGACTTGCGACTGTCCTAGTGGAGGAACTATTTGTACCCCGACTACAGTGACACAAGTGAATCACGTCGAAGGTGCGGACCGAAGTCCCTCTGTAGACAACCTCTCCATCTCCGGACGACCCTCCCGAAGACTCCGAAAAGACCCTCACTATTTGAATGCCCCGAGACACAGGTCGGGAACAGTCTGGGGGTCCGATTGGCGCGAAGTCGGTCCGAAGTGTAGAGAGAGGTCGGAGAAACTCAATTGTCCACGAGGCCCCTGTCTGTCGGAGAAAAGTCACACGAATCTCCTCTTTGATATTCTTTCTTGACTCGGTTATTTAAACGTACGGGGTCTAGGACCCCCCACATTTTAGTAGGTACCTTTACGGTGAGAATAGACGGTCCGGACAGTCCCCTGCACCACAAGAGTAGTGGTCGTAGACGTCGTCTGCACAAACGAAGAGGGAGTGACTGATTGCGAAACTACCGGTCTGACGAAAGACCTCATGAAGGTCAAAGACTGACCACCGAAGACCCGACCGGGACCCATGTCAAATGGGATACTCCGGCGGGTCAAGTTGAACGTCCTGAGGCCGAACCGGTAACCCAAAAGTGAACTCCAACAACTACCGACACGTCGAAGAGAGGACAGACGAAATGAGTGCACACGGGAGTTGGGGGGACTCCGGAAAGACCATAGGAAAGAGGACCACGCCGATACCGACTGGTCGGAGGGAGAAGAGTCACTCCACCCTCTACCTTCCGTACTGGCAGTCGAGCTCATCAGGCACGACTAGGGGGTCGAAACACCTCTTCGAAAGAAACTACTTAATAAATGGTGACCCCTTCTGATAAATCACCCCTTAGGTCTATATGGAGACTTGTCAAAAATTATTGACCTAGTCTGTAAAACTCAGGAACGAGACGGGAACCTCATTAAGTGTCGGTGTATTGTTTAGTGGTAGGGCCCGTAGGCTGAGACCGGGAACGGAGGGACTAGTTTATGGTCCCGTCATGACGGGACTCCCCTCCCACGTTCCGACGTACCGATGTCCTGTGTCCTCTGCCCGTGCGTCGAGGGTGTCACACCGTTCCACCATCGTGGGTCGCCGGGCGGCGGCCCCGCACAGACACACAGAAATCTTTACTCAGAGAACATCCGTCGTACACATTTACTCAGAACAAAACAATAGGTAAGTCGGTGGGACACAGAAAACTAACCTCGTATATCAGACAAATATGAATTTTATTAAGAACTATCCATACATGAATATGAATAACGGTAAAGTAACTAACGAAAGAACAAAAAATCAAGAAACGAGGAAAGAAGAAACGAGAGAAGACACTAAACTACTGATAGAAATCACAAAACAAACCTAAGGAAAAAGAAAAAGTATATACACAGAAAACATCCAAAAACCAAACACCAATGATACTTCAAGTATAATATTGTCACATACAGACACAAATATTTCTAGTAGTTGAATTTTATTAGTTAATACTATATATATATGAATTGTATATAAATAGTTAAATTTTATTAGTAAGTAAAAAATTTACACTACTCCCCTCATTTTTACATCTCACCAATCTGACGTAAACTTGAACTCTAGTAGTGGAATTTTATTAGTAAGTATGAATTACTCACTAAAAAATGAGGGGAGTGTAAATTACAGTATAAAGTGTAGAATAACAATCAACACTGGAAAAGAAAGGACGAATGTAAAGAAAGGAAATTGTAAAGAAAATTTCGACCAAATTACCACGATTTGAGAAAATCGAAAACAAACATTTTGAAAAAAAATAGAGACGAAGTTTAGACTTACTATTGGAACAGTCCACATCTCATAACCACCAACAATATAAAAGAGAAAATAGTGAAACTTATATAGTACAGTAACGGAAGACCGGACGTTTCACAGACGATTTTTCAGTCGACTATCAGAATACCCTTAAGGAATATGGAGTGATCAACGAAAAGAGAAATTAAAAACGGTAAAAGTAATATTACACAGAATCATATTTAGAGAAACCCAAGTAGAACAAACCTGGACCTATAGAAAAAGGACAGGGTCCAATCCCTTCAAAAGTCGAGAATAAAGAGGTTTATTAAAGAGACGGGGAGAAAGAAAAGGAAGACTCTGCAAACAATATACTTACAATCACACGAATTACAAAATAGTCTCCAGAGAATCTGATAGGACGGAAAAAAATCTAATGAAAAAGAAAAAAGATAAGTCAGACCCACTAAAGATATTAGACAAAAGGTCTAACGACTAGGTAAGGAGACATATTAGATTAGATGGTAACTAATGAATGCCACATAAAATTTTAAAGTCAATGACACAAGAAATCGAGACAAATCGTGAAGATTGACAACTTTAAGAGTGACAAAAGTAAGAAGGTGTAAACCACGCATAGGAATACCAGTAAGGGAACTTGAGAAATAACCTATCCAGTGAATAGAGGTGTAAATTTAGAAAAAGACTCCAAAAACAGAATAAGGTGACAAATTTTGAATAAGGAGACAGAGGAGCATAACGGGGTTATAGACAAATAAAGAAACACAATTTAACCAGCTACTACAAAGGACTAGAGCCTTTTTACCGTAAAACATCCTCTGGGGTGACGTGCGAGAGGAGACCAGTGATCTCAATATACGAGATCGACACGAGGGACACACCCGACGTGCCCGGGAATGCGACCCTACTCGACTGACGACACCCCGTGACCATCCTTCCCGACCGGAGATTTGACCAACCACACTCCGACACGAAACACGTCACTGACACCCGGTCCGGGTGACCTTCCCGTCAAACGGACAAGTTGGGTCCTCCACGTACCCCGACGACGACTGGAGGACTAACCACTCGGGCCCCGGGACGAACCGACAGACGTATCGGACTCCCCAAACCCTCATGGACGAAAGAACCACCGAGTCACCATTTCTTAGGTGGACGGTCACGTCCTCTGTGCCCAAGTTAGGGAGTAGGTCCTTCCAGGGTTTACGACGCCTCGTTGATTCGTACTCGTGGTGTCGATCACTTGAACACGAGATCTCGGGACCTCGGCGTGGACGACTTCGGTTCACGGGATCTCGGGTACGAACTGTCGTTTTCTTCGGTACGTTACTCTTCGGGTGTGTGGGTGTTGTTCTCTCATCGGGGACGAACGGTGTCGACCTCTTTTCGGACACGTCGTCGATTCTGTGTCGTGTCGGTTTTTATGCATTTATTTTAATATAAAATTTTTCACGTCGTTCGGTCAGACTCTCATCGTTTGAATCTTTTATTTTTATGGTCAAGTCAAAATCCAGGATAATCTTTCGGTATGTACAAAATTTAAAAACTTATATAATAGAAAATCACTTTCCCCCGATTTCTGTGGATATTTACTTCACAGTCGTATTTCGTCAATAAACTCAACTGTCGTTTTCACATTTATAATGGTATCAAGGACAAACGGTTGTCAATAGTGGACAAATGATTATGATCGGGTTCAAAGTATCGGGTGTACATTCTTAAGTCGTAGTACAAAACACCTTATGAGAACATTTTACATAACTAAAAGAGGAAAGAACCTTGTAAGTAATACTTTTCAATCCCTTACCGAATTTGTATATATTTAGTCCTTTTGTCTTCGAATAAATAAGTCGTTTATGAACAACTAGTGACACACGGTCCGTGTCTACACCCGTAATCTATAGTTACTGTTTTTCATCTGGTTTTGTAGACACCAGACGAGTCACGAGACACCACTAGGTTTACCCCTCCTTTAGGTTTTTTCTCACCTATATACATATGTATACCGACTCAGTGAAACGATATATCATCTTTGGTTGTGTTGTAATATTTCGTCAATATGAGGTTGTTTTTATTTAATGTTTTACGTCAGATCACCCTTCTTCCTATTTCAGATTTTATTTACTATTTGTATTATTTATTGTTTGTCTATACCATATGATTTTTAACTATTTCAGATACGTTTTTCTTCTTTTCTGAATGTTGTACCTTTTTCCTTAAGGTTTACGTCCTTCTTCTCTTTCTTGGTAGTTTACTCTAACTCTTCTGTCTTAGGACACTCATTGTACATCCTCTCACACTACAAGACCTTTGGATCTTTTCCTTCACGTAGTTTCGTCACCCTTATTAGTCGTCAGTCTACGAAGATTCACACAGTCTGGACTCTGATCCGATATCCTCAGTCGGAGATCTTCCATGTGACCACTACACCTGTTCAAAGTCATTGAACATGTTAAATTAAGGAAAACCGGTACCTTCTCATCACTGTCCTTTCTCAATGACGATTCTGCAGAAGAAAAACACCAGAATACTGTGACCACGATCAAACTAGAAACCACTAACACATTGTGGATCTGACGATAAGTGTCTTTTGAATCCCATGAGAGCCGAAACGAACTTATAGTTGGACAACTCCCACTTACTTACTAACAATCTTAATATGACTATCGTTGTCATCCCTTACTTTAAAGACAACATTCTTGGAGTTTGGGTCTTGAAGTCCTCGATCAGTAAACCATCAATTGTAATAAATATAAGTCTTTTCGAGTGATTCTCTTAGACACTACACACCCGTAATATCAGTCGACTGAGGTCCACCATAAGGATCTCCAACAATATCTTTCTTTCTTTTATCGAATTTCTCCTTTTTTAAGTTAGGACTAAAATTGAGGTAAACCCGGTGATTCTTTTTCTTATGGTTCAGACTATCTTTTAAACGGAAGAAATAAAATTAAATTATACAATAAGATCTAAATCTTATGTATGCTAATTGGACCCTCTCCCCTTACTAGTCTTTAAATCGCAAATGTACAATAGTGGGATCGTTCCCGGATGACTCATCTGTCGTGGTACTATACACCCGACGCTACTCCGACGAGATCTGTTCCGAGAGAGTCTCAATTGACTACCTTTGAAGGTGGAAGGTCTTAAAAGTAATGGAATCCTTACGAGACGGTTCTGACGACTTTGTGTCGACACCCACGAAACGGCTGCGGGTGCAACGGTTACAGTCCTTCCTATATGAAAATTTGGAGATTAAATAGATTATTACAGAAATCACTAAACACATCCAAACCGTAACACTCCTTTTACGAAGGACTGAACCAAATATCGTTCTTAAGTCTCACGTCAGAATTTTACACATAGCAGAATAATACGTTCATCTTCTATGATTGTTCTGTTGAGTCCCTTTTCTAGGCTGATTTTATGATAGGACAGGTAGATTGTTTTGAATGGGTGGGTTTATAAACTTTTATTTACTTTTAATTTATAAAATACGATCTTATTAGAATAAACCGATAACCAAGTCCGAAATATGGTTCTACCGTTATATGTCACGACTTTCTCTCGGACGAAAGTATAAGTCAAGGTTAGACTGAGGAAAGGAAAAGAGATCACCTTTTTAACCCAAGTACAGTCGGATATTTCACCTCTTTCTTATTATTCGAGAACATTTATTTGTAAAAATTTCTCCATCCTTTTCATGATAAAACAAAAGTTACATTTCGATCGGTGTTTATGTTCTCTTCGGTGCGTCACTCTTCGACCGTGTCACGTCGATCTCTTCCGGGAACACGTTGTTACTTCTGGGTTCCGTCACTTTATATTTTGAAGTATTGGTCAACCATTGATAATAAAGTATACTACAAATACCTTATCCGTACAGAGAAATTCTTTTGTTATACATTTTAGACTCTCTAAGAAGGGAATTGACCATCTAAGTGACGTTACTAACTAACGTAAATAGTTTCATTTATATGTAAGTCGAAAATTGTTCTGTGGACCATGTATTTCCTCTCATAGGGGTATAACGAATGTTTTCCTTATATATCTTAAATAAAGGTAAGACGAACCACATACATACATTTTTGTAAACAAACCTAGACTTTACATAATTAAATATGTAAATTTAACGGAAACAAAATAGAAACTTTAAGTGTTGGAATAACCTTATCTTAATATCTTAATCTTAAAATTTGGACTTTCTCTGAAGTGTCAGTACAATAAAGTCAAAGAATTAAAAAGATAACTCCTTGATTTTAGGTCTCTTAAATTCGTAGAAAAGAGTCCAATGGGTCGATCTTGATCTTGGTTCGAAAGATTGAGGAGTATAAAGACGATTCTGGAGAGAGGTTGTTTACTTTCACTTTCAACGAGTCAGTACAGACTGAGAAACGCTGGGGTACCTGATATGTCAGGAACCTTAAGAGGTCAAGTCTTATGACTCACTTATCGTTAATTTCCTATTTAACCGTCTTTAAAATCCAGAACGAATACACGTTGACAAATACAGGTCCGAAGTTTCAGTCATCACTAGGGATTAATAAGAAGCAGAAAATTTTTTTAAGGACGTTCGTGAAATCCACTTTCCTTACGAGACCTAAGAAGACACTGAACCAGGACACTACTTTAGATTCCTTAGTAACGACTAGATCTCGTATTCTTTACTCGTATGAGTCTTGTCTGCAAAACGAAGAGACACGAGGTGACTAATACTACCACTAAACTCATCAAGGGTATTACTAACAGACCGAAGAGTCCACCGAGTCGTCATTTCTTAGACGGATGGTTATGTCCTCTGTGTCCTCTACGTACAAACTAAGGGACCCAGCCCTTCTAGGGAACGTCTTCCTTTGCCGCTGGGTGAAGCCATAAGAATGGATTTTTAGGGCACCTGTCTCCTCGGACCACCCGATATTAGGTATCCCAGTGTTTCTCAGTCTGTACTGACTCGATGACTCGTACGCGTGCACTACTGATAGAATCAGATAAACCCGACGAAATTGTTTCATGACCTCTGACCTTCCGAATATTCGTTGTTTTTAAATAAAGAATGTAAAGACCTCCGACCCTTTAAGTCCTACTTTCGTACCCGTCTAAGTCACAGATCACTCCTGTAACGAAAGACCGCATCTCTATTGACATAAAAGGAACACAGGAGTGGGACCACCTTCCCCGTTCCCTTGAGAGATCCTAAAGAAAAAGTATTCCCGTGATTAGAATAAGTGTTCCCTAGGTAGGAGTAGTGAATTAATGGAGGGTTTCCAAGATGGAGGTTTATGGTAATGAAACCCTTAATCTTAAAGTCGTATACTTAAATCCCACCCCTCTGTTTGAAAATCAGGTATTTTTATGAATTGTAGACGGAGTAGGAATTTATGACGAAGGTCTATAAGACATACCGAAAAATTTTCTGGTTAAACCCCTTTCCGACTAATTTTATTTTATCATATTTGTAACTATTCATGACTTGACAACTTCCAGTCATTTATGTCAACATAAAAATATCAAGTTTTAGAATATGGTTCGTACAAACCCCGACACCAATAAAGACTTTAGCTTACCTCCTCAATTGTAACTGGATGAGTCTATTTATCAAACTCCTATTTCTACTATGATCGGTTATACTCGTTGTCCCTTTTGACACTTAGATACAAAATAAAAACACAGACTTCTCTCACTTTCACTCTCTCTTATCGTGACTTTGTACATATAATAGTGTACACTTTGTCTAGCGGTCAGGTCCAAGCTACGTACTCTGTTCCACGAGTCCCGACCACGTGACCCTACTGGGACTCCCTACCTACCCTTCCCTCCACCCTCCCCTCAAGTCCTATCCCTTGTGTACATGTGGGCACCGTCTAAGTACAGTTACTTACCTTTTTGGGTGATGTTATAACATTTCATTCATCGGAGGTTAATTTTATTTATTTATTTATTACAATAGAAAAAATTTTTTTCACTTTCACCCATCGGAAAGGGAAGAGGTCCCCTAGGAGGGTTAGGTCCCTAACTTGGGTTCAGAGGGTGTAACGTCCGTCTAAGAAATGGTCGACCCGGTGTTCCCTTCGGGTTCTTATGACCTCACCCATCGGATAGGGAAGACGTCACCTAGACAGAAGAGCTGGGTCCTTACCTTGGCCCCAGAGGACTTAACGTCCGCCTAAGAAATGGTTGACTCGATAAATCTCGAAACAAACGTCTCAAGTCAAATACGTTGAATTATCTCGACCTAAAGACGAAGCGTTATATATTACAACTTTTTCAGTCATGTGTCTCTTTAGGTTTATACGTAAATACATAACTAACTGTCTATTGAAGTTACTTCACTTTGGAGAAGGAAGAAAAAGAAAAACAAACGGCTAGGTGTACTAGACGTCTAGGATCAAGGGACTGGTCCCTAACTTTGGTCCGGGAGTTGAAACGGAAGTTGTCACCTCGTGCTCCAGGAGACCTGGAGGTCCCCTAAGGGTACTTAACCTTAATACACACACTACTTCGAATTTTTAATTGGTCTGGGGGTTAATTACTATAAAGTTGTAACAAGTTTTTCACTAATATGTATATAGAACATATACTAAATCTGTATTTTGTCTTTCCTAAAATAAAAATAGATACTTATTCAAACATGAAACTAAGAGTCTTGTTCTTTCATTGTTTAACTTTACAAACTTCTGTATATAGGAAACAAACGTCCTACACTTAACTAACTCTATCTTTACCACTCGTGAAGTCTTTATAGACAATTATATTCATCTATCGTTTTCTCTCCTGAAGGGACCACCAGGTCACCAATTCTTAGGTGCAACGTTACGTTCCCTGCGTCCAAGTTAGGGACCAACCTCTTGATTCTCGGGTGCACGATACCTCGGTGATTCGGGTACGCGGTGTTGATCTCTCAGGTCTGTGGTGTCTCTTTCTAGGACGTTCGACTTTCGTTCTGGGTTGTGTGAGTTTAATTCATTAATTAAAAATTTTATCGTTCTCACAAGAAACTGCCCCAGACTTCCCGGAATTCTAATTAAACTATAATTTTTCTCGGTCAGGGGGTTTTACTGTGTATGACGTTTTCAATCTTTAAAAGATTGGTATGAAAAGAAGTCGTTACAAGAGTTGAATTATTGTAAACTTTGGGGTCAAGGGGTCTAACGGAACTAATAACCGGAAGGAGACAATAAACGATATATTATGTAAACGGTTTGAAATTTTAAGATTTCGGAAGACACAAACCAAGAAAGTTTATAACATACTCCTTTACAACCAAACGATACAATAATAGTATAATCAATGAGAACCATCAAGAGAATTTCTACTGTCCGAAATTACTATTCGAAAATAAACTCAACTAGTCTAAAAGAGACACTGATACAAAATTTTATATAAACGTTAAGACTAAAACGTCTTTATTAGTGAAAGTAAAGTCTTAGTTTTGGTATTCTTGAATAAGTACGATTCACAATGTCGAAAAACTGTACAGCCTTATCGACTACACCCACTCCACAGATCGAACTACAAAATATAGATCCATAATCAGTCGATTAGAAGAAGGGATGAAGTGACTTTTATAAAAGTAAGACAGACTGTTTTTCATTTTTTAACGTAATTGACACAGATTTTTACATAACGTCCATTGTGTATTTACTCTGATTACCAAGAACGGAATAAGACACTTCAAAAGTGTAAGAATGGAAATCACTTGGTTCTAGGTCTATCAAATTATTGATATTTCTTTTCCATAGGAAAACCCCACTTGAGATCCTTTACTAACGTTAGTTCTAAAAGTCTAAAAAATTTTGTATTTAAAATTTTATCGGTTTGCTGGTTCATTTACAATATTTATAGATTCTCAGGTAAATCCGTTTTATAGATTTACATAGGTCAATTAGTTTGATTTCGTACTACTTTCCATTTCTGTTCGTTACGACTGTTTCTCAAATATAGACACTTCCTTCTAAACTGAGTAGTTCTTTTTAGTCTATTCGTACTTTCCTATTAACCATTATGACAAATATTTCGTACACACAAAGTCCCTTTCAGTAGTTAAATAAAGTATTAACAATTTTTCGTCATTGAGTTAAAAAAAGTAGTATTAGTCCTAAGTCATATATGAAGGGATTATATATAGACCTTATGAATCGGAATGGAAGACATCGAATAAGATAAAGGAAAAAATTTTGTTTGACACCGAGTGTTAAGTATTCAACTATATTAATGAGTGATTACCTAGTATTAGATGTTAAACTTTTTATGAAGAAAGTGACAAACGTCTACTGTACTAGGAGATGTATCTTTTGGGATTTCTAAGGTGGTCTTTTAATGATCTCGATTAGTTACTTATATCATTTCAACGTCCTATATTTTAGTTGTGTGTCTTTAGGGAACGTAAGGATATATGATTATTACTCTTTCATCTTTTTCTTTAGTTCCTTTGTTAAGGTAAGTGGTAACGTTGCTTTTCTTATTTTATGAATCCTTATATAGATGGATTTCTTTCATTTCTGGATATATATCCTTTGATATTTTGTGACTACTTTCTTTAGTTTCTCCTGTGATTATCTACCTTTTTATATGGTACAAGTACCTAGCCTTCCTAGTTATATCACTTTTACTCATATGATGGGTTTCGTTAAATGTTTAAGTTACGTTAGGGATAGTTCGATGGTCGGTGTAAAAAGTGTCTTGATCTTGTTTATTAAAGTTCTAAACATACCTTTATGTTTTTTGGAGCTTATCGGTTTCGTTAGAACTCTTTCTTCTTACCTTGACCTCCTTAGTTGAACGGACTGAAGTCCGAGATGATGTTTCGGTGTCAGTAGTTCTGTCATACCATGACCGTGTTTCTGTGTTTATATCTAGGTACCTTGTTTTATCTTTCGGGTCTCTATTTAGGTGTGTGTATACCTGTGGAATAGAAACTGTTTCCTCCGTTCTTATATGTTACCTCATTTCTGTTAGAGAAATTGTTCACCACGACCCTTTTGACCAGTTGGTGAACATTTTCTTACTTTGATCTAGTGAAAGATTGTGGCGTGTGTTTTTATTTGAGTTTTACCTAATTTCTAGATTTACATTCTAGTCTTTGATATTTTGAGGATCTCCTCTTGTATCCCTTTTGTGAGAGGCTGTATTTAGTGTCGTCCTAGGAGATACTAGGTGGAGGGTCTTAAGACCTTGATTTTCGTTTTTATTTGTTTACCCTAGATTAATTTTAATTTTCGAAGACGTGTTGTTTCCTTTTATATTCGTTCCACTTTTCTGTCGGAAGACTTACCCTCTTTTATTATCGTTTACTTCGTTGACTGTTTGTTGATTAGAGTTTTTATATGTTCGTTGAATACGTCGAGTTAAGGTCTTTTTATTTACTGGGTTAGTTTTTTACCCGGTTTCTTGATTTATCTGTAAAGAGGTTTCTTCTGTATGCCTACCGATTGTTTGTATACCTTTCTACGAGTTGTAGTGAGTAATAATCTCTTTAAGTTTAGTTTTGGTGTTACTCCATGGTGAAGTGTGGTCAGTCTTACAGACGCTAGGTTTTTAGACGTTCGTTATTTACGACCTCTCCCATACCTCTTTTCCCTTGGGAGGATGTGACAACCACCCTTACGTTTGATCATGTTGGTGATTGTCACCAATCACACCTCTAAGGAAATTTTTAACGTTTATCTTGACGGTATACTGGGTCGTTAGGGTGACGACCCGTATGTGTGGCTCCTTTGGTCTTAACTTTCTCTGTGTACATGGGGTTACAAGTAGCGTCGTGACAAATATTATCGGTCCTGTACCTTTGTTGGATCTACAGGTAGTCGTCTACTTACCTATTCTTTCGACACCATGTATATGTGTTACCTCATAATGAGTCGGTAATTTTTCTTATGTAAACTTAGTCAAGACTACTCTACCTACTTTGACCTCGGCTAATATGTCTCACTTCATTCGGTCTTTCTTTTTGTGGTTATGTCATATGATTGTGTATATATACCTTAAATCTTTCTACCGTTACTACTGGGACATACGTTCTGTCGTTTTTTCTGTGTCTACACATATCGCCTGAAAACCTGAGTCTCCCTCTCCCTCTCCCACCCTACTAAACCCTCTTACCGTAACTTTGTACATATGATAGTATATTCTTAGCTTAGCGGTCAGACACAGGCTACGTCCTATGTCGTACGAACTCCGACCACGTGCCCCTACTGGGTCTCCCTACAACACCCCTCCCTCCACCATCCCCCCAAGTACAAACCCTTACGTACATGTGGGCACCACCTAAGTACCGTTACATACCGTTTTGGTTATGTCATAACATTTCATTTTATTTCATTTTTATTTTTAATTTTTTTTTTTTTCTTTCGATCTTTTTTTTTTTTTCTTTTTATGACTACTTACTATTTTAAAAGTTTCAACAAGAACCCCTGAATTCTATACTTGAAACGGTATAACAGACAAAGATTCGGTGAGTGAAAGAACCAGGATGGATTTGGAACAATATTTTTAACGTGGTCGAGGTTTTAGTATGTACGTTCATAGAACAAGAGTCTGATGTCGTAAGAAAGGAAAATCTAATATACAGGTTCATAAGGGTGATATTAAGAAATTAACGTAAACCTGGTGTAACTAGATGTTCAGTATAGACAAGAAAGAAAGAATCGGTTGGATCTCCGGTACCAGATTGTAACATTAGTAGGAAATTTTCAACGAGTTGAAGGTATAGACACGAATTATCATGAGTGGAACGTTTTGAAGTTTAGAACTACTTGATCTCAAGAAAAATGGGTGTGTACAATATATACCGTGTACTTGTGTCCATCTCTTTATTGGATAAGATACTAATATCTTCGTCTTCCTGACTAAATTAAATTTTTCACAGAGTTTGAAGTTTGTCAGAGAATCGTGACAACTTACTATAAAGTGTAAACGAAAGAGAAGTAGGGAAGACGGGTGTACGAAAGACGACAGTGGTGAGCCAACTACTAGATTGGATCACCAAGAGTCTCACACCAAAGGTCTGATCGTCGTATTCGTAGTCGACCCTTGTACGACGACGACAAGTCAGTGGTTCAACACAGGCTGAGACACTGGAGTATTTGTCGTCGTGTGGTCCGAAGGGACAGACAGTGGTAGAGGGTCTCGACCGAGTTTGAGTACAGGTAACTCAGCCACTACGGTAGGTCGGTGGAGTAGGAGACAAGAGGGAAAGAGGAGGACGGAAGTCAGAAAGGGTCCTAGTCCTAGAAAAGGTTACTCAGTCGAGAAGAGTAGCCACCGGTTCATAACCTCGAAATCGTAGTCAGGAAGACCACTTATAAGTCCCAACTAAAGGAAATCCTAACTGACCAAACTAGAGGAACGACAGGATCCCTGAGACGTTCCCAGAAGAGGTCGTGGTGTTGTACAATCTTTTCTTTTAGGAGTTCGGGACGAGGTCCGGAGGACTCAGTCTTTGACTCCTACCCCGGGTTTTTAGACATAAAATTGTTCGAGACCTCCACTAAGACTAGGTACGTTATCAAACTCTTGATGGCTAGTCGGAGTATGAAACAACTCTTTGGTGAGAGATCTTACATTCGAGATTTCGATCCCTCAAGACAGAGAAAAACCGATACATATAGGACTCGTGCTTGTCACGGAGGATGTGACATTCGGAACTATTCAATACCACCTAAGTTTGGTAATCTACCCTTAAGAGAATAAAAGGACGATTCTTTAGACCTTTGGATGGACGCAGACATAGACAAAAGAAGAAAAGAAAAGGTTAATTCCCTTACACGGTGTAGGATAGTCCAGTCCCAAAGGTACAGACCTAACGGGGAGTAGGTAAGAACGGAAGAGCTCTCGAGACGAGGAAACCAGTGCGGGAGAAAGGGCGTCATAGAATCAGAAAGTAAAACCTACTGAAGTAAATCATACGCCAGTATGAGGTGTCGTAAGATTTTGTCGTCTGAAGGGGACCGGGTCCAGGGGAAATTCAATGGTGGGGTAAGGGAGGTAACAGTGTGGAGGAACGGGGAGGAAATGATTGGGTAAGATTAGACTAAAAGTGAAGGTGATAAGTCACCAAGAATTGTTTCAGTCACTAAAAAGTTTACAGAAATGACTCCACATTAAGTGTATGGTACTTTCAATGAGTAAATTTCATATGCTAAGTCACCACAATCATATAAGTCTTACCAAATTGGTAGTGATATTAGATGCTAAAACTTAGAATTCTGACATAAATACATAAACTTATTTATAAAAAAGTCTACAAGAAAAAAAAAAAAAGTCTACAAGATT
This sequence comes from Capra ibex, assembly GCA_006410555.1. NCBI lineage: Eukaryota > Metazoa > Chordata > Mammalia > Artiodactyla > Bovidae > Capra > Capra ibex. Next base: position 829,723 of record SJYO01017864.1, read on the forward strand.
TTGGTATCTAATCTCACTACCAATTTGGTAAGACTTATATGACTTTGGTGATAAACCGACGCAACTCAGCGAGAATCAACGCCACGCGGCCCAGAGATCACGTGAGTCCGAGCCACCAACGTTGTGTGTCTGAATTACCGCGACGTCGTACACCATAGCATCAAGGGGCTGGGCCCAAACTTAGAATCAAGAGACGTAACCTTCCGAGACTAAGGATTGGTGACCTGGTGGTCCCTTCAGGGATCTTGCAAAAATAGTGGGAGTTTTCTTTGGGGGATGGGTAAGCGTCATCAAGGCAGAGTGGAGCAGGAGTCGGGATCCGATGGTGAGGAGATGACAAAGATACCTAAGAAGATAAGGCTTGAAACGTATATCACCTTATAATGTTATACACCAAAAAACACTGGTGCAAGACAGTAAAGGACATTACAAAAGTTCAAAGTAGATGTAACATAATTATGATACGTATATGATTATGAAGTAAGAAAAGACCGACTACTTCTATGATGGATAAAATAAATAGATATTATTCAACTACTTGTAAACCAACAAATACGAAAAACCGATAATACTTATTATGACAATGCTCGTAAGTACATGTTCAAAAACACACCTACACATAAAAGTAAAGAAACCCCAGAAAACCCCCATTATAAATGAATAAACCGACGTGACCACCCAGAATCAACCTCGTGTGCCCTAGAGACAAGAAGTAATACCGCACGTCTTAGAAATCATGTCGTACACTCCAAATCAAGGACTTGGTCCATAGTTTGGGCCCGGGGGACGTGACCCTCGCACCCTAGAATCGGTACCCGGTGGTCCCTTCCGGAATAAAAGTAAGGAAAACCTATATATATACTCACTTTAACGACCAGGTAAATCATTGAAATACAAATTGTAAAATTCTTGACGGTTTTCGTGGACGTAGTAAAATGTAAGGATGGTCTTTATATACTATCAAGGGTTAAAAAGGTGTATCAACAGTTATGAACAAAGTAATGGACGGAAAAATTACAGTCAGCAGTACACCCAACTTTACCATAGAGTAACACCAATAAAAAGACACAAATAATTGGAAATCACTATCCAAAATAAAAATTCGAAAAATAAAACATAACCCCATATCGGCTAATTGTCACAACACAATCAAGTCCACTTGTCACTTCCCTGAGTCAGTATGTATATGCACATAGGTAAGAGGGACTTCGGGGGGAGGGTAGGTCCGACCGTGTATTGTAACTCGTCTCAGGATATGTTATCCAAAAACAACCAAGAGGTAAAATTATATCGTCACACATGTACTGGAAAGATTTCAGGGATTGACAGGGAAGGGGAGCCGTTGGTATTCAAACAAAAGATTCAGACATTCAGAGAAAGACGAAACATTCATTCAAGTAAACATATAAAAGAAAAGTCTAAGGTGGATATTCCCCACAGTATACTATAAGGAGGAAGAGACTAAATGAAGTGGAGTCACACCGTGAAAGACCCAGGTAGGTACAACGACGTCTACCGTAATAAAGTAGGAAAATTTACCGACTCATTATAAGGTAGCATGGTGTAGAAATAGACAGGGAGACAACTACCTGTAAATCCAACGAAGATACAGAACCGATGACATTTGTCATAACGTCACTTAGGTCACAAGTAACACCAAAACCAGTCGTAAAGGGATGGTTGATTACTCCAACTCGTAGAAAAGTACCCAAATGACCGGCAAACATATAGAAGAAACCTCGTCATGATAAGTCCAGGAAACGGGTAAACTTTTGTCGTAACAGAAAAAATAATAATTCAATTTTCTCAAGAAAAATATAAAACTTACGGTCGACGAGAAGTCTATACACTAAGTGTCTATAAAGATGACAACACACTCAACAGAAAAGTGAAAGAACTAAACACCGTACTTTCAAAATTTAAAACTATATCAAGTCAAATTGAGTAAAAAAAGAAAACAACGAACAGTAAAACCACAGTATAAATCCCTTTGGTAACGGACTAGGTTCCAGTACTTCAAAATGAGGATACGAAAAAAAAAAATCATTACAGTAAATAAACACCAACGTGACCTAGAAGTGACGACACGTTCCGAGAGAGATCAACACCACTCACCCCCGATGAGAGACCAACACCACGAGTCCGAAGAGAACACCGGCCCGAGTCCGAGACTTCACGTCCGAGCCATCGACACCGTGGGTCAGAATCAACGAGACTCCGTACACTCTAGAAGGACCTGGTCCTTAGCTTGGACACAGGGGACGTAACCGTCCGTCCAAGAAAAGGCATCACGATGGTCCCTTCAGGGGATACGAAAGAAAATTCTAAAATTATCAAATTGTGAATGTAAATCCAGCGCTAGGTAAAACTTATTTAAAAACATACACCACATTCCTTTCTCCAATTTAACTAATAAACCACACACTTATAGTGTTAACAAGGTCGTGGTAAACATCTTTTCTGACAAAAAGGGGGTAACTTAACAGAACCGTGGGTCAGTCACTACTAGATAAATACAATAATTTAAGTCATAGATTAAAAGGGAATAACCTGAAGAGTCATCATAACTACTTTAACTAGTAAGGAAGCGAGTCTATAAGATGAGGAAAGTAAACGGAAAATGAATAGAACGATAAAAGTCACAAATATCCAAGGATAGAAGGTGATTCGAAGAGTTACAACCCAAAAGTCAATAATACCGCCACATTGTTTAATCGTGTCTTTAATCGTAGTACTTTGTTAGTAATTAATATGAATATCAAAGAAACTCGTGTTCTGACCTGTTTCGTCTCAGTCGAAAGAGACAAGGTATTACAGACCCCGGAGTCGACCTTCTAAGTCCGACCATGACCATAGAAGACTTCCAGACACGACAATGGTACAGTTCGTTAACTATTATTGACGAGAACTGACCTTCGGAGTCGATTGTGGGTGTACTTGGACAGACACAGGGTCCCCCTTCCCCCCCTCCTTTTCCTCTTTCACTTCCTTCTCTCTGCTCTTTCGGTCCCCTTTCAGTACGTCCGAAAATACTGGTTTGGAGTCTTCGGTGTGTCGTAGTGAAAACGGTGAAGAAAAAAGTAGTTTCCGAGTAAGTGAAAGTACACATTACCGTTCCAAGAATTGCTCGTGCATCGTGGTCTTTATAACGACACTAGTAAAAATCTTTTTGTTAAACGGTGTCAGACAAGACCGGTGTGTTAAGCATAGGGAGGGTGTACGTTTTTTGGAAGTGGAGAGGGGAGTCTCAGAGGGTTTTACAGTAGGGAATTACCGTAGTCTGAGTCCAAGTCCTAGAGTCACTTCAGTCCAGGTCTACTCTAAGGAACCGATATTAAAGAACTACTGTCGAGGGACTCATATCAAGGTAAACTAAACCTACGGATCCCTGATATCACCGTATAATAGATGGTGAAGGGACGACGATGGGTTGTATGTCACCCATATAACCCCTCCATGAATGATAAAGGTTTCCCCCTTTTGTCTCCGTGTATCTTCAGTGACCAGGTATCGTCAAGAGAGAAAAACAAAAGAGATACACTAGATAAAGGTATCAATTTTTTTTTTTAAAAAAAATTCGATGTGACGTGTCGAACACTCTAGAAATCAAGGGGTGGGTCCTTTCCTTGGAGACGGGGGACGTCACCTTCACGTCTCCGGATTGATGACCTGGTGGTCCCTTAAGGGGAAATAGAGAGATCAAAATCTACGGTGGGTATGTAAGTGCTGAAGGTTCAAAGGAATGTAGAGAATCTAGGTGTGATTTTATATATTAATTGGTAAACCGTGGGAATGATCCTATAACGTCTCTGAAAAAGGTTGAATTGTACCGATTTTACTTAAGAGTAAAAGATGAACTGGGAAAAGGAGGTGTATGGACAGAAAAGGACAAAAGAGGCAGATCCACTTACTACGGCGGTAAGTGGATCACCACGTCCGGTTTTGGGTCCGACTAAGAAAAGAGAGAGAGAGAGAGTGGAGACGTATGTTATTATTAGTTTAAGATATAAAAGAAAGAGATTTTATATTAGTCAAAAATTTCTTAGAGTAGACCTAATGTTGTCAGAGGAATAACTAGCGAGAGGAAGTAAGGACAAGGGACGGTCAAGGGAAACTGTGTCGTCAGTTGCTTCATAAAATAAATTGTATAGACCAATACTGGGAGAGAACGAAAGTTAGTAGTCACTGAAGGGGGACGTGAAACGCATTTTAGGTTTAAGGAATGGTAGGTTCTCTAGGTATATTGACCGGACAAGGGCGAGGAGACTGGAATGAGGAGTGGTGAGAGGGGGAATGGACGATATGAAGTAGAAAGACCCGAAGAAGGTCAAGGAGTCTGTACGAAACGAGAGTCTTTCCCAGACGTGTGTACGACAAAAGAGACGGACCTTATGACAGGGGTTTAGGGTGGGGGTATATTGACTCAGAAAGAGCAGGAAATTCCGTTCCGTAAGGACTGATAAGATTCATCCATAAAGAGAAATTACGAGAGATAGGATAAACAAAGGGAATATTTTCAATAGGGTTGAGCTTAATATTGGATAAACCAATGAATAAGTAGTAGACAGAGGGATTAGTCTAACATTCGGGGTGGTCCAGTCCCCGGTTCAGACACAATTAAGTGGTGATATATGGGTCACGGAACCGTTTCACACATCGTATACTATAGGAGAGTTCTTTACACGTAGCTTACAACAAATTTCCATATTAAAACAAAACTTTGTTATACAATTATCATTTCATTAATCGTTATTAAAATTTACCCTACAAAGATTAAGAACGACTTATCTGCAAATAACAACAGAAAGTCATTGACGGGAAGGAAAAACCGACGGCGAGATCGGTCTCGGTGTAGTCTGCTTCAGGAAGTCTCACTAGAAAGACGTGTAATATAAGGTTTCCTTTGCCTACCGTGTCTTCCCTGACACCCGTTCATGGAAAGATGTTATAAACAAAAAGATAACTTGCTAGGTGTATTTAATGGACGTCTTATGATATAGATTAATACAAATGGGTGACCAACTATAACATATCAACATCGTTCTCTTTTTGAAGTCTTTGTACAAAAAAGTTTGATTACTCATTTTCATCTTCCCCTTTTATATCTGAAAACTTCGGTACACGTCCATTGACCTCGTCCTCGATACTATTGTTATACAGTAGTATTTATTATAGATCCGTTTACTTCTCTTCCCTCTTTACACTTCTGTGTCGTCTTTTCTATTCACTTATTCACGTCCCTTCCCACCAAACTCTTTTTAGACGAAATTTTAAAATTAAGTAGAAATTCTTCAGTTCATTTTTTTGAGTCTATATGTTTAAGTCCTCCAGCCAACAATGTTTTGAAGAGCAATTAGGATAATTTAAAACAGACGGCCCGAAAGGACCACCGAAGTTTTGTTCTCTTCGGTCGGGTCGCTCTTCGGGCGCGTGACGTTGCTCTCTCATCGGGACGAGTGGTGTCGATCTCTTTTCGGGCACGTCGTTCCTCCCGGGTCGTCTCGGTTTCTATTTTATTTATGTATTTATTTTAATAAACGTTGAAAAAATGTAGGTGGTTCTTTATCTCGAGAAATACTGTTAATACACTAAATTAACGTACCCGTAGAAAAAAGTCAATTAATACTCTTACAAATAATTACTTCCGTACAAATAATTATATAATCCGAATATGTATAAATTGTGTAATTTTTATGGTTAAAAACATTTTTGATCTCTTAATTCTTAATAACTCCTTAAAATTATGAAGTAAGATAAACAAGATAAAATTCGTAAACGGAAATTTGTACCCTGTCTCCCTCGTTTTGTATATAATTACTTAATCCCGTCGATCTAAGGTCCCTTACACTCCGTCTATATTTTTATTGGTAAGGACGTAGAACGACGTAGAGAGATCTCTTAAAAACCATCTTTTAACCGTTCCTTCCTTAAGGAGAACAAAAATGACTCTCATTAACTAAGTGAACCTTGGTTTAACAAGGTCTCAGTTCGACCTACCTTAAGGACGACGTTTCGTAACCAGAAAGGAGAGATCATGACTACGTACTTCATTTTCGGGACATTACTTTTCTACTCCCTCTAATTTAAGACGAAGTGACGTCGGTCCCACCACCGACTGAGTCGAGGTCTAGTCATGTGACCGTAATTGCTGACTACTCATTAAATGTCGACACTCCCCCACCTGGCGATGGAAACCTGTTAAAAGAGAAAAAACGTAGGAAAAAATAAACTAAAATAAAAAGGTAAAGTTCGTCGTTAATAAATATACGACTACAAGAATGTGGTGAAGGACATGTCCTCTTATGAATTCTAACTTCACAACGGGAAGCACAGATCCAACCTTCTTAAAAGACTTGGGGACATTCTATCATTTATACTTTCCTTCCCTAAAAGAAAACCACCTATAGTAATCAGTAGGACTAAAATATAAAAAGGTTCTCTAATGGGTCATTACGGAGGTACGGTGACGACACTAAGTCTTACTAGATAATATCAAGGTTTGATAAACGTACAGGAATTAGACAAAGTGGGTTTAGTGATTCACCTCTTAGAGACGTCCCGTATAACACAAATAGGTATGGCTTCTCACCCTTACTTGTATGACTCATTACGGACGACAGCAACGGAATTTCCGTGCCTTCAGGGGTGACTTTACGGGACACTGAGAGGAGAATCCACAAAGGTTTTTGTCTGAATTTCTTTGAAATGGGATTTCAAGAAAAATACAAATACGGTAGGGATTGTCTTACAAACAATTTGTTGGAATGTAAAGACAACTGTCTATATTGAGGACAGGTCTGTTGGATTTTAGTCATATTTTATAGGATTACATTTTTAATTTTTATTCTTCCACTTTTACTAGTGATTATATCTCCTATAATTTTCTTAATACTTGTAAAAATATATTTATTTAAACTTTTGGACCCATAAAAGATCTTTATATGTTTAATTATTTCGAAATAGATTCGTCTTTCTCCAACTCTTCTAACCGTTTTTCCTGTTTTTCTCATCCACTAAGATATTCACTTACAAAAGTTTGTTAGTTTCTGTCATTAAGATAACGAACAATTTTACTTAATAGGTCAATATACCCCTTTCTCCTTTTAAACGTATCGTATTGTGAACTATGAATTTGAACCGATTCTGTCTTGGTTCTTTACTCTCTACTCAGAATTATTAGTTACACTTTTTAGAATTCACTTTATAAACATATGAATCATGTTGTTAAACTACTCATAAAATGACTCCCGGATGGTATCGAATCGTGATACGACGACTCCTCTGTCGTCACTCTTTTTTTATAACCCTGTAAATAATCGTATTAAAAATATAATTATCCAGTTTTCTTTTTTTTTTGTCTTATTAGAGATTCCTACGGGTTTCTTCGTAAACTATTTTAAATTATAAATAAAGATTAAAATTTGTATATGAATTATTTTGTCGTGACCTGTAACATCCTGTTTGAAACCGAATTTGGTTTTTGGATCACACGTACAAATCTCATATATGAGCTCCTAAAAGATCAACGTTCACTGGTGACCGAAGTCGTTTTGTTAAATAACCGACAGGAAGTTCCATTCTCGATGTGTCGATCTAAGTTCCGAAGTGTACTACAGTACTCCTGGACCGGAAGAGGTTGAGAGTCGACATGAGAGAGGAAACCTAAAATAAAAGTCCAAGGTACCCTATCGTTTTGCTGACGATCCTTGTAGTCTAGAAGTAGACGGGTCCAAGTTTAGTTCGTCCTTTTACTCATTGAAATGAGTCAACGAGAATGTATTCAGTGTCCTGAGTGAGATTAGTCAGGTAGAACCCAACAAAGGGAAAGGACTTGGTTATTGATACCGGTCTCCTTACACCAGAGATTTACCAATCTAGACTTAGTGTAAAATGGGGATCTGTGTGCACCTGACTCTCATCTCTTCTTTCATAATAACCCTCTTTCTCTTTACAAACGATCCACGGTTTATTGTGTAATTTTGTTTAGAGACTGAGTTTTATCGTTTGTTTTATTTTATCCTTATTTAAGTCATTCTTTATCCTGTATACAATTCTGAGATAGCTCGTTCTATTTTACCTAAAGTAAATTACTTTGTCATATTGAACAAGGACTTATTCTGAATTATACTTTTTCTTCAGTTAAAAAAGGTATATTGAGACATTTAAGTCACACTAGGGTTTGTATTACCGTTGTATAAAGGGGGTGTTTGAACCGTTTTATTCATCAAGTAGACCTTCTTATTTGTACAACTTGATGGGTCCACGGTAGAAATTTCAATTATTATTATCTTTTTGGTCAGGAGGAATATAATTTCGTACAAAATCTTAATGTCATTAAAAATTTCTTACCGTAGTAACGTCTTTGTCAACCTCCCTAGTTCCTTCGTCTTAATTGTTGGTTCTTCGTATGTTTATGAAATAATCACCAATAAATTAAAATATTCAAACGTATAAGTAAATAAATCAGTTATAGAAATCTCAAAGACGGTAGACGATCCATGACGACGACAACGATTCAGTGAAGTCAACACAGGTTGAGACACGCTGGGGTATCTACCGTCGGGTGGTCCGAGGGGGCAGGGACCCTAAGAGGTCCGTTCTTGTGACCTCACCCGACGGTAAAGGAAGAGGTTACGTACTTTCACTTTTCACTTTCACTTCAGCGAAGTCAACACAGGTTGGGAATCGCTGGGGTACCTGACGTCGGATGGTCCGAGGAGGCAGGTACCCTAAGAGGTCCGTTCTCATGACCTCACCCAACGGTGGATATGACACTGATTAGTTTCTGTTAATTTTATGTCACAGGTACACGTTAGATTGAACCCTTTTCATCTCGTACCACACTCAGTCTATCTGGACCCCAACTCTCACTATAATGGACAATCACTTTACAAGGTCTCTGTATCTTACATCGTCTATGAGTCATTTACAATAGAAAACCAATCTTTACACTACTCAACATCATCTACCACACTTGTTGCTGTCTAGATTTCACTTTCACTTCAGCGAGTCAGCACAGGCTGAGAAACGCTGGGGTGCCTGACATCGGATAGTCCGAGGAGGCAGGTACCCTAAAAGGTCCGTTCTCACGACCTCACCTGACGGTAAAGGAAGAGGTCCTTAGAAGGACTGGGTCCCTTACTTGGGCCCAGAGGGCGTAACGTCCGTCTGCGAAATGGCAGACTCGGTGGTCCCTTCGGATTCTGTCTAGATCGCCCAATGATTTATTTTCTCCTTCGGCCATAACAAAGGGAACTGGTCAAATTAGACAGATGTGGTCCCGACACGTCATCTGTACTACCTTTAGAAGAGATGGACGTGCAACAGGTCCCACCATCGGTGACCGGTATATATCAATGACTCATGAACTTTATATGGATTACACTGGTTTCTGACTCAAAATTTAAAATACATTAAAATTAATTTCAATTAATCGGTGTACATCGATCATTCGATGAGACAAACTGTCATCTCCAGACATATCATTCTATTTTTCATTATTTGGTTTTATACTACAAAATATAATAATAGACTCTTAGACCTTTGATAGGACTATTAATTATAGTCAGTAAACAAAGTCGAGTGGGGTACGAGGGACTTTCAAAGACTTGAGTGAAGTGAATAATAAAACGCCAGAAGGGAACACAAACTTAGTTTACGTCTGGGTCTATTTGTCAGACCTAAACCCCGTTATATAACAACGTCTCTGGTCTACCCAACTTTCACTATCTTTATCCATTAACGACCGACTTTCTCTGTCAGAGACCGTTGACCACAAAATTTGTTTGTTTTTCTAACCTCAACGATTTTTATTAGTTTTACAATCCGACAGATGACCGGAGTCAAAAAGGGAGAATATGTGTGGAGAAAATGAGAAACTTGAAAAAAAGAGAAGGTTTACATGGGAACTAAAAGTCAATATATTTTTACCGTTTCCCCTGTTTCAGTGTATGCACCAAACGGTGGGACATGACACAGTTACTCTTTTTATTTCCGTTGTTTTTGGAACTCTGGTCGAAAGACTTATATCAGTAAATTTTTTCTTAAAACTTATTCTTTTGTCCATTTCAATGTCTAATTCCGTCGTCGTCCCATCTCTTACTTTTTTTTTTTTCCTTAGAGTCAAGGGTCCGGTAAGATCTTGTGTGTCAGAGAGAAGAAACTCTAAACACGAGATCTAGGTTTCTCCGTACACGTTGGTAACGGGTAGACCATGTGCAGAAGAGTCGGACAGTTCGACATAGACTGAATCATTTCACTTTAGTTGTCAACAAAACTCTTAAGATTTAATGATCACCGAGTCTGTCATTTCTTAGACGGACGTTATGTCCTCTGCGTCCAAACTAAGGGACCCAGTCCTTCCAGGGGACCTCTTCGCTTACCGTTGGGCGAGGTCATAAAAACGGACCTCTTAGGGTACCTGTCTCCTCGGACCACCCGATGTCAGATACCCCAGTGTTTCTCAACCTGTGTCGACTCACTGAAAGTGAAGTGAAGGGACCCTATATCCCCCTCGAAGATTTTATGACCGGACCCTTTTGGATTAGAAAGGAACCAATAAAGTTGACGATGTTGAACTCATCTCCTGTCGAACTCACCTCTACTACACTCTATCAGAGGACTCATGAGCAGTCACAACGAACTTTCGAATGTGTAGACAGGTAGGTGACTCCCTACGTCCCTCTGAGTCTTCACTCGCTCCGATGAGGTGGCTTACCCGGTTCATCCTCTGAGTCATCAGATCCCGCTTCTTCGGAGACAACCGCAGACGAAACAAGTCAGATCCCAATGTGTGTAGCTGTCTTACATTTCATGTAAAAGGAATCTCTTTATAGCTTGAAAATTCTAAGTAAACAATTGGAAAACCAATTTGATATATTCGAGAACGGGTTTTGAAATTAATTTTTTATGTAGTTTATTGTTTTTTGAATATCAAGTTGAGACTTAATACTAGTCAATGTCCTTTCTTTCCTTTGCTCATTCTATTTCCTTCTCTGCTCCTTTCTATCTCTACTTCTGTTTGTCATCAGTTTCACTTGGGAAGAATAAGGACATGAAACATTTATTCGTTATAAAAGTATTCGGAAGTATAAGATTAAGAACCTATTAGTAACAAGTAGAAAGTCAGTAAAAGGATACGTGTCCTCCGAACCCAGAGGTCTACTATTGGAACCGTCGGTTTGTTTTCACGAGACTTCATCTATCGTACCGGTCTCATGAAGTGGCCGACCTTCCTGAGGTCGGATCCTTATCTAGGTCGGGACGAGTCTCCAAAAGAGGAGCACTGTATTCCCATAGAATCACCGTCGACGACCGACTACTAAAAGATAGTCTGTCCAACAGTAAAAGAGAGAAGTCTTGTTGTAAAGTAAAGAGAGCTCTTCCTCCTTAAAGAAGATGATTCCTCCTCGAACTGATTCCGCTGGATGAAGACAAAAGAGGATCCGTCCGTTCACTTTTCGTCAAAATGGTCCGAGAAGTAGTCCCTAAAGACAAAGAAAGTGTCTCTAACTCTGTCACTTTAACCGGGCAAGACAGAAGTCGTTTGATGTGCTCTAAACGACGTCGACCCACTTTCTGAAGGGAGAGGCGTCCTCTGGGGTCGAAATAATACTCTGTAGTTAGGTACGGTAGTTTTTGTACGCGTCCTTTTACCTCCTGTTTGTACAGACGTAGGGACTGAAGTTGTACGAGAAGTTGGATCTCCATTTCCCGTGAAGACTTCACAGTGCTCTAAACTTTTATTTTGTGGCAGTGTCTGGACAAAAGATCATTCTCTTCAACATCGTTTGACATTATCATAGAGACTACCGAACCTTATCCTGATTCCCGTTTCACCGTGTCTAAACGAAGAAGGTAATCTGCTTCCCTTTTCTTGATAAATAAAGTACACAAAACTTATCCATTACGTAAGTGTACCAAATCTTGACCCTTTATTTTTAGGGTCAGAATAGGAACAGAGAGTCTGTGAAGTCTAGGGAAGACGCCTCCGTTTAATGGTCGGGAACATATTGGAAGGTTTCTGTAAGATATTTGTATGTTTGGTTTTCCTTTTGACAATATAGAGCTATTTCGACAAAAAATTTCCTTTGATAAAGATATCATATTAGTTTGTAATAGATAACTCAAGGGTGTAATGATAAAACGACTTCGTTGTGTTTTATGTTTGTATTTTCTTACTTAAACTTTGATTCTATCAAAAGACTAAAGTACACTGACAAAAATTTTAGAACCAAAGACTCAATCCTTTCATCGACCTTAATGAAAAGGACTTAGAGACACTGACTGTTTAACCTAGTATACTCGGAACAGTTGAATTATTGGTAAAAGAACAATAGAAGGAGAAGAAAAAGATAATACAATTACGTTTGTCTCGATCCAAACAAAGGACACGGACAGTGAACGGAGAAGTGAGTTCAGGTATTGAAATTTTAATGTTACATCACTAAATATGTTTCGTGTGATAAAGGAAGTGAATCGTCGATTTCAATTTAAAATCGACTGACAGTTCGTCACTACCACCCGACCACTGACCACGAATAAAATGTCATATCTAGTCGACTGTGGTGTGGGTACGTTTATATTGCGGATTTCCGGTATTACACTATTTGTCAGGAATTTAGTGACGTGGGAACTTCTAACATGAGTCCAAACTCCCGTAGTAATGTGAAACAATTGGACCAACCAAAAGTAAAACGGAGTTTTTAGTTGGGTTTCCGGATTGAGTCGTTCCTCGAGAACCGACATTACTTTGTCTGAAACTCCCGTTAACCCGTTGTACATAAATCTTGACATATTTAAAAGTGTGTGAAACTATTAAAGTCGAAACTAAAATATAATATTCCTTCGTCTTTTACGAATGTATAAAACAAACTGTATTTACAAAAAATGTGTCGTAATAGTTATTATTTTTTAACCTTTACTAGGTTCAGAATACATCCTTTACTATCGTCACTATACGAACATTCTACATATCATGTATAGGTAAATTTTATTACAGAAACTCATTATGAATTACTGTACCCCCTTTACGATTACTATACCATTCACTGTTCTTCGTCCCATTTTTTAAATACATGTAATACTAAGATTAAAATAAAATAATTTTTTAAATATACATATCTTTTTTCTGACCAATAGACACCTACCAACATAATCTATATAAATAAAGGAAGATACGTGAATTTCACGGACTACGACCCTTTTTGACTCCCGTCTTCCTCTTCCCCCGTAGTCTCCTACTCTACCGACCTACCGTAGTGACTACGTCACCTGTACTGGAACTCGTCACCTGTACTGGAACCCGTTTGAAATCCTCTACAACTCCCTGTCCCTCCGGACCACACGACGTCAGGTACCCCAGTGTTTCTCAGTCTGAACTGACCCACTGACTTGTTGTGGTATGTGAAGAAATAATCAGGTTTATTTGTATGTAATAGATTAACTTTATATCAGCTAAATGTCACAACACAATCAAAGACCGCATGTCGTTCCGCTAAGTAAATATATATATATATTTATAGGACTTCTCATATATATATGTTAAAAAGTCTAAAAACGTAACACCAAATAATATCTTACAACTTATATCAAGGGACACGATATGTCACCCTGAAACAACAAATAGTCAAAATATATAATATCAAACATAAACGATTAGGGTTTGAGGATTAAATAAGAAGAGGGTGTGGAAACCATTGGTGTTTAAACAAAAGATACAGACACTTTTACAAAAGACAAAACATTTATTCGAGTAAACACAGTGTAAAATCTAAGACGTATATTCACTATGACATACCATAAACAGAAAGACTGAAGGAACAGAATCATACTATTAGAGATCCAGGTAGTAACAACGACGTCTAATGCAATAAAGTGAGAAAAATACCGATTCATCATAAGGTGGTGTGTGCACGTGAGGGGGGCGGGGTAGAAGAAATAGACAAGTAGACAGCTGTCTATAAATCCAAAGAAGGTATCTGGGTAATAGAAATATTGTCCCTTCTATGGTCGTAAAAAAAATTTCTTCTCTAGGACAACCGAGGAAACAAAGAAGACTACAATGTAACAAATTTTCAGAGAAATGGTCGGAGTGTAACAGATTTCATATAAGAGTGCGGGTGTACTTTGATAATGACGAGGGAAGAAAAAACACTACTAGGGTATAGCCGAGTGAGTAGCAAATTTTTGACGAATGTAAACGATAAAATTTCAAATGGGAATGGGACGGTCAACTTGACAAATTTTTACTCATGTAAAATTTTTTAATGACGACAACTCCTGAAAGGACGACCAGGTCACCGATTCCGTGGTGCGAAGTTTTCGTCCCCCGGACCCAAACCCCTGACCCGGGGTGCACGATGTTGATCCTCAGGTTTGGGGAGTTGATTTCTAGGACGCACGACGTCACTTCTAGTCTCTAGGACACACGGCGTCGATTATGGACCCCATCGGTTGATCTATTTATACAAAAAAATTAAATGACAATGAAAAATTTATTTTTACAAACAACTATATATAACTTGTTGATACATATTTCATTTATTTGATGTTCTTATATCATATATTGTGTCCCTTATGTCGGTTATAAAATATCATTGAAATTTATTCGACATTAGATATTTTTAAAGTTTAGTGAGACAACATATGGATTTTGATTATGATATTTAGTTACGTCACTTCAACGAGTTCGCTAAGTATCCTAAATATCATAATCAAAATCCATATGTTGAATCACTAAACTTTAAAAATATCTAATGTCGAGTAAATTTCAATAATATTTTATAACCGACATAAGGGACACAATATTTGATATAAGAACATCAATTAAGTGAAATATGTGTCAACAAACACAGAGAATTAGGGGATGGGAAGGGAACGAAGAGGGGTGAAGGGAGAGGGGTGACCATTGGTGCTCAAACAGGAGACATAGACACTCGGACAAAAGTAAGACATTATGAACAAACAAAGTAGAAAATCCAAGGTGTATATTCACCACTGTATGTCATGGCATAAACAGAAAGGGACTGAATAAAATGATTCGTATTATGGGAGGTTCAGATAGGTGTAACAACGTCAACCGTTGTAAAATAAGAAAAAATACCGGCTCATGACAAGGTAACACACACACATATGTATGTATGGTATAGAGAAATAGGTAAATAATTTTTAATTTTATATTAACTAAATGTTATGATATAATCAAAGTTCATATGTCATATCATTAAGTCACAAACATGTCTAATATAAGGTAATCTTCAATGATGTTCTATTACCGATATTAAGGGACACAATATACTATATAGAAACAACGAATAAAATAAAATATGTATCATCAACTATAGACAGAGGAGTATAGGGAGGGGTGACCAATGGTGATTAAACAAGAGATATAGACACTCAGACAAAGATAAAACAATATATGTAACCAAACCAAATAAAAAATCTAAGGTATATAATCACTGATGTATTTCATAAACGGAGAGGTACACAGTGATTCGTATTATGAAAGATCCAGGTAGGTGCACGACGTTTACCGTCCTAAAGTAAGAAAAAGTACCGACTCATTATGAGGCAACACATACACGCACACACACGTATAAAGGAAATAAGTGCGTGGATAGCTACTTGTGAACGGAACAAAAGTGCAGAACGAAATGAACCATATAAAATAAATGAAACTTACTGTCCCAGACCTGAGTCGACTTGAGAAGTTCGTGGTTTTCTTCAGTTTTGAAGGTTTACTTTTAAGAATGTAACACAACGGATTTTCTTAGCGTCCCGAGTCACTCTCGAGTCACTCAATGTCTAAAGGAGATTCACTCGGTCTCGACTCTAAATTTGTGACCTCAACTTCTTTTTCTTTTTTGTTCAAGAATGACTCAATTTACATTAGAACACTAATCCACAGGACACAGTTCCATTTAGTGTCTAAACCTTCTGGGAGGAGACCGTCGACGGGATGTCGAAATCCGTGACTCACCCGTTCCTTTACCCTTCGTTGTAGAACTTAATCCCCTGTTCCAATGTCCCGTACATCTACAGAGTACACCAAGTTCAAACACATCGGATAAATCTCTGACACAATAAATACCACTCTTATGTTACACTAGTACTTACTAAATACTTCGGTTATAATATCAAATCTTCATACACATACGAAAGTAATAGACACATAAAATTTATTAGTTTGTATTAACCGGAACACGAATCTTCCGGTTAATAAAGGATAACAGGACTCAAAGATTAAATAATAATTTTATAAAAGTAAAACTGTTTGTAGAAGTTAGGTCTTGTCGGAAACGAGTCGAGGAGGAAGAGGGAAGAGAAAGGAGGGGGAGGTGTGTTGAACATTGTCGTTGAAACGTCGTTTACCTACACCCACCAAAGGTACCATGTTCTGTTGTCGAAAGTGTCACTCTCTCCCGTGAAGTCGGACTCGATTAACCCGTACTACACAAGGTCACAAGACCACACATTTGTGTCTACGGGACTATAACGTCCATAAAATCGGCACCTAGTCCGTGCAGTCTCTTCCCTTTGTAAGTCAGAGTAATGGACCCACTGTCACCTCCTCCTACCCGTCGTCCCGTCCCCTGACCGAGTAGACTCCGTGCGGTATGGAATTGAGGGACTTGACGCAGACACAAAGGTACCTGTCCTGGTCCTTCTTGTTCGAATGAAACGTCACAAACTACCGGTGCCCCCTCACCTACGACGGTAGATGCGGAGGTAAGTGGACGTGCAATTGAACCACGCGGTCCTCTACAAGGGGGTGCTGGGACGGCTCCGGGACACGGCTCGGAAGGCGCAGTGGCTGCTCGCGAAACAGGTCTTCCGGCGGTCCCTCCATACGACGAAAGTGTCCTCGGGTCGGTACTATGCGGTCGACTCGAGCGAACAAGACACCGATTTCCCGATAAAACCTAAAAGAGAAAACACTATCTGTAATAAATTTCGAGAGAGGGTTTGATGCAAGAACTGTGTGTCATAACTTAAGACAACATCCGGATTAAGACAGAAATCCTTATCTAAATCACCCCACGATACTACATGACATCTCTTAGAGGTTCGATATTAAAAGATTTTTCGGTCCTCCGACGACCTAAACCGTCCACTCAAAGTGGAATAAGTGGTAACGGACAGTCCAAGCGTGGTCCTGGTCGAGAGATTCCTCTGAAAACGACTGTTTTAGACTTATACCACTAATTTTGTTACCAGATTTTTCCTTTGTCTTCGACCCTAAAGAGGTACGTAAACCAAGACTTACCCAACCGTCACAAGTGACACATAGAGAACTCCTTTTGAAAACGGACCTCTCTCACTTAGGAATCTACGAGGAACTTGACCAAAAGAGAATTGTCCTTCTTTTCAGTCTCGAGTGCAGGGTTAAAGAATTCCAATTAGTCTGGATTCCAAAATGAGACTCACTTACTGTCCTCGATATAATTCTAGATTTTCATTTCTAAAATTAGATTAATAGTAAGACCCGTAACCATGTTTTAATTGATGTCCTGAAATATGAGTAAAGGTTGATCCCTGGTTGTCTTTCTCTTATAAAAAAAATTAAAATTTTTCGTTAACGTCTTAATATATGTGTGTCTTTTTATTCTGGGGACGGGACACTGAATTCGTAATTGAGAAAAACTTTACCTGAACCTGTCTTGTCCCATTAGGAAATTAGGTAAAGAAACTAGAGTAACAATACGATATCCCGTTAGTACCGCGAACCTTAATTGATTCGTCATTAAGTCGAGACGAACCACAATTCGTTCCCGTCACGAGACACAGGGGCGGACGGGGGGTCCAAATCTAATTATGTGTTTGGGTTGTTGTCATTGGTGACCCGAGACGTTTATCTCCACCCGATCTTTTGTTTTGTCTCAACAACGGGGGTCTGAACCGGCCAGAGGACCCCCCTGGCGGTCCGAACCGCGACGGCCGACAGAAGGGACCCTGACTCCGGTACCGGACTGGAGCGTTCGACCGGACAATGGCCGCTGGAACAGAAGTAGGAGACAACACAGGGAAAGGAAGACACAGGAGTCTTAGTACCGAAAGAAGGACTGGTACAAGTGGAGCAAACGAAACGGTTACTAAGATCGACAGAGAGCCAGAACGGTTGTCAAGAGAACTTATTAAATCCAAGCAGAGACGTCAAGGAAGCGAGGAGGCACACGAAGGTACACGACGATTGACGACCCCTCTTTCGTCGTCGATAAGGACAACGCGCCGCCGGGACGGAGGACAAGGGAGACCCCGTATACGTGAGTTCACAGAAATAGTACACAAGGTCCCCGACTCCACAACTTGTAAGACACACCCTTCTGTAAAATAACCACCCACTCCTAAATATTGTTTGAAAGGGATATATCCCTTTTACTCTTCAACAAAAGAGTAACCTACGTTCTCCGGACGATGGTGGGAACTACGTGACCAAGATTAAATCCGGTTCAGGACTCATTGTTTTTCAGTACGAATAAACCACCACTGAGTACAGTTTTCCTCCCGAAGGGGCGACCGAGTCGCCCATTTCTTAGACAGACGTCACGTCCTCTGGTCCCGACCTAGGGACGCCGTCCTTCTAGGGAACCTCTTTCCTTACCGAGGGGTGAGGTCATAAGAACGGACCTCTTAAGGTTCCTGTCTCCTCGGACCCCCGATGCCAGTCAGGTACCCCAGTGTCAGCCTGTTCTGACTCACTGATATTGAAAGTGAAAAAAAAAAGTACACTTTACCTCTATAAAATCCTATCATCATAGTTCTTGTAATTCATGTCACCATGACTCGATACTTTAAGGTCCGACTACAATCAAAAAGTACGTCACAAGGTTTCCGTTTCCAGGGATTTTAATAACATCTAAAACCAAAACCAAAAAAAAAAACCAAAACAAAAAATTTCCATCTTCGTAGAATCGTGAGGTCCCTTACATACAAGAGAGAACCGAGGATAAATTATAGGTCTCATACTTCGTAAACAACACGCGGTTGGTCTACGAAACATACGATAAAACATTTCGATCCTGGCGGGGTCGGGGGGGAGGGGTTTGTATGTCATCCAGTCATTGTTCTGTCTCTGGTCTTATACCTCTAGAAATGAGATTCCCAACTATAACACCAAGTCGTGACCTGGTGCTCCCCTTCTAGAGTCAACCCGTGGCTAGACAAGGACGGGAGCCCGTTCAGTGTAGTGGGCGGCATCTAGAGAGGGGACACGCACCTTGCCTTATCTCCTGAAGGGACCACGAGGGTTGTGTCCGTGTCAAAGGTAGGGACCAGTCCTTTCTAGGACGTACGACGTACCGCACCGGTTTTTTATTCTTCACTTCACTTGATTGACTATTAACAGAGACGGAACGTATAGTGTCTATTTTAGATATACACACACACGTGTATGTTTATGTAGTTCGTACCTTTTTACGTGGCTCTTTATCCTTAACGATAAAATAAACACTTTAGTTCAATAACCATCAAAACGAAGGTAGACTTTTCAGACATAATAGATGTTTAACGAAGAGTTACTCTTAAACTACAGACGATTAAAAATGACTGAGAACAAAATAAATATAATGAAAGTCTCGAATTCTACACCCTGGTGTCCTCACCACTGAAAATAGTCTCCGTTGTACAATGTACACCGGACCCACCCACTAAGGGTCCAATACGAACACTCCTTCCCGGTTCGACAACTTGATTACTTCGGTGTGTTTGGTCTGTCTCTCCATCCATACGAGACAAGACAAGCCCGTGTGCGGTATCCGTCAAAAGATCAATAATGAAAAGTCAATAATAATATTAATAGTGGTAATAGAGTCGTTGGTTCGGGTGGAAAGTTTCCTTCTCATTTCTCTTGGGAAAGGCCCTTCGGCTACTTATAATATAGACAACAAATGACAATTCCATCGACTTATTTAGAACTTAGGTTAATAAACGAAGAAAGACAACGTAACGACACGTCCTACTTTTCGTCGCCTAACTCCGGGAACCTCCAACACATCAGACCAAACCACGGACCTCCCACTTACCTTCAGACAGACAGAGGTCTCGATAACCATCCTTTTTGGTTAATTAATAAAAAAGAGGTTTGACAGGAGAAGGTCTTGTGACAAGAAGTACAATTACACTATGTTGTTCCCTTGGACTCTATTATTGAATCTAAAAGTCTCACGAACAATAACAGATTACGGAGAAAATTAATTAATAAATTGGATGTGTAAATATATTTAAGGTAAAAATTTTCCCTTGATATAATTCTCTATGTCTTGAATGATCAAAGAAAAAAAAATTCCCTTCGGAAATTAGAGACCTTATGTTTAGACGAATTTCGGGTCACTAGGAGTAAAAGGTAAGGTAAAACCCAGTTTAAATCGAATTTAGTCATAAAAGGTCTTTTACCTTCAGGGATATAAAATAGAACGAATATAGAAAGTAAAAGAGTAACTTAAGATTTTACTGTGTTTGTTGTACGAAAAACCCACTTTTATTAAAAATGATATAATTTTAATCCTTTGATTAAGATGAGACACACCTCACCTCAACAATCTAATGGGACCCCAAAGTCTTTTAGATGAAGGGACCTTGGATTTAAGAAATTTTCTTCCCATTTCAGCTACTTTGAGAAACAACTTCTAAGTCTCATTTTTCGACTCGACCAACCTGTCTTACACTCCCACACGGAGTTTCTCGCCCGATGCCGGCAAAGAAAGAGTGAAAACGTGGACCCAGACAACGGAACCTAAAGTACCGAATCGAAGTGAAACAAAAAAACAAGAAAGAAAAAAAAAATTTCTTGTCTACTTACACACACAGAGATACCCATTATACACACATACGTCAAGACAGTGACGGAGGATTTCTTTACTTCACGAAACTGTATCCTATTGTACCTATTTACCTCAACTACAGACTAGGGGTCTAAAACGAATAGTAATGGTTTTTTAAGGTCTTGTAATTATTTTAGAGTTTCCTGACTAAGGTAAAGTGGTAACTACACTAAAGGGAGGGTGAGAAACCCTTCCACGACCGTTCGACACTTCACCGGGTTTACACTCGTCGTCTTCCGACTCTCTTTCTCCTTCGAGTTTCTAAGACGTTTATGGAGAACTTTTTAACTCTCATCCGAAGTGGAATCTGGTTCCCTCAGTAATTCTTTAGACCTTATTCCGGTTTTCCCCCTTTAAAGACTAAGGATTTTGTGTGGAAGTGTATCCTAATAAAAACTGTTGAGGTCTCTGGAGAAGAGAACTAGTATGACAGAAACAGTCTCATAACGTTCCATAGAAATTACGAACAATATCTTCGTTGAAATGATCTCTTAAGAACAGTAAAGAACGAAGATTTTTATACTGTATTCCCCTTTTTCGTTACAGGAACTCATTTACGGTCAACTTCTCCTTTGTCCCGACTGACGTCTCTCCTTCACTGAAGACTCCACCTACCCTCCTGTCTTAGATCTCTTCCCGGGGCCCTCACTCCGCACGTTTGTGTACCCGCAGAGGCTCCCACGCAGGACAAAGTCCTTGTCCCTGCCCACGTCCTCCGACCCCGCCCCCCACCCCACCCCTCTCCGTCACAACCGAGGTCCCACACCTCCCCGAACTTACGGTCGGAGTCCCAGACCCGAAGTGACCCACTCACTTGGCTCCCGGGTGCACCAGTCCAAACACAAATATTTATAAATTACTAATGTCTTCTACTTAATCTCACTTTTTAGATCTACTCTCTAGTAAGTCTCTACACCTGTCGATTTTTTTTTTTCCTTATGTCTTCTCATATTTGACTACTCTGTCTTTACTGTCAAAAACCCCGCTTTCTCCTTTGAATTGAAGATCCAAAGACTGAACACAGTGATTCTTCTACTATTTTGTAAACATTATTTCGTCGTCGTCAACTCCCCGCCCCTCCTCCCTTCTATTACTCAAGTAAAACCTGTATAAACGTAAGACCCACGGACACCCTGCAGAGTCTTCTCCATTAAATATACGTCAACCTTTATGTCTAGACCTCGAATCGTCTCAACACTCAATCTCTAAACTCTTAAGTAGGGTAAAACCTTTATTGTAATTGTTGGACACTTCACTAAAATATATATAGATACATACATACATACATACATATATGTCATCAACTTTGGTGTCCTACCTACTGTGGCGGGTCCTTATATCGCACTTCTCTCTGGTTCCGACTCTGAGTAACGAATGCCATCTTCTGGCACTTCGGTATGAGAGACCCAAACACAGAACCGGGACGGTGAACTGGTCGACACCCGGATCCACTAACTGACTTGAAGAATATGGACAAACAAGGGAACATTTCGTCCTGATCATTATCATGGATTGAGTAACAAAAACATAATCTAGCATATTATGTGTGTGTATGTGAATTTGGGACGGACCGTGTCTGAATCGTATGTCACTACACCCCACGATAATAAAAGAACCCCCCCAACGATAATTTACTTCCTCGGTCATTTCTTTTTGTCCTTCTCTGTGTCTACGTCCTATAGTCTACGACCCCTCCCCCAAAAGATCCGCATACCTCAGTTGTCCCAGTTTACGATGTCTCCAGTTCACTCAATTTTTTCAGGGTCTTAAAACTTTTGTCTTTTACCAACATCTATCTCCATTTAACGATCTCTAACAAAAAATTCAGTCCTCCTCCTTAACTCCCTTAAGTCCGGGCCATTTGAATTAAAAGAAACTTCATCCTTTAATACGGTAGATGGTTTTAGGTTATTGACTTAACCTTTCTCAGTTTCTTACAATTCTAAACCTTTCGAGTACCTCAGTTAGTTCCCCGATTTATTTCTTTTCTTTTTCCTGAGGATTCGTCTCAAGTTGAGATGAGTCTTTTATTTACTGTAATTATGAAATTTTTACTTTGCGTAAAGTTGACAAAGAGGAGGACTCGGGAAACCTAACTACTAGGTCTCCACTGTACTATACCAAAGACCGTATACCTCTCTCCCCCATCTTCTGGTTTCCTACCACGGTAAAGACGACACTTTACCCACTAGTACGGGAGGATGGTTTAAACCCGTTTTACAGTACTTAAACTGTAGATTGTCATCTCGTCCACTTTTCGGTCTTAAGACCGTCGTAAAAGAGAACACGTTTAGAAACATACAAGACAAGGTTTGATTGTCAACGTCATCGGAAAATTAACTTCGTGATTTTGTTCCAAAAACCCTTGTCATACTGAGTCTAGTGTAAATAAAAATCTCGACCTCAAGTCTTTTATTACCATTATTGTGTCAGTCCACCTCATCCCCTGCCCCTGCAGATCAGTCCACCCAACCACCTCCTGCGACTGAGGGGTACTAACCTTCGAAAGTAATCGACACTGTCGGATGACCTTCTGATGTGTCATAGCTGGATTTTGACCGTTCTAGTTTTGGTATGGACTCCTTCTGCCCAGAACGATGACATACTTTTTCTGATCCAAGAACAGAACGTCTATTTGATTGGGTTCGTTAATTTATGATTCAACAGACAACGAATCCCGTAGGGTAGCACACCAGACGACCCATCCCGTGTACCGGGTGTCGCCAAGATTGTTCAATAGGCATTACAAGGATAACTCGAAAGACCCGGATAGACTTCTAATTCGTCTCTACACTTTATGACCTCTCTTGAAATAATCTCATCCTCTCTTGGCCATTGTCTAGGGTGGTTGTCACTGTCACACCGGCGTCGTAAATTCATTCACATGAATGGAAGTGAAAGAGAAGGGGATCAGTCTTCCCGGTCAAAGTCACGTAATTCCTCCTATCATTGACTTCTCTCAGAAATTTCACGACACTGGACCTAGGTCCGTAGGACTGAGACGACGGACGTAGGAACTGGTGATTCGATAGACGATGATGAAATTCTTACTATTTCGTGAAATATTCGTTTGTTTGTTTGATGGTTACTTAATACTAGGGGGTTGGATCCTTAACGAGTCATGAGGTACAAAAAATACATCTCTTCGGCTACTCATAGGAACATCACTACAATGACTAATGGACTGTCCGTCTCCCGGGTAAACGATCCGAGAGAGGTTCATGATTCCTCGTATCACTTACAATTGGTCCCTGGACCTTCAAGATTTTACGCAGCGTCTACTAGATAATGGCGTCATTAGACCACTGTCTTTGGATCGAATCAACCCGGGCTCAAGAGGTCAGACAACGACATGGTTTATAAGTTGATGTGTAATGAGGGATCGTCAACGGAGACACAGAGACCGTTATGACAAGGGAGTTGTCTCCCGGGAAGAGACGAGTCCTGTAATCTCGACCGGTATTTGTAAGACTGTACGTTCTCTTTGGTTTTACTGGACAAACGCTTAAGGGTGTCCTCTACGACTTGTATTCGGTATGTAGACACCCCTACGGCTAAGACGGAGATGGCAAGACCTACCTTGACTTCTGATGGAGTAAGACCGGACGCTACCGAAGATGCTGTGGCACTTGGGACTGCTCCGGCACTTTCAGCACAGGCTGGTGAACTTCCTCTTATTGCCTCTGTCGTCGTACCAACGGGTGTTCAATCACCGTAGTCGAGCCCTGCGCCCCAGTTCACTATTGTAGTGACAATAACACCAAAAGGACTCCCTGTACTTGTTTCGACATTTACAATCACTCCTGAGTCTAACCTGTCTCTTGAGAAAGGTTCCTCCCGTTCTTCGACCACCCCTACTGTTCCTCTCAGTGCCCCTCACGTTCGCGGGGACCGGGGTCGTGGTCACGAGGCGGGGCCGGCTAGACCCGATGCTCCCCGCACACCTAAGAAAGTGCCTATCTTGGTCGGACTCGGGTCCCAGGGTTTCGTTGCACGACCTTCTGGGCCCGATGGATCTAGAGTGTGTCTATCTTTGTTCGTTCGGAGTGCCACGGGTCAAAAACGGTGGTCAACTCTACAAACCAGGACCACGTGGTTTCTCTCGTTTAGAATAATTACTCGATTATTACCTCTTTTTTAGTCAAGGTAGTAGTAACGGACTTACCTCACCACGACCTCTCAAAGAGAGAAGAAAATTACACCCAAGTTGTCCCGTCGTCCACACGTCGTGCCTCTCGAACGGAGGACAAACAAGATCCGACCTTTTGCTTGTCAAGTTCAAGGACCCTTTCTCTCAAAGATCCAATAGAGTAAATGTGATGGTGATGAGTTTCTCCGCCGTACCTAAGTCCAAATTAGGTTTCAAAATAGGATAAGAGAGACGAGTTCTCGGAAGGGTGTTTTGTCCGTGATCGGACAGGAGCGAATAAGCTTTACCCTTCTCTTTATCCCACAATTCTTCAAGAGACGGCACCTCCGTTTGGTCGACCTTTCCTACGTCACTTTCGCACTACTCCTTCGGGGTTCTCTCGTCGCTGGGAGGTGCGGGGCTCGAAGGGACCTCGAAAGTTTACATTAGGAGAGAGATCTCATCCGATCGATCGAGAGGGGGTCATGTCTATGGTGACAGTCTCATCTTTGTTCCATCCAGAAAGACTTTATGCACACGAAGTAATACTCGGTACCTACCGAGTTGAGAATTTACATTTATCTAGAGATCCTTTGAGTTACGTCACAAAAGTTAGACTATTTTTTGTCATGACCGCTAAAGTGATCGTTTTGATATGGTGACCAGGGACACTACACAGAGATATGGATGTATGTTGGGGGTTCTGGGGCAGTGCAGTGATCACCTCCGAACGTTCAATAAAGTCAGTCCTATATATCGCGACTTTGGAACTCCGTCCACTTTAAGCCAGACTACACGGATTAAATAGAGGCCTTTTGAATTACGTCTTAATCTAGATGAACTCCTTACAAGGAGTCTTCTGACCCCTGACTCCCTTTTGGAGAGGGGGAAAAAACCATCCATTTTCTGATTTTCGGTATACCCAAAATTGACCTTTTTTACTTTCATCTTTTGATCACATTTTTACAGTATAAGAGTCTGACCACTCCACCATATATCAGTTTGTCTAAGTGAGTAAAAAAAAGGACATTGTATTTTCTGGTTGTTACTTTTAAAAAACTTAATTCATAAAGGATCCCGACATCGATAAACCCTCAAAGTATGGACAATACCACGAAAACTGCCTTAACAAAAAATCTTCTGGCGACAGTTGACCAAAATTAGATACTACGATTACACAAAAGGTGACATGGAAGTAGAGTCCTTATTTTTGAACAAATTACCTCTACTAAAGTCCATGTTTATCTGATCTTAGTTCAACGGTAAAATTTTCTTTTAGTTTATCATAAAGATAAAAAAGACGGAAAAAAGGAAAAAAATTTCAAGTGTCTGTCATTTCCGTATATGATGTTATTCTATTTTTCACCAAAACCTCTTACTTTTTATGATCAAAATTGAAGAGATTTCAACAAAGGGGACTCCTTTACCTTATTAACCACACCTTCTCCGACTTTCATTGGCGGCTTTCACTCGGGTCTCCGGTTCGTGTCTCTCGCGCCGCTGACGTCGACGCCGGACAAGTCAACACCTAAACTCGGGGCCTCGAAGTCCGGCCTCGCGGTCCTGTGTACGACGAGTAGAGTCACAAATACGTGTAAACTACAAAACTTTGACAGACGTAAAACGGTAAAGACGTCAAAGTTCAGCCTTGGCATAGACGTTGATCTCCGTCGTTTATTTGATTATTAGTCCAATTGACTCACGTCGTCGGACCAAGACCCTTAGTACGTCACAGAGGCGTCCTGTAAGACGGGAGAGGGTCCGTCCGCACCTCGGTGACCGAGGGAGCACGACAGCCCTCTGCGACTTACGAGGACGACTCTCCAAGTGTGTCGTGTTATGTTGATAAAATACGAGGGGTCTGAGTCTTACCTCCTGATTCTAAGGACCTAAAATTTTGGTCCCCCTGACTTCGTATAAAACCATACGGTCCCATCGGTTTCGTTTATTTACTTTCTACGTAAAGTCGTTGTCTAACAATTAGATGTCTAAAATAAAAAATTTTAAACCTACATTCATCTCTAAAAGTCATAAAAAGAAAAAACTTCAGTAAAGAAGAAAAGAGTTCAGAACACTGTGTACCGACTTTTCCTCCCGCATGTGTCCTTAGGTCGGTATCGTGGTCTCAGAAAAGTGGTAGGGCTCCGAAGTGGGGGCAGGTGCCTGGAGTGAGTGTAGACGGTAAAAGACTTCGGATCAAGTACAATTGTTGGGTAGTCCACGTCACAGTCAAGCTTAGTCTAATGGATCCCTTTGTTCTTTTGTCCGTCGTCTTGTAACCATGTCCGTTATCAGGTTTCGTGAGTCGGTTCAGTTTTTTAAATCTTCTAGGAAGATATCAACTGATAACGATTACTAAAACTAGTCTTATTTCTTCCACTTTCTTCCACGTTCAGTTCACTATCCAAAAGAAGTCACCCTTTTTACCGACCTTTAACCCTCATTGTCCGTAGAAATTCCCAGACTTAAAACATCCACATTGATGTATACGTCACAATTGAGGTAAAGAGTAAGGTCATCGGGAGATCTTTTATTTTCATCAAGATCACACCAGTGTGATATTCGGTTATTACATGTTCAATCGTTGATAAGTAAACAAGTGTTGTACGTATAAATATCTCATCAATCCATGGTGAACATTCCATCCAGGAAATTTTAAGATATTATGAATAATTTCATCACCAATAACCAGACTGTATACGACGAGAACCCAGACAGATAGTTGATCTATTTTTCGTCACGAAACACTTTACGTCACAATATAGAATTACGGTGACCACTATCTTTCATCAAGGGAAGTCAAGTTTAGGACACGGGAATAAACGACGAACGACTGCATTCGTTATTCATGGGGAGATTGATTACCATAGATGTGTAAAGACATTGAACATAAATTACTACCACATAGACCACTAACATTTTATAATCTGTCTATATTTTCATATATTATATATAAGTGACAATCACGACTCCATATATCAGACACTTAATACACAAAACATGAAGATAAGTAACACATTGAATCACTACCACCTCTTCTAGATGTGGGTCAGGAATTCTCACCGTCATAGGGAAAATGCTAAATTGTACTAGACGTAGTTAAACAAACGAACGACTTCAAAACAATCTTATCCTTTATCATTTTGTTTATAATGTTTCTCTCACATCATGACCAATCCCTTTGTCTGAAGTTCAGTGACTGACTTCAGTGTGCTTGAGGAACATGTAAGTGACACTCAAAGTTTCCCTTAGTCAGGGATTAAAGGAAACAAGTGAAAGGGTTACACCTGAAAATTCTCTCTAGATTCCAATTCATTGTAATGTCGTGGGTCGTGACCCCGACAATTAGGACAAATCCAGACATGACTTTTCCTTCCACCTTTATGTACATATATAGAAAAGAAATGGATCTTCACGGTAGGTAACAGGAACTTAATTATATTTCAATGACAACGTAAATTAAATTGATCCTCCTAGGAGCTTTCATTGTGGAAATGGTTCCTGTTACAGTTGTTACAGTCACAGTTGGGACTCAGACGAAGACTGGTGTAAATATCACCGGTGCCAACCGCACCACCGTATCACAGTGACGTCGAGTGCTGTGGTCGCGCGGAAACGACCTGTGACACGGTCCTTCTTCGCGTTGTAGGCTACCCGTCTACTACGTATTTCTTCAATTCACAAATGTCTATTTTGACGACCCCAAGTCCATGAAGGAAGGGGTCGTTTCCGAACGACTCCGAAACACTCTTTCACTAGATTTAATAATAAAATTAAAAATTTGTATTAAACAATTGAGTCACTAGTAAGAGTACCTTCGTTCCGGTATTTTTCCTTATGACGTCAAAACTGGGATGTTAAATCCTCTTAATGAGAAACCTAACAGTCAATCGATTTCTTGTATGAAAAAAAAAAGTGGAAAATTTTAGTGCACTACAATTTCCTGTTCATGGGTGAGAAGGGAAGACTGGACACTTATTGAATTTACCAAAAAAGGGGTTTTTTGTTTCATGACGGTCATAATACTGATAAAAGACTCTGTTTACCATGACACAATTTTTTTGTAACAATGAAGGAGATCGTCGTAAAATAGAAGGTAACATTTCTGATAAACAACATGATTAATCTTTTATACTTTATTCTATCCCTTGAGGTCTGACTGTGTCGTCAACAAGACCTTTTCCTTTTATTACTTGAAACTACATCATTGATTCGATAGCTATGTAATAACGATTGAGAATGAGATCCACGAGAAACCACTCTCTGTGCGAAACAAGAGAACAAGTATAAAGGGACGTTTCTTAAGAGATACCTCAGCTCGTTCACTTCACTTAGTAAAGAATGGTTCGTTTGAATAGTTAAATATGTCGAGTGAAAACTCAAGTCAACATTAGTACTCACTAGGAAGTATAAAATAAATTTTGACAAGTAAGTCCATTCTTCATACAACTTTAAAACGGTTATAGAATTATTTTGGGTCGTTAAATTTTTGTAACCAGTAGACAGAAAAACAAGTTTCCTTCCAATGAACCAAGATCCTAAATTCAACTAAAAGAGTCTTGACTTGTATTTGAGGACTCCACCGCCAGAGATTTGAAATTTCGCCCCTGTGACTTTTTTCAAACGCTTCACGACGATGTCAACAGTCAGGGAGGGGTCTTTTCGGTCTTCTCGAGGAAGAGTAGAATGTGTGCGCAGGGGGTAGTCCAATTACGACCCCCAAGTAGGATTTACTCGTTGTCCTGGACGTTTACCGATTCACGACTGAGGAGTCTGGAGGGTTAATGAAACAACAAGTTTGAGACGTAGGTCGGTCTCAAGGAGGGAGAGGGAACCAGAAAGAGGAAAATCAAAGTTTGACTTTCTTTCCTTTATTAGTCCACTTGACACCGACTTTCAGACAGGTCTCCTTACGCAATTCTCTCCTTGTCCTCTATCCTGTTGCGTCAGGATTACGTCAGTCATGGGACGTAAGCGTGGGCGGAGAATGGTGGTACTTCGGGATCCTCTAATTAAAGTTGGAGATTGAGGACTAGTGACTTTAAGTAAGTCATGAATTCACACTAAAATATATTTAAGTTTCTTTATTCTTAACTCTTTTTTTTACTTCCCGACTTTCTTGGAATAAACGTTCTCAAACGATGTCATCCCGTACTTTCTTTTCGTTATAAAACCAATTCATAATAAATATGAACTTTTTTTAGGGGATAACCATAAGATCCAAGTTTTCCTTGTCTTGTAGAAAAAGCCTTCGTCGTCGTGTGTCTGTGTGTACCGAGAAAGTCAAAAGATAAAGGATCCAAAAAATATTAGAGTAGTGAAAATATTAATTTTTATAAAACCCTATCTTTTGATTTTTACCGGGTAATGAAAGGCTTGGCACTTAGACTTGAGGAATACAAAATTAATTTTTTATATATTCTTGGTGCCATGAAGGTCGAAGGTTAAGATTTTACATCTCGATTTCCCTTATGACGCAGGTGAGAAGATTTATTTTCGGTCTAAATGAAGTTTAATACTGAAAAAAGTGTGAGTCTCAACTCCAACGTTGACCGGGTTCACATTTTCCCCGGCCGTGGCGAGTCGTGACCAAATCTCCTCCCGTCGAGACCTTCGGTCGGCAACCCGCTCTCTCTCACGGCCGACTGGCTATGTCCGTCTCACCCCCGGCAGGACCCTCGACGCGTTTGGTCGCCTCAGGCGGGAGGGAACGTTTGGGATGGTCCTGAGTCTCTTTTCCCGGCCCCGCCTCGTCCAGGTCGTCACCCTACACCTCCCGGCCCCCCGGCAGTGGGAAGGGAGTCGAGCGGGTGTGTTCGCAGCAAGACACCTCCTTCCCGGTGTCTGCGACGGGGCTCCCGTGGACACTGTTCGACTACCTTCCCTTGCCCTCGTTTTGGGACGAGGACCCCTCCTCCTCATAGTGGTCCGGACATTTATCGACACCTCCTTATTCACTTAGATGTGTGTCCCTCCTTGCGACGTGGAATTAGGTTCTTCCGGTCAGGGCTGGGTGTACTCCAGCTCGAAGTTTCTTGTGTTGTCAAGACCCGTCTGTCGTCTCGTTGTTTTCAGACGTCTCTGCATGGAGCCTCCGTGTCATGTTTTACGTCCCAGTCTCCTCTGTGACGCAAAGACTGCCCCTCACCTAATGGTCTCGGTACAGGACAGATCTTGCGTCACGGTGATTCCAATTAGTGTCGTCACTGCTTGGAGTTTGGTTTGCGTTGAGGATTGGTCTACGTTTGAGAACACCATGTCTAGATTCGTCCGGACGGGTAAAAATCCGTATTTTTAGTAAGTGGTTTGATCGATGACAAGATGTGTTTTACACAAGGAAAGTTGTTTTGTGTCTCCGTACACTTTCTTTCTTTTTTACATAATAAGGCCCACTTCATTGGTCCCACCCCCCACGACCGTCCCTCGGACGGAGAGGGTCCAAGACAGGTCCACCGGAGGGGAGGGCCCCGCGGGCACCCCTGGAAACATTAAGCTCGGGTAACTCTAACTCGGCAACACTAAACTCAGTGACACCCACCCTGACATTTGACCATGTTGGTAACACCTCTTGTCATACCTTCAAGGAATTTTGTGAGTTATGTCCTGACGGTAATACTAGATCGATAGAGTGAGGACCCGTACATAGACCTCCTTTTGTATGTCACGTGGGGTCACGAGTGACGTCGTGACAGATGTTTTCGGTCCTGTGCTTTAGAGTTGCAGGTGACTGTTTCCTCGCCTACTTCTTCTACCGCGTGTCTATGGTGCCTTAAGATGCGTCGGTAGTTTTCTTGTTTCTTGCGGCAGACGTCGCTGCCCACCCAGATCTCTGCGGTGTGACTCACTCTCTCCTTCCGTGTACGTAGCCAATATACACCTTAGATTTTTTTGCCATGTTTATTTAAATTATGTTTTTGTCAGTGTCTACATCTTTTCAATGTTCTATTTAACCCTCTAACCCTAACTATATGTGTGACTTTATATATTTCAACTATTGATTATTCCTAGATAATATGTGTGTCCCTTGAGAGGAATTATTGAAGTCTGACTGTCTAAAGCCTTGACTGTCTTTAATTTTGTTGACACTGAAGGGTCCACCGCGTAACCTTTCGTAGACGGACGGTCACGTCTTCTAGGGGACCTCCTCCTTTACCGTTGGGTGAGGTCATAACAACGGACCTTCTAGGGTACCTGTCTCCTCGGACCACCCGGTGTCCGGTACCCCAGTGTTTCTCGACCTCTACTGACTCACACGTGTATGGGAACCAATTATACAACACCTTTATTACCTTCTAGTATACCCACTAAAGTCGTTTCTCTTTGATATTATTTGTCTTTACGGTCTTTGACTTTTATGACATCGTTTCTCCTACCCGTAGAGACTGACGGATTAGTTATCTACATGGTGACGACTCTTCTCTAATTCATTTAAATTTCCATTCAGGTATTTTTCGTGGGATTGACTACCCTAAAGGGACCACCAGGTCACCAATCCTTAGGTGGAAGGTCACGTCCCGTAGGGACCACCCAATCTAGGGACCACCCTCTTGATTCTGGGATGTACGATACCCCGTTGATTTGGGTTCACGACGTTAACGACTCGACCGTACGAGATCTCGAGGGGCGGCGGGCGACGATGATCTCGGGGGCGTGGTGGTGATCTCTTCGGACACGACGTCGACTCCGGGTTACGTCGGTCCAGTTAATAATTTTTTTTTTTCCCTCACCGGTGTCTCCTTTGTCTTGTGAATTTTTTCTGGATTACTTTGTGCTCTTCTTCTTTTCCTTTTTACTTTCGTTTAATTTAGGTCTTGTCTTGTTTATTTCTCGACGCGTTGATAATAGTCGACTTGTATACGCAGTGACCTTTGGGAGGACACAACGACCACCCTACGTTTCCGTCACGGAAGACCTTCAAGCCGTGAGAAGACTGTTTCAAGTCGTCTTTGGACGATGTACCGTCACGTCGCACGAGACTGTCGTCGATAGCCCAATCCGGTCTGAAGTGTCCCATTCCCGCCTCAGGAGGTGTTCTGACGAGAGTGACGTCTATGGTGCAAATCCCGGGGGTGATAGGAAGGGGATCGAAACTGTTAAGTGATCTTAGTGAGTATTTGGGTCCTTTTGTGAATGTTAAGGTCAAAATAATGTCGGTTTCCTGTGGTTAGTCTTGTCCGTTTTCCTGTCTGGCCTCACTCCACCTCCCCCCGGGTTTACACCCCGAAAGAACACTAGTCCTCGAGTGGGAGGGTTTTGTCGGTACACACTTCCCACGACGGTTGTTCCCTTCAGGTCGACTCGAAGTCACCGGTCTCAGGAATGACACCAAAGTAATACATTCGCACTGATTGAGGGACCGTTATTCCGACTTGATAAGTCCGATTATAATGTACTGAGTCTCCGGGTTAGGAGATCAGTGTACCACCAATCAGAAAGACCGTTCCGGTCAGGGACAGAACTCAATAGAGTACTCGTATTCGATGGTCTTAGGTGGTATTAATTGTTGTTTATGAGGTTAGTGAGTCCTTTAAGGTTCCTGAATTCTCCTACATAGGGTCCTTGATCCCTGTTTCCGGTTTAAGAAATAATGTATAGGGTGAGGTTCCGTTTATGATAGGACCTCTGTCTGTTGAATGCAAGTATGTTTTTAGATGTGTGTTTACAAACATTTCAAGTATTAGTGAGTTTTGATCCTTTTTGGGTTTTACAGGAAGTTACCTATTTATGTAAGTATGTAAGTATGTCACTTTATGATGAGTCGTCAATTTTCTTATTTCAAGACTAAGTGTGTCGATGTATCTACTTTGAATCGTAAAACGATTCACTTTCCAAGGTATAACACACTAAGATAAATACTGTGAGACCTTTTCCCTTTTGACTTTCCTGTCGACGGTTCCCACTCCCCGATCTTCCCCCCGAGATGGATGTGTCTCGGTCGTGTCCCCTTAGACCCCCCACTGACTTGACAAGAGGTTTGTTGACGTATATGGTGTTTCTAATTTAAAATTACATACATTTGAAATTTTAGTTGATCCTACACCCGTCCCCCCCCCCCTGTCTTATATCTGAGATTGTCTATAGACTGACATAGTGTTCACTTAGTGTGTCGGTCGGACTTCTCTCGTCCTTTCTCTCCGCGGTCACGCAGTCCCAGTCTGAGGGGACTAAAGAAACTGTAAACAGTAATCCTAAGACAGACTGTTCAACAGGAAAGAAGGGGCAAATCAAATAAGTCGACAAGTGCATATAGACACACCTGCGTATCTATAAATAAAACAAGAAACTCAATACTAGGACATGCCGGTAATACAGTGTCAAGTCCTAGATTTGTTGAGACCTTTTCACGAATCTGTCCTAAGTACGAAAAGGAGGAATTTTGTGTAACAAATACATATGTATGTACTACGTAAGTTCATACACGAAATCTTCCTCATTCATACAAAGGAGAAGATGGGTTGTTGGGAGATCATTGTCATTCGTTTAGTCACGGGTCTAAACACAAAGATCCGTAGTGACAGGGAGGTTTTCCGGTCCTTTTAAGTTCTACTCGGACCTCGTAGAAAATCTCTCCTTCCTACATTTCCCTTCCTCCCTCTTCCTATGTTCTAGTTCTCTCATTTCCCCGGTTCGACGTTCTCGAAGCTTGTCGGTCTTGATCTTGTGCCTTGACATCTATTCGTGTTATGACCTAGTATCGAGGTTTCTCATTTTAGTTGCAGGTGTGTCTATGTTTCTCGACTTATTTGATTTACCTCTTCTTTTCTGTTGGACAGTTCGTCTTAAGAGTATTATTTACAGTTTCTTTGATCCCCTGACCTCTTGAGGGCATTCTGGTGGTATTCGTCACGATTGACGACATCCGTTCTGGGTGGTCTGGATCTCGACGACCCGTGATGTCACTCACCCACTCTCAAATGCGTCTTTGTCTTATAAACGTATAGGAATTTCACGAGTGGGATTTATAAATCATTAAGTTTCCCTTTTTTGTCATTTATCACCCCTTAGGACCGTCTATGGAATTGGTTCATTAATTCCAGTCGTTATGGTCATTATTTGTAGACGTCGTGTGTCGGGGACTATGTTGCGTGACTCCGTCCGCATAGTGGGGATTATTCCGTCTTAAGGTTGAATTCTACTTTTTTGTAGTCTACTCGGGTCCGTCTTTTTGTGACATTTTGTTGCCCCCCGAAAAGACCGCTAGGTCACCAATTCTTAGACGGACGGTTACGGTCCCTGTGCCCAAGTTAAGGACCAGGTCCTATTCAGGTATACGACGGCCCGTTGGTTCGGACACACGTCGTTCGTGACTCGGTCACGCACCGTTCATGACTTCGGGCGCGACGTGTTGCTCTTCGGTGACGGCACCCTCCGGGCTCGTGTTGATCTCTCGCCGGGGACGATCCTTCTGGGTCACCTCGGTAGTTAGTTATTGTGAACTTTTATTGGCCAGGTGAAGTTCTTGTAGTTCCAGTACTTTCTGTTCCCTTCCGGCTCCTTCCTCGGACTCGACCCCCGTGGCGCTGTCCTGGCGAGTGTCGCTGTACCCGGGACCTCCCTCCTCCGCACGCACTCCGTTGACCAGGTTAGCCTTGCTTCGACAGCCACCAGACCCGTGATCAAACACGTATTCTGGCCGCGGGAGGAACCCCAGTGAGATACCAGCACAGGAGACAAGTGTTTCTCTCTTCGCCAAAGCCAAGGCCTTCCGATGTGAAGAGATTCTTAAGTAGGTAAAGAAGGTTCGACAGGTAAAGTAACAGTGTCTCAACGACTATCATCAGAAACTACTGAAAGACACAACAGACGACACTAAAGAGGTAAAAGTAAAGATTAAAACAACTAAGAAGAGGGAAAAAAGGAGCTACTCAGACCGATTACCAAACAGATAAATAGAAGAGTTTCTTGGTCGAAAATCAAAACAACCAAAAACGGCATCAGAGGACAAAGAAAAAGTAAATAAAGACGGGATTAAAAATACTAAAGAAAGGAAGATGATTGGGACCCCAAGAAGTAAAGAAGAAAAAGATCAACGTAATCCGCATTTCAATCTAGTTGTCAGGTTCAAGCTACGTACTTTGTCCCGTGAGTTTCGGCCACGTGACCCTGTTGTGACTCCCTACCCTACCCCTCCCTCCACCCTCCCCCCAAGTCCTACCCCCTGTGCATATATGGGCACCGACTAGGTACAGTTACATATCGTTTTTGGTGATATTATGACATCAATCGGAGGTTAATTTTATTTGTTTAAAAAAATTTTTTCTCTTCGACCCAAATGTCCTTGTGAGAGTTCTAAAGACGTAGATTTTAATCGAGTCTTAATAGAGTTTTATTTTTCAAAAAAATTTTTTATCTGTTATAAATCCAAAAATTAATAATCCATAGTTTTACGACCTAAACCGGGTTGACACTGTTTGACCTTCTTCATGAGTTGGTCATGGAGTGACGTGGGGACGGTCGCCACGACTTGTTGGAGGGACTTAGAGGATAAAGAGACGGTTTACCCGTGTTGTGTGTCAAGTAACTGGAGTTTCCAATGAATGTCTAAGTTACTGTGTCAGCCAGGGTCGACATGTCTTCGTCATACGGACCCGTGTTACGTACGTGATGGGAATGTAGAATTCAGATCCTCTTTTGTGAGAAGACCTGTCAAAAGGTCCTGGTTTGAACTCTGACTTTTGTGGTTTACTACGCTGAAGGGACCGTCGGGTCACCGATTCTGAGACGCGAGGGTCACGTCCAAGTTAGGGACCAGTCCCTTGATTCAGGGTGCACGTTGTTGATTCTCGAGCGCACGTCGTTGACTTCTGGGGGGTACAACGTTACTTCTAGGGTACACGGCGTTGATTCCAGGTCGCGTTGGGTTCTTTATGTATAATTTTTTTTTTTTGATTTACTACTTTGGTTCTTATTGATACGGAAAGTTGTTTTCCTCCCTTTTTTTCAAAAAAAGTTCAACCCTAAGACACTTCCTTATCTTTCATGGTCTCTCGTCCTGTGCATCTCGTTGACTGACCGTTAGACCCAACTGATAGTACTGAAAGCCTCTGACACCCACTACTGTCAGGTTTCACCCTTCTACCCCCTTCGAGAAAGTAGTCTCGAGAACGTCTGATCGAGTCCTTGGTGGTTGTCCCTCCCCCCTTCTTGACGACAGAAGACCCGGAGAGGCGAGGGAGTGACGATGGATTGTAGATCGCCTCCACTCCGACCGCACTCTGCTGGCATCCCTGCTGCCTCCTCCCGAGGACCGTCGTACAGCTCAACCGACGTCTGAATCATCCACTGTACCGACCTTTAACCCCTTCCTTGAGAAAAAAAGGTTTCTAGGGTGATGATTTTCGATTATCCAGGAAGGTAAAAAACTCCTTTAGAAATCCAGAAAGTCAGAATGGTCCTAGGGTCTTACTTAGTCTATCGTCTACGGGTTGTGGGGTATAGTGTTTTTAATTCGTGTTTTGTTGCTTAGTTTACAAACTAGAAAAACTCAATTTTTAGTGCGGAAAAGAGTTTAGATGGAGGGAGTTTCACTTGGAGGATAATTATAGTTACTGTTTCATCTTGAACCGTTTAAAATAGACGTTTCCCATTCTCACATTTATAAAATCCGAGTTCCCGGTAATCCAACGAATTCGTCGATGAGTTGAGACTGAAACGTCCCGTTTTCGTAGACACCTGTTAGACATTTACTTACCTACACTGATACAAGGTTGTTTTGAAATAAATGTTGTCTATCGCCATCCCTAAACCGAGTTCCGATCTTCAAACAAACCGGGGCTCTCCTTTACGGTCTATCTGTGAACAATTAAATACGGGGTCTTCAAAAGGAGTTACCTACCACACTTAAGTATATGCGATGTATGAAGAATGATAAAAATTTAAATGTTTGTTGTTAGGACCTCCACTCGATATTGGTTGTTTTGGCTGTACTGTGCTAGAAGGAGTAGTGTCCTCTTGGCAAAAACTCTTGTAGGAAATCTCTGGATGTTCAAACAACCAAAAACCAAAAAAAGGGGTACTTTGGGAGACAGTTGAAATTAATATTTTTATCTCTTAAAGTACGGTCCTCCCGTCAATGTTTAGTAAAGAAATCTTCGAATGAAAAATTCGAAAAGTTCCATATCTGAAATAATAATTATACCTTAGTCTTATACCATGTTTACCGAACCCAAAAATTTTATGTGTTCTTCTATTATATGGTTA
Source organism: Capra ibex (assembly GCA_006410555.1). Taxonomy (NCBI): domain Eukaryota; kingdom Metazoa; phylum Chordata; class Mammalia; order Artiodactyla; family Bovidae; genus Capra; species Capra ibex. The sequence continues at coordinate 867,874 of SJYO01017864.1, forward strand.
ATTTAAGTTCATTAAAAGGGATATTTTAAAAACAGTACGTATTTTTTATGGAAGTTTTGAAGGATATCGACATTGTTGTTTTTGTCAGAACGACTGTATCATTTGAGTTTGAGATGGTTACATTTTCCCAGAGTTGGTCAGGAGTCAAACATACTTTGTTCCCGTCGTGAGGAGTTACGAGAATATGTGGTGGCCTCTCGCATTCGTTTCTAGGGTTTATAAGTTCTCGGTTTCCAAGACACTAGGTATATAGTAGCACGGTAAGACCCCTTAGGTGAAATTCCAGTACTTTTTATTCTCATTTCCAATTCCTGTAAATGTTAAACTTTTGTTTGTTTTGACCTGTAGAGGGGGATTCTTTCCTTTTCTCCTATGGAGTCCTACGACAGTATGTCTCATTACTGGGTTCTCAGAGTGCTAATTTAGTGAACACGATTTTCGAGAACGTTTAAAGGGGTTTGCTTGTCGGACAAGAGTCCAAAGAGAATTAAGAATTGGTGTACACCAAAAGGTATAAAACTTTTATTGAATGTTTCCATGTGCCCTTTCGTGAGTCAAGACATAGTTTATGTCCGGTTCTTTGTCGATACGTTGTTCCTCAAAGTTTCATCTCAGTTAGTGTATACACAAATGTTTAAGACTATTCTGAGCGAGTTTTTTTTTCTTTGGGATGTAATAGTTAAGAATTTTAATGAACGAGAGTTGTGATTACCCCGTTTTAAGAATGTATTGTCGACATGGGTAATGTTACATCACATCTTTATTCTGTTTCCACCTAAATTTTATACTAGAGTAGTTTTACATGGTTTGTGTTTATGTAGAGATCGATTGTCTTTTGCTTTACACTTCTTGAATAATCATTATAAAATCTGGTGACATGTTATTCGATGAATTATTGATATATTATCGTGTAGCCACGATAGTACTGTCATTCATTTACGATTTAAAAATGAAGAGTATACTAATATGATGAATTTATAAAGGTTGATTAAATTCCTCTTTTTCACTGGTGTATGTAATACCTCTAATCTCAGAAGATTGCCGGGATACGTAGATAATCGTCGAGTCTTCGTAGATGATATGTGTCCGTTATCCTTGTCCTTTTCCTCCCGAAGGACAGGGTCAAAATTATTTAACGTCTCTGTATTGTAAAAGAATTCAAGTAAAATAATTGTTTTTCACGTTTGACAAGACTTGTTTTCGTTTGGTACTTAGTGTCGCAAGCCGTTCTGTGATCTGTACCTTTTCCCTTGTTATAAGTAGTTCATTTTTTATTCGTCTACTTTACGGAGAGTTTACATATGTGTGAGTACGAAAAGTTATCAGAGAATCAGTCGAAAGTCACACGAAAAGTGTTTACCATATCGTCGAGTTTTTGTTTACGTCCTCGTGTTACCATTTCAAACCGTTATTAAACCCTGATTAAGACCCATATTTTCACTTACAATATCGTGTGAAAGTACATATTATACATCCTAAGAAATTAACATAACTGTGACTTCAGTTACAGGTCGATTACTTTTGTTTCCTTTTTTGTCCCGAAATTTTATGAACAACGAGACATCAACAAACCATTCTTCGTCTTTTTTTCACTTTATTAAATTTTACAAGAATACACACAAATATACTGGTTCTTGTATTGGTTAGGTGTAATTGAATTAAGTAAATTTTGACGTAAACATTTTCAGTGTGTTTTCTTTCACTTGCACGGTAATTAGTCACACGGACGGACGTGGGCTTGTTCATTCTTTTCTTTTTCATTGGAGTCAGTCGGCTGTATAAGGTTTCTCCTGCAAGTCGGATCACGGTGAAGTCAGTAAGTGTATTTCGCAGAAGTCCCGTCTTAGGTGTGTCTTCACTATAAAGACGAGTGATTAGATATCCGTGATTACTTTGATCTTTGACATTAATGTTGGGTTTTGATATTTCCGTCAGTAAAGTTGTCTCGACTCCGAGAGCGGTTCTGTCCTCCCGTGGCTAGGACCCGTCGAATGATTCACGTGCGTGGTAGAGATCCGTGCAGAGGACCGCCAATTGGCGGGAAGACAACAGCGTCTGTTTGACGGAGAATACTTATGTGATTAAGTGATTTAATTGACTCCGATGTGACAATAAAGTAACGTAATGTGTCTTAAGAAGGGTGTAAATTAAAAAAGGAAACATGATTACAAAATATGATCCTAACACATTTAATGATAAAGTTCATCTCTACCACTTTTTTAGACTAATAGACTGGCAACTGTTTAAACTCGTGGTTGCTGTCGGTTAAAGTCCCAGTTCCTCCGAACGTTCAGTCAAGAGAACTAAACTTTTAATGGAAGGTGACAAAAGTAGTCATGACTTCGACTCTAGAAGTCCCGGATAAACAAGTGGTAGTCCTTTTGACCTTACACATAGATCCTCTTTTGTTATTTTTTGCCAATTGTTAAAAATTTCTGTGCATAGAAGAAAGGGTATAGAGATTCACTAGAATCGTTCACACAATAAATTCACTATTTCTTTCTACACGACCCAACATTTGTTTAGAGATAAGAATCTCTTAAGAAATAGCCTCAATTCGCATTTGTTTGTGTTTTCCTTTTATTTCCTCTTTTTTTGTTTTACACAATTATCTACGGGTATTAATCTTCCGCTTTCCGTGACGGACTGAAACAGGGGACCCCTGTGGTACCCTCGTCGACTTCTTGCTTATTCCTTACTGCTACTACCTGTGAGTTTCCTACTAAGACATTTATATTTTACATAAAGGTGCAGTTAATTTGACTCGCACGTTTGTAGTGATGTTTTTGGGTGGTTGTGAGTTTTATTGAAACGGAGTTTAAACCGACGAAGAAAATCTTCGTCTCTTTTAATGATTCTCATGGAATTATGAATTTTTAGTAGTTTGTGAACCGAGACATAACTTTTTCTGTGATCCCATAGTCCCTTTAGACATTTTATGTTCTACTGTTACTTGTAGTCGGACTGTTACAGCAGTAACGTCCTCGCGAATGTCTCCTTACCAGTCTAATTGGTACTCCAGAGACCTATTTTATGATTGTTACCCGCTGCGTACAATCGATTTGAATAGCACCACTAGTAAGACGTTATATGACTAGTAATCCGACATGTAGATTTGATTTTGATCATTGTTGCCTAAAGAGAGACAAAAAAGGATTCTGAAAAAATAAAAAACCTTCCTTCTCCATTTAGTCACTAAGATATTAGACGTGTTTAAAGATCTTAGTCTTTTCCAACAGAAAAAAATTTATAAATAAATAAGCCGACGTGACCCAGAATCGGCGTCGTGTCCTCTAGGAGTGCGTCGGACGCTCTAGAGGTGACGTCGCGCGTCCGAAGAGATCGGCGTCGGACATCCAAAGAGAACTCGACATGTGTCCGAATCAACGGGACTACATGCACCCTAGAATCGCGGGACTGGTCCCTGGCTTGGACGTAGGGGACGCAACCTTTCGCCTAAGAATTGGCGACTTAGTGGTCCCTTCAGGGACCTTTTCCGACAGAAAATTTTTGAATGAAATAATCGGTCCGATGTTTATAGAGACTTTTCTTTTTACTTTCAGTTCATAGACTTTGGAGGGTTCCCCCGACCGATTGTGAATCCGTGATGTCCGGTGATAGTCAGAGACGACCTTTAAGAAGAGACAAAGCGAAAAAAAAAGGGTTTGTTGAGACATTTTACATCTTCGATAAGAGTCCGGTATCCGACATGGCTTCGTCCGACAGTTGTAGTCGGAGCGGGTAATCCATCGTGTGTCGTAGTCCACAGACTGGTCCGTCTATTTCGGATGGTTTAAAAAGGGCATGAACAGTAAATCAGATGGGGTGTCTTACAGCAGAGTGTTTACTGTTATTAAAATTTTTCTTGTTTTCGTCTTCGTCGCTTCGTCTTTGTCTTCGTTTCCTTCGTCGTCGTCGTCGTCGTCTCTGCCAAAGGATTCGGGACGCTCCTGTGCCGCCCGGCGTGGAAATAGACCCCCGACGCGGTCCTCTCGCGGCGACTCCGGCGGGTCCGGCTGCGCGAGGAGCGCGAGGAGCGAGAGCCACAGTGTGAGCTACAGCGACAGCGACGAGTAAGGACCGTCCCTTCTTCGTCTCTTGCACAGACTGTCCTTTGGTGCAGTTCGTCCTCCGTCGGAGGAATAGGACTGGACTCTAAGAAGCCTTAAAATGTGACTTACGGTTCTACTATGTTTTGTTTCTTTTTCAGTGATGTGTTTTGAGTCACGAGAAATCAATAAATCTTGACCCAAATAAAAACAAGAGTTCACAGACTTTTCAAAATTGACTTTCGGTTACAATCAAAGTAATGTGACTTTCATAGAAAAGGTTTCGTTTATCAAAAAAAAAAGGGAACTATTAGTACTATATTGTCCTCGAGAAAATTAGGATTAAGTTACAGTAAAGATCGGATTTTATATGTGTTTATATTTGTGCGTATTTGTGTTTATATGCAAATGTGAATATAGATGTACACCCATATGGTTTAAGGTCATTAAAATCGTTATTTACTCTATGATAGGGTACACCCGGAGGTTAAAACAAAAGCACGTACTCAACTAAAAATTTTCTGTTCAAGATATCTTAAAAAGATCAAGTTGTTCTGTCTAGTTCTTTTAGATTTTATAGAGAGACGATATTTGGGAATATTTACGATCTATATTATTTTAGAATTTTCAAAATTACTTGTCGATATAAATTTTCTTTTTTCCCTTTAGGTACCATGTCGTCTTTTTTCCCATTCTTTTTTATCAGCCCATCTACTGCAGTGGGGTCTCTCGAACGACACGTTCAAACAAACAAAAGCGCCGTGGTGACACACGTCCTACCTTGGGTCCGGGGGCCGCCACATTCATGTCTCAGAATTGGTGACCTGATGGTCCTTCAGGGTCTTTTAGAAATTAGGAGACAAGTTTCACTTCAGCGAGTCGACACTGGTTGAAAGACGATGAAGTCCCTGACGTCAGATGATCCGAAGAGGTAGGTACCCTAAGAGATCCGTCCTTGTGACCTCACCCGACGGTAAAGGACTAGAAGGTCTGGGTCCCTAGCTTGGGCCCAGAAGGCGTGACGTCCGGTTGTGAAATGGCAGACTCAGTGGTCCCTTAGGAGACAACCCCTATGCGTTTTTTTGTGACCTAGGTGGTGTCTTTCCCTCTACTTTGACTCCGATTTAGACGTGAGGCACGTATTTTGATTTTGAGAGTGACTTTCTCATTAATTAATTCATACGGATGACAGTGTCTTCTGTCTTCCCTTTAAATAGACCAAAGACACGAGTCAAGTGGAGTCTTAAGTTTGTTTCCCGTCACACGGATTAAATCCAAACTCTAAATTCCAAAGTCAAGTTTAGAGTCCTTTCCTTGTATTTTTAACCAGTCCTCGATCACAAAAACTTATTTCGTACACATTTTAGGAGACCTCCCTTCTAAGATTCATTCTACTTCGTTTGTGTAAGGTGGGGTAGAAAAGGTGACTTCCATCAATATCTTGGAACTGTCTTGGACTCCTGAGACATTAGTGTCTATGACCTCATCTATTCTTGGACTTCATGGTTGTTTGACTGTAAATCTCTTCTGGGTCCCAGAGTGTGTTTGGTATAATTTTTACAGAGGCCCCGAAGGGACCCCCGAACACCATCTCTTAGGGGGACAGTTACGTCCTCTGTGCCCAAGGGAGGGACCAGCTCCGTTAGCGTGTCCCACGGCGGTGGTGGCTCGGACACGAGATTTCCGGTCCTCGACGTTGACGACGTCGGGTGCCGATGAGGTGTTCTCTCCGGGCTCGCGGTGCGGGTCCCACCGGAGGCGAGTGGTTTGACCTCGTTTCGGGTGCGTCGTCCTTCTAGGTCGTGTTGGTCTTTTATGTCTTTCAATAAAAAATTCTTTTATAGGTCTTCAGTAAGGTTTTCCTAAAGTCGTGCACTTTTGGTCCATTTCTATTCGTTGTTTATGGTTACGACTCTGCTGTCTTTAGTACAACTTTAATAGATTGTCTTCGTCTAGATTCTTTGTGAGTGCTTGTGAAAACTTTGTAAATTTTCTGGAGACGCCATCCGTTGAAGGTATTAGGTCCAGTGTTAATAATAGTGTCCTCCCCTTTTTTTTTACTTATGAGTTTAGAAGATGTTTCCTATCATTTTCAGAGTTTTTCTGTGCAAGGTTAGTTTTAAGTGTTTGTTCCGTCTGTTCGACGGATTTCACTCTCAATCGTCCATGTGTCTATCTTCCTGTCCTGGTGTTTGACAAGTATTTTATTGTCCCTTCTCTGATGCACTAAGCAAATTACACCCTTTTTTATCTAAAAATTTCTCAATGATTCTATAACAATTTTAATTTGATAATTATCTACTTAAATTCGTTCTCACTTTCTCCTTTAATTAGTCACAATTCTTGTTACTTTACTCGTAATATTTTTTCTCCAATTGGTTGCCCTCCTATTTTTCCCTTGTCGAGGGAGGGACCACCAGGTCACCAGTTCTGGGGTACGACGTTGGTGTCCCCCACACCCAAGACCAGTGTCTTGGAACCCTCTTGGGACCCAGTGTCTTGGGTCAAGAGGGACCAGTCTCTTGATTCTAGCACGGTGTACGAACGTACCGTTTTTGTTCGTTTGTTTTGAGTTTTCGAAAGTCCGTCTGATTCCATTTTTTCTCGTTTGTTTTAGTCGTTATAGTCTTTATTTTCCCTTGTAGTGATGTGTTAGATGTTCTGTAATTTTCCTATTATTCCCTTGTCATATTTTTTGATACAAGTACTTCAGTTCTTGTGGCTACTTTACCTGTTTAGGAAACTATCTGTGTTTGACGGTTTTAAGTAAGTCCATTTTTATCTATTGGACTTATCCATACAATTCGTAATTTTCTTTACTTTGAACCATCAAATTTTTTTGATAGTGGTTTCTTTTGACATCGGGGTCTACCGAAATGGTCACTTAAGGAGAAGAAGACAAAGATTCTTCTTAAACATATCATAATAAAGAGGGAATCTGTAAAACTTCTATGTCCGACCTACAAAGACATTAGAGGAAAGAGTCGTTTACTTTTTTGGAAGGACGAAATTTCTCAGTTCATATACACACGAGTCAACACTGAGAAACACTAGGGTACTTGACGTCGGGTCCTCCGAGGAGACAGGTACCCTGAAGGGTTCGTTCTTACGACCTCACCAACGGCAAAGGAAGAGGTCCCCTAGAAGGGGAGGGTCCCTAGGTTGGGTGTAAGAGTTCTCGTTCTGACAAATCTCGGACTTGTCGATGAACGCACTTCGCGATGGAGGTGGAACACCGGGAAGTGTCTTGACTACGGCTTTTGAGACTTTGGCTGTCCGCTCGATAAGATCACCGAAGGACTCCCCGAGTCTTAGACGGACGTCACGTCCTCTGGGTCCAAGTCAGGGACCCAACCCTTCTAGGGGACCTCTTCCCTCCCGTTGGGTGAGGTCATAAGCACGGACCTCTTAGAGTACCTGGTCTCCTCGGACCACCCAATGTCAGGTATCCCAGCGTTTCTCAACCTGTACTGACTCGCTGATTCGTGTGTGTGTGCGGCGGGACTCGTCCGAAGTAAGTTGTTGACTGTCACTCCACCCCTCCTGTCTTGAGCACGGGGCGAGGAGTTTCACCCTTCAGGTGCCAGTGTTTCTCAGCCGGTGCCGATTCACTGATCGTGTTGTTGTTGCACAAGAACCCGGAAGGACCACCGAGTCTCCCACTTCTTAGGCGGACGTTACTCCCTCTGGACCCAAATATGGACACAACCCTTCCAAGGGACCTCCTCCCGTACCGCTAGGTGAGCTCATAAGACCGACCCTCTTAGAGGTGTCTACCTGCTCGGACCGTCCGATGTGTCAGGTACCCCAGTGTTTCTCAGCCTGTGTTGACTCGCTGGTTCGTGTCGTGCCAGTTTGAGGTTCGTGTTTGGACTGGAGACTTAAGGTTCTGTATAATTGGAGGTCCTAAGTGTTTGCTCCTTGACCTTAGGAGTCCTTAGGGGGTTTAGAATTCAATAAGAAATTGATGAATTTTATCAAAAGTTTAAGAAATATAGAAATTTTAAAAAACCAATCAAACATCATAAATGTTCTTGACACCGGCTGTGATTTATAAGTTTATGACCTTGTAAGACACTTACAATAATCCATTATCAACTTTTGCGTTGTGGATTTGAGAGTCGTTCCAAATCTCGTGATGCACCTTAGTGTACAGTTTTTACGGTCATACTCTTGGGAAACGAAGGCTTTGAGGGATGAAGGACCTCGTGTGTGTCTCCCAGGGACATGTCGTCATCCGGGGGTGGAAAGACCGTCGCCCCTGATGAAAAAGTGTCTACCTGCCCTCACCGTACCCCATACTGACGGACAACGAGTGAAGGACGACACGCCAGGATAAGGATTGTTCGACCCCTGGGACGGTATGTCCTATTCTATCCTATCTGAGTAATCATAAATGTATCGTCGCCTCTCCCGGTACTTGTTTATTATACCGTTGTCGATATCGGTCCTGGCTGACCTGTCGTGGACGAAGAAAGGTTCCACGAGGATACTAGAATGATTGGAAACTAAGATCCATAGTCGTAAAGGTCAAATATACAAGTTGAACGGTAATCTCCTAAGAAGGTCTTCTCAGCGTACAAAGACACGACGACGACAACGAAAGATCAAATTAGAGTTAGGGTGTGTCGTACACCCTAGAATCAAAGGACGGATCCCTGACTTGGGTGCGGGGGACGTTACCTTCGTACCTCAGAATTGGTGACCTGGTGGTCTTTTCAGGGGTACTAAGACACAACTGACAATTTCTAATTGAGATTGTCCTCTTATTCTTATTAGAAAAGTAAAAAATTTAAAGAACTGAGTAAAAAGAGTCCTAAGTCTTTTTGTACGTAAAGGGTTCTTTACAACCTTTCCTTAAGGACGTACTTTTATGAAAAACCAGAAAATAGTTCAGGGTTCTAGACTTCAAGGGATCAAGACACTTACTCTTTTGGTTTAACCAGAGAACTGGAGATCCAGTGTCCAGGACCCAGGACATGTTGGGTGACGGTAGTCACTCTCGTTCATTTGTGTTGTATTCCAGTTTATTTACTTTCGTCGATGACAGTTCGTTGTCTAGTGTCGGATGACGATACACGAAACGGGGTGCAATGTTACACGTAGTTGACGTGATTTCCCATTTCGTTTGATCACTATAAAGTGGTTGACATTCTTTTAAACTTATGTCCTGAAAAGAATTAGGATGGTCTTCCACAGTTGTTCAAAAGTGTGTTGACCGACAGTTACTATCATTAAAATGCTATGGTAATTTACACACGTAGTGTTGTTTGACCTTTTAAGAATTTAATTCTTTACCCTTATGGTCTGGTCCAATGGACGGAGGACTCTTTGGACATACGTCCAGTCCTTCGTTGTCAATCTGGACCTGTACCTTGTTGTCTGACCAAGGTTTATCTTTTTCCTCATGCAGTTCCGACATATGACAGTGGGACGAATAAATTGAATATACGTCTCATGTAGTACTCTTTGCGACCCGACCTCCTTCGTGTTCGACGTTAGTTCTAACGGTCCTCTTTATAGTTATTCGAGTCTATATGTCTACTGTGGTGGGAATCCCGTCTTTCACTTCTCCTTGATTTTTCGGAGAACTACTTTCACCTTCTCCTCTGATTCTTTCAATCGAATTTTGAGTTGTAAGTCTTTTGCTTCTAGTACCGTAGGTCAGGGTAGTGAAGTACCGTTTATCTACCCCTTTGTTACCTTTGTCACTCTCTGAATTAAAACCCCCCGAGGTTTTAGTGACGTCTACCACTGACGTCGGTACTTTAATTTTCTGTGGACGAGGAACCTTCTTTTCGATACTGGTTACATCTGTCGTACAATTTTCGTCTCTGTTTAATGAAACGGCTGTTTCCAGGTAAATCAGTTTCAAAGAACGCAGGTCCACCTCACCTAGTCCCTCCCCTTGGTGTTTACAAATCTGGACCAGTCCAAAGGAAAAGAAACCGATCACTGATTAGTCTACTTGAGATTCTTTCCAAGGGGAGTTACTATTCATCTCTGTATATTTTACTTTAGTGATTTGGGTCTTGCAATAAGACTAAGTCATACTTCAAACCTTGACGTCGTTGGTGGAACGGTAGGACTCCCCTTGTTTCAGTTGAACGGATCTTAACGTCTCGTTTTCTTTCCCCTTACCTCCATCGCCCTCTTTTGTCCAAGATTACTGTATGTGCGAGTGACTTTCACTCAGATTTTCTGAGCAACGTTGGGGCACCCGATATCGGGTGGTCCGAGGGGACAGGTACCCTAAAGGGTCCGTTCTTATGACCTCACTCAACGATAAGGGAAGAGATCCTCTAGAAGGGTTGGGTCCCTAGTTTGGGTCCAGAGGGTGTAACGACCGTCTAAGAAATGGTAGACTCGGTGGTCCCTTCGAGAATACTGTAATTTATCGATTTAAAAGGTCGGAACTGTGACAGGCTGTTCTCAATCCACTCTGAAGGACAATTATGTTCTGTCAGTTAGAAGGATGACGAATATGACATCCTTCGTTCAATGTGATCCCAAAACGTTGAATGTAATCTTCTTTGACCAGATGGATATCTTAAGACACCCCATAGTTGACCCTCCCTGTTCTGAAAACCTTACATCCGAAATTGGTCCTCTAATATGTTCCCACAGGGTATACTAGGGTCAATTTTTCCTTTTCCGGACGACTACTGACAGTACAGATTCTTTACAGTGCAAAATAACTGGGAGTCCTTGTAAATTTTCTGACGAAATCAACAGGGTTTAAGGGTCGATCATTGTTTTTCTAACGGAATAAATTTCAAAGAAGTTTGTCGAACCGTCATCCCTCCTCTTTCTCCTCCTCTCTCTGTGGTTAAATGTCACTGGGCCGTGTCTCTTACAAGAAAATCCGTAAGACGAGTTCTTATTTCTCGGGACAGAAAGGATTCGTGTCTGTGTTCTGATGGAGTGAGTTGGAAAGTGGTTCCGAATGACCACACTTTTTATCTCCAAAGAACTTTTGACCGAGGACGACGACTATCTTATTATGGGTGGCATCATTCATTCCGGGGTACGAAGAGAGTATTTCGTTTAAGGTTTTCCGTGTCTCGAGGAAGTCAGACGGATTGGGGAAGGAGGTCAGAGGAGTGGCGGACCGGACCCTGAGGTCACCATTTATTTGACAAGTGGTCGTTTGACGTGACCATCTAAAAGAACCGTGATAACTAGACGTACAAACGTCGTCGAAAAGAATGACTCAAGATCCACGAGACGTAGGGACGTTGTGAGGGATGTGTTCTTCTTACTCGAGGACTCGCCGTGACTGTCGTGCTTGGGAGTCCAAGTCCCTGCACTTTCACGTACGCGAGGGCCGGCGAGTCCACACAGACGGAGAAAAAACTGTGACCTGACATTGGTTGTCCGAGGAGACAGGTCCCTTAAAAAAGGTCCGTTCTTGTGACCTCACCCAACGGTAAAGGAAGAGACTCCCTTAGAAGGGTGGGGTCCCTAGTTTGGGCTTAGGACGCGGAGGACGTGCCGTCCACCTAAGAGATGAAGACTCGGGGCCCTACTTTCACGCGTCCGCTGAGATTTACACCGGTTCGTTTACTGAACGAGGTCAAATCCTATGCGACGATTGTCGGTGGAAATTTTTTTCTTTACTTTACTTCGATTACAGTTTTGAATACCCCAAAAAACCCCGACCGATCGATAAATATATCTTTTTAACTCTTTACACTTCAATACTCTACTTCCGACTTTAAATTTTCATGTTCAGTAGAGAGTGACTCCAATTGAATTGTCCGAAGAATGGTCAGGAAGACAGGGTTCAAGGTGTGGGGTAAGGGTCAGAGGTCGTGTTGGTCTCATCCTTAAAATTTTGTTTTAAAATAATAGAGTGAAGAACGAATCTAGGGTAAGTTTCCTGTTTCAGGTCTAAAACCGATCTGTGTGTCACATTGAGAAGTACTAGACTGGAGACGGAGGTGAGACCAGACCGGAGTAGTGGTAGTCAGAGGTGGATTGAGCATGATTAAGTGTCAGTAGGGACTCCTACTTGATCTAATCATCTGTCCACTGTCAATTCTCGTGACCGAGACACTGATTCACTCCATTCTATGTAGAAATCCGGAATCGGATCAGTGGACATTCTAGTTCTATTATTTTTATTGGTGGTACATCCAGACGTGACTCGTCAGAGTAGGGTTACTTCCGAACCTTTATAACAGATAACAAAAATAATAATGTATGGCCACTCATCAACAACTTGGCGATTCAGCACAGACTGAGAACTGGAGTATCTGACGTCGGGCGGTCCGAGGATAAAGGTACCCTAAAAGGTCCGTTCTTATGACCTCACCCAACGATAAAGGAAGAGCTCCCCTAGAAGGGGTGGGTCCTTAACTTGGGTGTAGAGGGCGTGTACGTCCACCTAAAAAATGGGGACTCGGTGCCCCCTTCGGGTGCGTACTCGACTCGAGGGACATATACGATAGTGTCGTGAGTAGTAAAGTGTGACATTAACCGACAATTGATCAGAGAATTGTACACTGGTCCCCAAAAGTTGATGAGAGAGACGAGGGGAGGTGGTGGTAGTTGTGTATGGGTCGTGGGGACTCTACGCCCTACACATTGATTGGGTGAGGGTACATATTCATATTGGGTGAGACCGTTCACTAAGAATCCCTTGACAGTGGGGACCAAGTTCAAAAGTGGAGTTAGTCACCAAGAGTTGACCCCTTCTAAGACGGAGGGTCCCTTTTACACCGTTACAGACCTCTGTAACAAACCGATGACTTTAAGTCCCCTCCATGATGACCGTGGATCACGAATTTTCGGTTCTTTTGACGATTTCTCTGATACTACGTTTACCGTCCGGGGCTTATGTTTCTTAGTGGATAGAGTCTTTCAGTTGCCGTAGTTCCGTCTCTTTGGCACTGAGTCGTCATCCAAGTCCTTAATGAAATAGTGGTCGTAGTTTTGTTAAGGTCTGTTTAATCTTCGTAAAGTGTTTTCGACGTATTTGTCCTCGGATATTAATTTCGTATACGACCATTGTTAAATTCAGTAGTGTTAAATATTGGTCATACGTATTTGTGTACCTTTGGTCGATTAGGGATGACCGTTTAGTGATATCCAGGAAAGGTATTTCTAGTTGTATAAAAAGGATAACAAAAGTTTAGTTGTGAAGTGAGATTTTTAGGAAAGATAAATTAGAGAAGATGACTTTATTGCGACGGATGGTGTCCTCGTGGTTACATCTTCTGCTGTTACTAATCACAAGAAATTTTGACTTTTCGGACTTTTGCGATTGTGGGTGTGAGGGAGAGTTTCCCGTCAGCCTCCGTCTACGACCGTGGAGAATAGTATGCGAAACTCGAATTAAGTAGTTAGTGACTTTAAGTTTACTTACGTCCCCAACATGTACCGTCAAAGTGTCTCTTTGCTTTTTTTAAAGTTACAGTTCATAGTAATTATTTCAACTGTACGAAAAGACGAGTGTATATTTCCTATTCGTTCCCGTTGTGTGTGTCGGAACAAAGTTCGTGGTAGACAATTGAGTTTTAATGTTTCAGAAGATACGAAATTCTATTTCTTATTACTTGGAGCTTCTTCAACATCTGTTTATAATCTTTACATTGACTCTTACTTGACCGTCTTGTCTATTTCCTAAAAAGTTCACGAATTTCAAACGTTAAGAAGATTTTCTCGTTTCGTTGGATGTTTGTAAATAGTTCTGACTGAATTTTTCTGTTTCTTATATAGGTTACGGTAGAAAACATAGACCTTTTTGAAGTTACGGAGGAGTACATCCATCGTATCGTGTAAATCACTTACTCGTTTACTTCATAGACGTCTATAAGGGGAATTTTGACGGGGAAGATCATTCTATATAGGAAAATACATCAGTTGATAAAACGGAAGGGGACATTAATTACAGGATCACTTAGTTTGAGTCATCGTATTACTTACGATAAAAGTTTACTTCGTACAGTTTGTCATCCATTGTGGAGTCATTGACAAAGTAATTTGGTTGGTGAGGAGTGGTGGTGGTTTCTCTACTGACAAGACGAAGGGCGGTGAATACTGAAAGAGTACGGAATGGCAGGAGACCCCGTCGTCTTCGAGGAAGTCCATCTTGTCCGACATCGAGGGGTCAAAGGCTCAATAAAAGGTTTAGTCAGTAAACGTAAGGAAGGTCTGCTGAAGGAAATCGTAATCAGGAGTTTCTCCCTCTTTACTGGAATATAAAAACATATTGGTCAGTCACCATACTACTAGATCTAAAGAAAGGAAGACTCGTTTGATTATCCCATACCTCGTGGCCCCAAATTATGATTTAAAGTTCAAAAGGAAAATTTTCTAAGTGAATGTTACTTTCCAATCTTTCACCATCGAACGTAGTTACAATTATAGGACCGACACTGTTATGTAGTCGTAAAACGTTTTACAATAGTAATCCCCTTTGTTACATTCCATGTGTCCGAGAGAGATAGGAAAGAATATTAACGTACACTCGGATGTTAATAGAGTTCTTAAGGATTTTTATTTACCTTTACTTTCAGGAATTATTATGCAGGAATGGTTGTGTCTGTATGTCTTGTCTGAATACCTATACTGACCGTCCCCTCCTCCCTTTTCCACCCTACTACCTCTCTCATTGTACCTTTGTTTGTAATGGTATATACTCTCTGACGACGACGACGACGACGATTCAGCGAAGTCAGCACAGGCTGAGGCACGGTGGGGTATCTGCCGTCGGATGGTCCGAGGGGGCAGGGACCCTAAGCGGTCCGTTCTTGTGACCTCACCCAACGGTAAAGGAAGAGGTTACGTACTTTCACTTTTCACTTTCACTTCAACGAGTCAGTACAGGCTGAGAGTCGTTGGGGTGCCTGACGTCGGGTGGTCCGAGGACACAGGTACCCTAAAAGGTCCGTTCTCATGACCTCACCCCACGGTGACGGAAGAGGTTATATTCTCTGTCGGTTGTCCTTAAACGATATACTGAGTCCCTTGAATTTGACCCCGAGTCATTGTTGGATCTACCTACCCTACCCCTCTCTCCACCTTCCCTACCACATCACCCTCCCCTGTACCCATTTATACCCGACTAAATACAACTACGAACCATCTTTGGTTGTGTTATGGTATTTCGTTAATAGGAAGTAAATTTTTATTTATTTTATTATTATCGTACAAGAGTGGTTATACCTTTCTGAAAATTCCATATGACTTACTCTTTTATTCCACATGGTAAAAATAATCCTTTTTTTTTGATATACTGGTGTCAATAAATTTATACGTACTTTTGACTCTTCTGCGTCGTATATATTTTTTGATTCTTGTCGTCCTTACACACACCCGTCCTCTACCTTTTGTTTCGTCTACCCTCTTTCTACCCCTTTGTTATAAGGAAAAAATTGAAGGTAAAGCTTGGTAAATAATAATCATAAATTTTAAAAACGAATACGATGGAATTTAGTCCGTTCCTTTTTTTCTGTATTCGATCTTTTGTAGTGTACTCGTCATATTAATTGGTATTTTACTACCCCCAATGGCGATACTCGAAATGTGTTAATATTTCCTAAAATGTCAGATGTTTTTGATATGTAAACATACATAAATTAGAAATACTGATTGCCGTCTATATTTGGAGACATTGTTTTATATTTTCGATCAATGTCGAAAGTAGAATTTTCCTTGGACATTTTGGTCTGATCCTTTACCCTTCCTGTTCTGTTAGAGGTCACTAATAGTGTACAAAGGGGACGAATTTGGACTCGATCTCGTCTTTCGTTTCGGTGGTCACTGGAAAATCTAAACCAATAATCAGTCTAGATTTTTGAGATACTTTATGTCATTTAAATTCCCTATAATTAGAAGGAGATTTAAATTAGGTTTCAAGAGAAGTTTCAGAGGTTCCATTTTGATAAGGCAACAAATTTTAATCTTTACTCTAAATTATCGGTATTTTATTTAGTCGTCTACCTATAATTTCTGAGTAGACGTGTAGGTGTCTGTTATGCGAGGTGTCAGTGAGAGAATCCGCCTACCTTCAAATCAACTGTACTGACCCTAAACTCAAGTACTAAGGACCCTGTCTTTATTTCCATGATTACTGGTACATATATGTGGAAAAGTCCTTTAAGGTTGGTACATAAAACTCCTGTGAAAGTACTTTCCTTTTTTCCCACTCTACTTTCGTCTTTTCGTCACCATTTTAATTTAATGGTCTTCCAGAGACAAGGTGTGTTTTAAGGACATTTCTGGACACCGGTGTTATTTCAGGTCGTGTTTACACAAACTTTTCGTACCCTGTCTACCCTTTTTTTCAACTGTGTTTTGGAGTGTTATTTCTCCAGTGTGTTCCAATATGTAATAATAGGATTGAAGTCACTTTTACTCGAGATTGAATGGGTTTGACTTGAAGACGATGATAGAGTAAGTCAATTTCTTTTTTCCTTCCAGAGACTATGAAATTTTCAAGGAAAAATTATGTTATTTATTTATTAGACGATTTTTTAATTGTATCATCTTTAAATAACAAATAATGTAACATCTAAATATTCACGGTTGGTTTCGATAATCGATAATAAGATAATTTATTTGTTTTCTTGAAGTAAATGGGGTTCCACTGGTAAAAAGAAGAAAAAAGTTGTTATCCATACGGTAACTTTTGACGTTGCTGCTGTCGTAGACTTAGGTTTCGAACTGTGACGGCTAGAAGTCTGAAGCCGTCTTACAGTGACTATGACTGTACCCAGTTCCGAGCCCCTCTTGACACGGACGAGGGTCTGACTCTCGAAGGACCCCTCTGATGTTTTTTTCCTTCGCATATAAGTCTTCCTTCCGTTTGTTTTTTGCCAAGAGAGAGATCAAAGGTGAATCAATCAGTGATTCAGCACAGACTGTTAAACGTTGGGGTGACTGACATCGGGGTGGTCCGAGGAGACAGGTACCCTAAGAGGTCCGTTCTCATGACCTTACCTAACGGTAAAGGAATAGGGACCTAGAAGGATTGGGTCCCTAGTTTGGGACCACAGGGTGTGACGTCAAAGGTGAATCCTCTAGAGTAATATGCATGTAAAAATTTGACGTCCTTTTGAGTTTTTGTTGAAAAACTACGGTCCATAAATTTAGAGTCCTCAGGTCTTGTACTTCGGACTACCGGCGTGAAAGAATGACTGCCAGACAAGACAGTACGCTAGTTCCCCAAAAGTTGGGCTCAAGGTCGTAAACCACGGAAATTTCGTCGATATGGTATTACAGTCAAAGTTGTCTGTAGATAGATGGTTTTAATGTAAAACTTGAGAGGTTTGAGTGGAAGTCGATCTCAGACTGTCAGGGGGAAACTTGCCAATAAAAGGGGTCTCAGATAACGAGAAGCTTCTCTGTCTGAGGGACGATATGACCTGGCTCGTCCGAACCCACTTACTGAGAAGAATAAACACCGACGTTTCTGTAAAATTTTGTAAAGACTAATACTATTTTACCGTGTTTTGAATGATGGATCCGTTGGTCTCTTTCCAAAATAGAATGGTATGTACCTTCCTTAAGGGTAGACACAGGTTTTTATTTGTCTTGTGAGACCAGGGTTAACGAAATAAACTCCAAAATACGGTTTTTGTAAGGATAAAGTAACGAGCACAAGAATGTTTTCATCTTTTAATAGTCACTTGAGGTTTTCTTTTTAGTATGGGTTGTGTTTGAGGTTAGAGTTAAGTTAATTTGGTTCATGGTTCTTGTTTTGTTATTGGTGGTTTTGTGAACCTTTGATATGTTGTAATGACCCAATTTTTATTTAGTTACGACTTAATCTTTGTTTAGTGTTAAATATTATGAAATTCTACAGACACCGATTTTGTCATTAATCTCCTTTTACATATCGGAATTTTACTTAATTTTATTTTTTCGTTGGACTTTGTTTTTCTTTATTCTTACGTCTTCTCTACGTAATTTTCCATTACTTGTCCAAGTTATTCCATCGTCCTATATTCTAGTTATTGGTTGACTGAAAAATGTGTCGTCATTTCTTATTAGACTCTTGCTTTAACTCTTTTGTTGAGGTAATTGTTGTCGTAGTTTATCTTATTTTATGAATCCCTTTTAAAATTGTTTCTTTACATTCTGAGCTTGTACCTTTTGACAGTGTGTAACGACTTTATGTCTGTTTTCCCTTTTATGACACAAGGAATTGAGTTATGACGATTGTATCGTAATAAGGGTTTGGACCAGATGTTATGTCTAAGTTGTGTTAGGGACATTTTTAAAGTCGACAGAAAAGTGACAACTACAACGTATATAACTGTTCGACTAGGATTTTAAGTATCTTTTTACTTTTTCTAGGTCTTATGAAGTTTCGTTAGAACTTAACTCCTGAGTGAATATACTAAAGTGTTGAGACGACATTTTCATGTCATAAGTTCTGACACCATTTCTTTTTTTTTTTTTTTCTAGTTACCTTGTCTTAAGTCTCAAGTCTTTCTTTTGTAATATAAATACCAGTTAATTAAAAACTGTTCCTTTGGTTCTATTAGGTTCGACCTGTTTCCCTCTTTTCTGCCTGTTTTTGTTCACGACTATTCTTATACCACCTTGACCTTAGGAATATGTGACGACCTCTTTCATTTTGCCACGTCGACGAAACTTTTGTCACACGAGGACGACACGATGCGGGTCAGGATAGACTGATGAACGCTAGGATACCCGTCATCGGGTGGTCCCAGGGGACAGGAACCCTAAAGGTTCCGTTCTTTTGACCTCACCCAACGGTAAAGAAGGAGGTCCCCTAGAAGGGTTGGATCCCTAGTTTGGGCTCAGAGGACACAACGTCCTCCTAAGAAATGGTGGCTCAGTAGTCTTTTCGGGTGTCTTGTCATTCCGGTACAGAGGTTTTTAATTTGAATCAAGAGTATATTAGGTCGTTAGGGTAAGGATTCGTATATGAAGTCCACTTATCTTTGTGTCTAAGTGTGTTTTTGAGTGTGTGCTTATCAGTGTCGTAGTATTAAGTAATGTCGGTTTTTTCATCTTTATTTTTTAACTTCAGGAGTTGTTGACTCCTCGTCTAGTTTGTCTTTCACCGCGGGTGTTTGATACTCCATAGTAAGTCGGAATTTTGTTTTACGTTTTTCTGTACAATGTTGTGTCTACCGGGAGCTTTTGTGATACGATTCAGTCTCGTCAGTCTATGTTTTCCGAAGTACAACACACTGAGGTAAGTATACGTTTCAGGTCTTCTTCGTTTAGGTATGTCCGATTTATCTGTTCGTTAATGGTCCTATATTTCCCTTCCCCTTCTACCCTTCATCCCCGAGGACCCATACCTCAAATGCCCCTCTCATTTACGTCGAGAAACGGGGAAAGGACAGACGGGTAGATAAGAGGAGATTGGAACTTTCTTGGATTAATATCCTTACTCTAGTACTCGGTAAAATTAGGTTGAAGACTGAGAAGGAGAGGACTTACGTGTGGAACGGAACGACTAAGAAAAGGATCCATTTTTCTTCTTACTTCTTAATTCGTCAGCTTTTTTGACTGATCGAGAGATGAAGGTTGGGGACCTCCTCCCGTTCCCGTCATAAGGACGGACCTCTTAGGAGTGTCTGTCTCCTCGGACCGCCCGATGTCAGGTACCCCGTCGTTTCTCAGTTGACTCTCTGAATGTCGTTCGATGAAGGTTACCGCGGGGGTTCGTTCGGAACTAGTGAGCCCGTTCTGTTGACTATTTAGACTTCCCTCTCCGTCGGTTAAACGTACGACACTCTTGTTACATCTTGGGTTGGAGGACGGAGTTAAGTGACTCTAAGAGGAGGGTTGTGGGCGTAAAAAGGGAAATTTTTTGGACAGTGTCGACTCGTGTACGGAACCTGAGCTGGAAACCTGTATTCAGGTGGTTGAGGAGTTTGACGACCAAAGGACTAATTTCGGTAGAAAAGAAAGATGACTGTGAACGGAGAGTTTAATAACCGAAAATTCGTCACTCGTCGGTTTGGATTCAAGTTATTATTCCCCTTACTACCTTTACGGGATCTCAACGTATTACCACTTACAGTGTTTTGAGACATTATTTTTTGACTACTTGACATGTAAATCCCCTCTTTTCTCTACGACACTCTTTTTTAATACTGGTTAAAGAAGTGACTTTTCATTTGTACTTGATGACCAATTCCTTTCTTTTACTTCCCTACGTAATTGTCTTCACTTCCGTCTTTAATTATTATCTGTCTGTCTGTGGTGGAAATACCGTCTTTCACTTCTCGTTGATTTCTCGAAGAACTACTTTCAGTTTCTCCTCTCACTTTTTCAACCGAATTTTGAGTTGTAAGCTTTGTGATTCTAGTACCGTAGACTAGAGTAGTGAAGGACCGTTCATTTACCCCTTTGTTGCCTTTGTCACTGTCTGAAATAAAACCCCCCGAGGTTTTAGTGACGTCTACCACTGACGTCGGTACTTTAATTCTACAAACGAGGAACCTTCTTTCAATACTGGTTGGATCTCTCGTATAATTTTTCGTCTCTGTAATAAAACGGTTGATTCCAGGCAGATCAGTGTCATTACCCCAAAAAGGTCATCAGTACATACCTGCACTCTCGACCTAGTATTTCTTCCGACTCACGATTTTTTAACTACGAAAACTTGACACCACAACCTCTTCTGAGAACTCTCGGGGAACCTGACGTTCTTCTAGGTTGGTCAGGTAGGATTTCCTTTAGTCAGGACTTATAAGTGACCTTCCTGACTACGATTTCGACTTCGAGGTTATGAAACCAGTGGACTACGTTTCTTGACTGAGTGACCTTTTCCGGGACTACGACCCTTTCTGACTTCCGTCCTCCTCTTCCCCTACTCTCTCCTGCTCTACCAATCTACCGTAGTGGTTGAGCTGCCTATACTCAAACTCGTTCGAGGCCCTCTACCACTTCCTGTCCTTACGGACCGCAAGATGTCAGGTACCCCAGTGTTTCTGAGTCTGTGCTGACTCACTGACTCGTTGTTGTTATTCTTCTACTTTATTTAGATTCTTGATCCAGAGACTTCTCTACTTATTTTACCTGTTCGAAGATCGTTCAGTTCCCTTTTTTATTCTTTTGTGTTTATTCGTTACTATATTGTTTTTCAATCGTAGGGTATACGTCTCCCTCAAAAATTTTAAATTCCTTGTCTCATTTACTGAAATACGGTTATGTAAATAGATTATTTTACTTAAACGATCCTTTTAATTAATACTTTTAACTATATTCTTCGTTTTCTTTATACTCCTGTGGTCATTTGTGTGTCTTTACTTTTTCCGACAAACTTCAAAATAAGGGGTTTCTTAATGAGTTATCAAAATATCTACTTAAAGTAATGTGAAAATTGTTTGTCTACAGTACAATTTTATTAAAGAGTCGTAGCTTTTCTTGTTTCCGAAGCCTTAAATAAGATACGTTAACCGTATTTTAGTGTTGATTTTATACAATTACTATCTTATTACTTTGGTGTCGAGTTAAAATGAATAAATGATGTATAAGTTCTTAGGATTCTTAATCGACCCTGAAGGACCACCAGGTCACCAAAATTCTGAGGTGTAAAGGTGACGTCTCTCGTGTCCAAACTAGGGACCAACTTCTTCTTGATTCTAGGGTGTACACGTTTCTTGTTCCCCTATTGAAATATCAGTCAGGAGGAATAGTCATTAAGTCGTAGGTTTCTGAGTTGGTTGACACCTAAATGACTTTTGTGACACCTGTTCTCCTGGTACGTCACGTTTGGGTACAACGAGTCTCAGTTGTTGGTACGTGATTTTTTAATGTTTGGTGTTGGTTCATCTCTCTGAGTAGGATCTTAAGGTCCGCACCAGTCATAATTTATTGAGTTAGGAGACACAAGTCTCTCATTTTCCCGTTTTATACTTATAAAACTGTCTACTGTTTGTTCGTAGACTATAATAAGATATGTTGAAGAACTGAATCTTTTTGAGAATCATTGATCACGACTGACTTTTTTATTACATGTTGGATTTTCAACTCTTAATACAGAATAAACCGTCTCAAAGACTCCTGAAGACTCCCTGGTGAGACTTCTCAGTTCCCTCCTTTTTACATTCCCAAAAACGTTGTTTGTGGTCCATTGACCTTGTGGTTTTCTACTGTCAATTAATTTTTTTGTGTTCTATAGTGTTCAATAGTTTAAGTCGTGAAAAGATGTATTCCCTTCTACGGTCTCAGACTCGAGTGACTTTAGTAAGGAAATTATACGTGAAGTCGTTAGATTCCCGAAGGACTATCGAGTCCACCGTTTCTTAGGTGGACGTTACGTCCTCTGGGACCAAGCTAAGGACCCAGCCCTTCTAGGGGACCTCTTCCCTCTCCGATGGGTGAGGTCATAAGACCGGACCTCTTAAGGTACCTGACATATCAGGTGCCCCAACGTCTCTCAGCCGGTGTCGACTCTGAGAGTGAAAGTGAAGTGAGTCGGTAGATCCCGGTCATAGGACAAGAAAGAGTAAGTGTCAAGGAAATTCTGAGAGTAAGAGTCAAGGGAGTCCTTCCACATCCCCGAACTTCCGACACTGTAGGAGACGAATGACGATACCGTGTATAAAAAAGTAAGTGTTGTCCGTTTCTTCATGAACCACTTTACCAGTTTCAGTGTCCAAGATTCCAAGTTTCAAGAACCGAGACGTTAATGGTGACACTTTGAGGTCCTTGGAAATTGCGGGACACGGAGTCAAAGAAAAAGACATTCCACCCCTATTTTTGTTGAACGGAGTGTCTCAATAACAACCCTAACTCACTCAATTATGTACACTGAATCTGATGAATCTTATCATAGACAATTTATTATTTGTGAAGCATTTACAATTGGTAATAACGCCAATCCCTTTCCCATAGAAAAAGTTGAGCTATTTTTGGTGGAAAGGTCCAGAGGACGTGACGTCTACCTGCGAAATGGTAGACTTGGTGGTCCCTACTGAACTTATTTACCTTTGTGGTGTAATGAGTTAGACTTACGAAATTATGAATTTTCTACAGTTAAGTAGTTTAATTTACAATTAATTACGTAATTTACATTGTATTAAGTCCAGTTTTACAAAAAGACCTTTTCATTTGTGCATTCTTGGTGGTTTCTGTAGAACTTTTGTTTCACTTCCGTTTGTAGTGCCGTAGTATTTGATGTTTCGATGTTGCCGATTGTCTTTCCTTACACCCAGACCATCAGTTGCCTTGTCTGTGACCGAATTGTTATGGTCTGACGACAAAGCATACAAAATTTCTTCACAGGGTGACGGTTAAGGTGGACCAGGTTGACATACTTACTTAAATTTTTGTCTTGATACACCAGATATATTATATTTTTTACTTAAAGTAAAACAACTTGTCTTCTCTGAGAAGTTTTTTGTACAAAGTAAAACCACCTACCCAACCCGTCCCACCAGTGACTTAAATGTGTGACAGTACCTTTTGTTCAATGTATACCTTATTACTTGATTTACATTTTTTCAATTTTCTGTTTTTGTCTTGGTTCTTTCAATTCACAACAAAATCTCGACTTTTCCGGAAGTTTAATTTTGTAATTTAGGAGTTTCTTACTTATGATAATTATCTACAACTTTTGTTTTTGAAAATTTGAATTACAAATCGTCTTTTGTTTTTGTTCACTGTTGTTCCCTTCACGGACTTCTTTATACATTGTTTTCAAAAGACGTTTTCAGGTAGGTTTTTCGAAATGAAGGGAACCAAATTTTAACAGTAAAGGAACTGTTGATCAATTCCAACACATAGAAAATTATGTAAATAGCAGGAAACCATAAAGAAGAATGGAATTATTGAATTGGTATTGGAAATGAGCAAAAAGATGATTTAATAGTGGAGATAAGTTTTCTTAAGATACATAAATCGTCAATGGGGCAGGATAAGTAGAGACGATATAATAACGGTAGTCATAGGTCGTAATTATATAGAGTAAAATTATTTGTGTGTATACCTTTCGAGTCTTCATTTGGGAGTGTATATACTAATTGTGTTCATAGGTAGTTTTGTTTACGTGTCACCTTATAATACGTAAGTATTTTCTCTTCTTTTGCGACTGTATGCGATCTTGTACCTACTTGGAACTCTTCGGATACGATTCACTTTATTCGGTTAGTGTTTATTCAAAGGTGAATATACTCCATAGGTCTCATTAGTTTAAGTATCTGCCTTTCGTTTTACCACCGACGCTCCCCTAGCTCTCTCTTTCTTCTCTGTCGTTAGTGAATTGTCCATACCTCTGTCAAAGCGTTCTATTTTTCTTTCAAGACACCCATCTACAACCGTGACCATCGTGTTATACGTACATTATAAGTTACGGTAACTTTTGATTTGAATTTTTACAATTCTATCATTTAAAATTATTTTACACCATTTTAAATAGTACTAATTTTATTAAGCAAAAAATTAATTTGTGTCTTAATGTTGTACTTAGTCGTTAGTGTGAGATCCATTTATAGGAGGTTTTTGTACTCTCGTCTGTGGACTTGTCTACGACGTGTATGTACAGGTACGGACGTGACACGTATAGTCGGTTTTTCACCCTCTTTGGGTTTGCGGGTAGGTCTCTACTTTCCTATTTGCATGATATCGTGTGTATCTGTACTTTCCCTCATAATGAGTCGGAATTTTTCTTTACTTTAAGACTGTGAACGATGTTATACTTCTGGCTTCTTTAATACGACTTCACTTTAATCAGTCTGTTTTTCTGCTCACGACATACAAGGTGAATATACTCTATAGATCTTATTAGTTCAAATATCTTTGTCTTTCATATTGTCACCAATGGTTTCTCATGCTTTGACCCTTGTGGCTCAAGGATGAGTTTCATATATTTTACTACTTGCCACCAATGTCGACGTGTTGTGGTATGTACATAGATTACGGTGACTTAATATGTCGATTGTCATTAATTCTATGCATATACTTTTGACAGTTGTCCTATTTAGGATTCTATTTTCACAAAAGTGTTCTTTTTTGGTAAAATAAAAATTTTAAAACATAGATACTCCCCTACCTACAAGTGATTTGAGTAGCACCATTAGTGAAGAACTACATACATTCGGTTTAGTGATAAGATACGTGGAATTTAAATATGTCAAGACATCCAATTAATGTAGAGTTATTTTGATCTTTTCCCTCTCTTTTTACTATTTTTACTTCCTCAGAAAGAGTTTTTTTTTTCGACTATCATTTGAAATACAATAATTATATATATAAAATGGTGGTTTTTTTAGCTCCAATTTCTTTTCGTCTATACAAATTCTCTTCCTTTTGTTCTGTGTCTACAGTCTGAGGAAGGACTAAGGTGGTGAGGAGGTCCTTGGTGGGCTAAATAACACTGTGAAGAGATTCCTCGGCTCGTCAGTCCGAGACCAAAGGGTGGAGTAAGTGAAGACGATATTGGGAGGTACCCTTACCAAGGTTTTTCCGAGTGGGTTGGCAGTAGAACTACGGAGACTTATTATCTGTTGGTGAGGTGGAAAAAACTCTACGTAATTTTTTTTAAAAAAAAAACTCTAAAGTAAAGAAAACAACAAGAGATGGGATTACTAACAAGAAAAGTTAAAGGAAGCGATCGAAGGGATTGTCCGAAAATTTACAAATTCACGTGTCTTGGTTTTGAAGAGAAAAGGTAAATTTGAGGGAAGTATGAACTAGGGACCAAAATTTGTGGACTGTGACGACTGAGGGTTGACAAATATAGGTCGAAATGGGAGTATATGAAGTCTAAATGCTTTCGTAAGTTGACGGATATTCTATAAAATGATCTAGATCGTCTGTAGAGTTTGGTTTGTACCAAACATTTTTTAAGGACTGTACTACGGGGATACCGGGTGGTAGGGTGTGGACGAAGAAGGATAAATTGAACGTAGAGTTAATTACTATGGTGGTCAGTGATTCAACGAATCTGGTTTGTGAATTTGTAGTAAGAATCAAAAAGAGAAAAGGATTTGGGAAAGAATAGTCCAAACACCCTTTTTTGACTCGGGAGCACCAAATTTTATAGGTGACGTGCATTGTCTACTTGAAGAGAGGACACATAGATCTCATCGTGATCAATATATACTAGGAACCCTCTGAATTTTTTTCTAACCTTGGAGTCATTTCCTTCCGACGATCTGATACTCGTTCAGGTGGATGAGTCACGTCTTTGAGGTCTTATTCAGTGTCATAAAGTATGTTCGATAACAATATCCAACGTTTGACCAGAGTGTTGAAAGTGAGAGTTAGGAAGAGTCTGGGAGAGATGTGTTGTTTCGTTAGAAACAAAATCTTCATATAATCTAGTATTTGTGGGGAGACTAAAAATAACAGATCTCTGAAGGGGGTTTTTAGTCTTATTTCGAGTTTGACGAACAACTCCAGAATATTCTGGGTGCACTAGATTATCTCTTCCCTTTGCCGTTGGGTGAGGTCATAAGAACGGGCCCTTTAGGGTGTCTCCTCGGACCGCCCGATGTCAGGTACCCCAGCGTTTCACAGTTCCGTGTTGAATCGCTGACTCGGGCGCGGACTAGGTCTAGGACAGAGAGACTGCATAGAGGACAATGGGAGCGAAGACGAATCAAGTGGTACAAGTCGGTTTGACCGGAAGGACGTCGGAAGTCTGTACTTCTCACTTAGGACTATCACTGAAACGTAAAAGGCAAGAGAAATGGGACTTTTTCCGAAGGGGCTCTGGAGGCGTGTCGATCGAGGGGTGAGGAGTTGGAAGTCCATAGTCAAGTTGCGAATGGAGGACTCCCTGAAAGAAAGTGAACGAGACGGGTGGACTGAGGAGACGACACCTGAAGTGTCCTGAAAAAAATAGATGACTTTATTAGAAATGGACAGATGTGTAAAATTACAGGTTAAGGATAGTGTACTCATTACGTACGTCCTAAG
The DNA here is from genome assembly GCA_006410555.1 of Capra ibex. NCBI lineage: Eukaryota > Metazoa > Chordata > Mammalia > Artiodactyla > Bovidae > Capra > Capra ibex. The sequence continues at coordinate 894,786 of SJYO01017864.1, forward strand.
TACTCTCATTTCTAAAACAGAATAAATAACGGGTCATGTCTTATTCGTTAGTTCTTTACAATTGAGACGATATATCGTCTTTTATATGTTTCAGTCAAAACCTACCTTCTTTTTCGACATCCATAAACATCAGGATTCATTGTGACTCCCTCTATAAATTTATAATAATAAGACTTTTATTGGAGAGGGGCTCAAAGGGTTTACTGTAAACCTCTTTAGTTTGATTCTCCTAGAAAAAGTGAATGTCAAAGCATACATTGTTGACCGTTGACTCCTGAAACGGTTCTCGAGGTAAGGGTTAAGGACATTGGACGACCTCAAAAGCCAGGGTGTACGCCGGTCTCGACGGACCAGTCGTCTTTCCTCCGAACGACCGTACAGAGGTCTGCGTCGTGACAACGAAAAATAAAGACTTTCACACAAGAAATATAGTCAAAATGTAGCTTGAAGTCGGTAAACTCAAAACTCAGAAAAGTCGTAGAAATTTAGTCTCCCTTGAGCGGTGTAACGGACGACGAAGGAAACCAGAAATAGAAAAGCTCTTATGCTACGACGTCTCTCCTTCATTGTTCAGTACAATTGTGTCTGGAATTGTAAGTACTTTGGTAAGACATGACACGTACGTCCGTTTAGACTCCACGTTCAGTGACTTCGAGAAATCCACCATGGTTGTAATTTTCGTACATAATTTAAGTTAATTACTTTTGTTTATGTTCACAGTATTGATAAGTGTGGATGTTTCAATTTTAGACCCAGTGTAAACCAACAACAAGTCAGTAAGTCAGAACAGGTCGAGAGACGCTGGGGTACCTGACGTCGTGTCGTCCGGAGGGACAGGTAGTGGTTGAGGGCCTCAAATGAGTTTGAGTACAGGTAGTTCAACCACTACGGTAGGTTGGTAGAGTAGGAGACAGCAGGGGAAGAGGAAGGTGAAAGTTAGAAAGGGTCATAGTCCTAGAAAAGGTTGCTCAGCCGAGAAGGTTAGTCCACCGGTTTCATAACCTCGAAGTCGAAGTCGTAGTCAGGAAGGTTACTTATAAGTCCCAACTAGAGGACATCCTAACTGACCAACCTAGAGGAACGTCAGGGTTCTCTGAGAGTTCTTAGAAGAGGTTGTGGTGTCGAGTTTTCGTAGTTAAGAAACCGTGAGTCGAAAGAAATATCAGGTTGAGAGTGTAGGTATGTACTGATGACCTTTTGGTATCAAGACTGATGTGTATGGAAACAACCGTTTCACTACAGAAACGAAAGATTTATGTGATAGATCTAAACAGTTTCGAAATGAAGGTTCCTCACAGAAAATTAAGGTACCGACGTCAGTGACAGACATGACTAAAACTTCGGGTTCTTTTATTTTAGACAAAGATGAAAAACGGATAGATGAACGGTACTTCACTACCTTAGTCTACGGTGCTAGAATCAAAATTCGGTCAAAAAAGTGAGAGAAGATAGTAGGAGTAGTTCTCCGAGAAATCAAGGAGAAGTGAAAGACGGTCATCTCATAGTAGACGTATAGGTATCAATGACTATAAAGGGGGTCGTTAGAACTAAGGTCGAACACTCAGTAGGTCAAACCGTTACGTGTACTTCATGAGACGTATATTCAATTTATTCGTCCCACTGTCATATGTGGGCACTGCATGAGAAAGGGTTAAACCTTGGTCAGACAACAAAGTATAGGTCAAGATTGACAACGAAGGACTGGACGTATGGCCAAAGAGTCCTCCGTCCATTCCATTAGACCATATGGATAGAGGACTTCTTGAAACGTGTCAAACAACACTAGGTGTGTCGCTTTCCGAAATCGGATGAGTTACTTCGTCTTCATCTACCGATTGTTTGTGTACTTTTCTACGAGTTGTAGTGAGTAATAGTCTCTTTACGTTTAGTTTTGGTGTTACTCCATGGTAAAGTGCGGTCAGTCTTACCGACGTTAGGTTTTCAGATGTTCGTTATTTACGACCTCTCCCACACCTCTTTTCCCTTGGGAGAATGTGACAACCACCCTTACGTTTGATCATGTCGGTGATACCTCTTGTCACACCTCTAAGGAATTTTTTGACCTTTATCTTAACGGAATACTGGGTCGTTCGGGTGACGACCCGTATGTGTGACTCCTTTGGTCTTGACTTTCTCTGTGCACATGGGGTTACAAATAGCGTCGTGACAAATATTATCGGTCCTGTACCTTCGTTGGATGTACAGGTAGCCGTCTGCTTACCTATTCTTTCGACACCACGTATATGTATTACCTCATAATGAGTCGGTAATTTTTCTTATGTAAACTTAGTCAAGATTACTCCACCTACTTTGACCTCGGATAATATGTCTCACTACATTCGGTCTTTCTTTTTGTGGTCATGACATATGATTACGTATATATACCTTAAATCTTTCTATCATTACTATTGGGACATACGCTCTGTCGTTTTCTCTGTGTCTACATATCTTGTCAGAAAACCTGAGACACCCTCTCCCTGTCCCACCCTACTAAACCCTCTTACCGTAACTTTACATGTTATAGTATATACTTTGCTTAGCGGTCAGGTCCAAACTACGTACTATGACCCACGAACCCCGGCCACGTGACCCTGTTGGGTCTCCCTACCATGCCCCTTCCTCCTTCCTCCCCCTAAGTCCTACCCCTCGTGCACATATGGACGCCGTCTAAGTACAACTACATACCGTTTTGGTTATGTTATAACATTTCATTAATTGGAGGTTGATTTTATTTAAATATAATTTTTTTACTTCGTCTTCATCTACAAAATTACCTTAAGAGAACGAAAAAAATAAAAACTTATCTGCAACCGTTAAACTAAAGACCAAGGGGACGGAAACTAGAGGCCAAGGTAGGACATGTAGACCTTGAAGAACCAAGTACATAACAACTTCTGATGGAACTTCTTGAGACTCGTAATGGAACGATCGTTCACTTTACTCACGTTGACATACCATCAAACTTGTAAGAAACCGTAACGGAAAGAAACCCTAACCTTACTTTTGACTAGAAAAGGTCAGGACACCGGAGACAACTCAAAAGGTTTAAACGACCGTATGACTCACGTCGTGAAACAGTCATAGTAGAAAATCTTAAACTTTATCAAGTTGACCTTAAGATAGTGGAGGTGATCGAAACAAACATCATTACGAAGGATTCCGGTTGAACGGAAGTGTAAGGTCCTACAGACTTTGATCCACTCACTGGTGTGGTAGTACCAATAGACCCAGTAATTCCGGAAAAGACATATCTAGAAGACACATAAGAACGGTGGAGGAGAATTAGAGCAGACGAAGACAATCCAGGAACGGTAAAGACAAGAAGTAGACACGGGTAGAAACGTATTGTAAAAGGGAACCCTAGAGATTAAAAGAACTTCTCTAGACATCAGAAAGGGTAAGATAACAAAAAGAGATAAAGAAGTGTAATATTAATGAGTTTAGACTTAATATGTAAATTGGGATTTTTTAAATTTTCGACGGTGTGACGGACACAAAAGAAGAAATATAAATAAGTGAAAAGAGTTTTAAAGTTATGATACAGGTGTTAATTTTTTTTTTTTTTTTTGTCTTTTTCGTATTTGGATCTTCGGTTTGTGAATCAGTTTATACAATATGTATCATATATTTTATGTGTCAGATTGAGTAAAAATTTTCCATTAAATGACTTGACATTAGGTTACGTCTACGTCGATAATTCACGGTGCCTTATAGTAATTTTTAATGAAGAGACAGTGACTCAGAAACGTCAGTAATTTGATTGTTATGAAACAAAGAAGATTCTCTTTCATCAACTTCAAAAATTGAAGAAAAGGGGTTGAGTTTATAATTTTTCTCTCTTTGTTCGTTCCTTTTTGTGTGTTAAAGATACGTCCTCTCTTTCCTTCATCCCTAAGACCTTTAGTTTCTTGTAATACTGACTGAGTTTCGTTCTTCTTTAGTTCAAAGAATGGGGTTTTTTGTGGGGGATTTGAGGAATTCTCCATGGGATTGATCTGTCTCCTTGTTCAGGAAAGGATCGTTCTTACTGTCGACTGGGACGAGTGTGTGACGTTGTTGGATACGGTATTCTCTCCCTTTTCCGTCTGTGGTGTCACATAAGTTGTCGGTGAGGGAGTAAAGATGGTACGGGCGTCTTGGGTCTGACACAAATCCACAATCCGTCCGGTCGTGACGAGTCCCGTCACTCTCCACAGGAAACGAACCGGGGTCTCCCATACTCGGATACTGACCAGATTCGAATAAGGAGAACCTCGTAAATCTCACCCGTGTACTGATTCTTAAAGTCGGTTTCAACACCCCTCCCCTCTCTCTCGGAGGTAAGACTGACCCTCTAAAATAATACAACCCCTATGTCGATTTTCATCTCCTCGGACTTAAGTTTGGTTCCTCGGACGGAGGTCTCAGAATTATTGAAACACTAGAATTATTGAAACGAGAGGTCGTAGTGTCCTTATCCAGAAAATGTAGGGTAGAAAGGGAAGGACGATCACTGTGTAAGGACACTTATTTACTACAGACTTTGACACCGTCAGTAGAATTGCGGTACGGTCTTCTCCGTTCTCTTGACGTCCTTCGGACAGGGAACGGGACGGAAATTTTGGACTACGTGTGTCTCAGTGATTGGAGGTCTACATTATACATATTGTTTCACGGAAATAATGATAATCAATTCGGTGCTAATCGTACTAAAACGATGAACGTCAACTTTCGTAAGTGTTATCTGATAATCCTCTCTACAATCTTTGGGTCCTAAACCAGAGTCTAGTTGGTAAATTAACGACATTGAAAGAAATTTAGAAGGTTGAAGACTCAGGTAAATAAATAAACACTTTACTTCTGTTATTATATATAACATTGTCCCGACAGGACTCCGAGTCCTCTAGGTTACAGATACTTTCGTGATTTCATAGTGCCGTCAAAAATTTTGAGTTTAGTCTACAATGTAAGGACGAATCTTAGTGACTCCTTTATAGTCATCTCGTGTCTCCCGGCCGTACTAGACTACGGTGGGGGTGAAGACGCCGAAAGGGGAGACGGAGGGCCACCGAGTCACGGGGGTCAGGACGTCGAGACGGGACGTCGGTACGAGACAGGAGTGGGAAATGTGTGTAGGAGAAGGGAGACGAGAGCGACGGTTGAGTTTGAATGGTCCAGACTAGCCTTTACAGAGGAAGAAGTTCGTGGATTTGGGTGGTTAACGAGGGGAGGAAAGTTTAGTTAAGAATGGCTTAAACCATCTCGTGTAATATAATGTCATTCCTTCTGTCTGTTCATCTTACACTTATTGAATCTCCGACTCTAATGTGCCGTGTCTTATGAGTTTTACAAAACGATTTATTTTAGAAACACCGACAGTGGAGGGTGGGATGTAGATGGACCTGAATTTATTCTTTTGCACATAATTAGGTGTACCAAATCAAATAATAATGATCTTTGACTGTTCTTAAAAGTCTTCTTTCTTCGGGTTTACCCTTTTATGTTTTATCTAAATTTGTTTGGAGGTAATGGACTATTAGTCAGTTATTTGTTAATGACGATGACGACGACGATTCAGTGAAGTCAGCACAGGCTGAGACACACTGGGGTATCTGTCGTCGGGTGCTCCGAGGGGGCAGGGACCCTAAGAGGTCCGTTCTTGTGACCTCACCCAACGTACAAACAAAGTTTACGATTCGTGACCCGATCCGTCCCCTATGTTCTCACTTGTCCTGTTTGTGGGTCAGAAACGGGAGTGTTTCGAGTGTCAGGTCGACTCTTTTTTACTTTTAGGTAAGGTCCTGACATACCATTCACGGTTCCGTCCTCTCGCATTTTCACGATACCTTAGAACATGGTGCCCTTGGACTGTTCCTATGAGTGGTGTGACTCCTCCTCTCCAGAAAGACTTAGACAGTTCAATATCCAATTCTTAATTCTCCGAGTAGATACTGTGAGGGAGTGGAGAAGGTTCTTCCTGTCCATCGGTGTCGAGGAGGAGGTCTGAAGTCACAGACAGGGACGGTGAGGGTAAGACCATTAGATTCGGTGAATTCTCACGAGACAACAACAAATCAATGACTCAACACAGGTTGAGAAAACGTTGACATCTCGCGGTCCGAGAGACAGGTTCCCTAAAGGATTCGTTCTCATGACCTCACCCGATGGTAAAGGAGGAGGTCCCCTAGAAGAGCTAAGTCCTAGCTTGAGTGGAGGACACAACCACCCACCTAAGAAATGGTGACTCGGTAGACCCTTCAGGAGAAATGGTATAATGTTAATCAACTGTTCGGGGTATTCGAGATGGAGGTGTTCGTATTGAGACGAGATTCATTTGATGAAGAGGTAACGGGTCCAATTAGACAAGGGATCTCCAAATTTTCTTAAAAATATTACAGTTTTTTAGGACTTCTAGAATGGGGTCGAGGTGTGTAGTATTACTGACTCTTTTATGTGTCTTTACATAGTTAGACAGGAGAATATGACCCTTACTGTTTATTTGTAGATGTTGATATAGGACTAATTTAAAAGGAAAGACTATCAAAAGAATTGTGACGTTCGAAAGATTTTATATCAAACTTAGTTTGATAAGGATTTGACTTTGTTACCAATGGGTGACAAGTGATGTTTATTTAAGGAGTCCGTTCGGAAAGTGTCTTGTCTAGGTTGAACGGAAAGATAAATGGTGTCGCGTATGGAGCTTTAGTCCAAGTCGGTGTGATAGTCGCCAAGTATGGGACTACGGGGAATACTACAGGGAAAATACTTTGTCACCAATTCCTGTTTTTGGATCTCACTCGGACTATGCACTGTCCGCAAGTGGTACTTGTTGAGATTCGGTTGTTTAAACTATTGGATCTACATTGTCTGGTTGAGGAACTTTTCGTTAGACGGTTTGAGTGTCTTCTTTTTTGTCTGATATACTTATCCGGACATATATAATTTCTTTAAGTCAGTCATTGCTATGGAAAGGTTTTGTCTTTCGTAGACCGGGTTTATCTAGGTGACCACTTCAGATGGTTTGTAAATTTCTCCTTTGACATTTTAAGAGATGTCAGAGGTGTTCTTCGTCTCCCTTATGAAGAAATGACTTAGATACTCTGGTCGTAATGAGATTATAGTTTCAGTCTGTCTGTAATGTTCTTTTGATGTCTGGTCATAGAGACTGCTTGTGTCTATGGTTTTTGGGAGTTATTTTATAATCGTCTGACTTAATTTGTTATTCAAATTTTTTGGTATGTACTGTTGGTTTACCCTAAATAGGGTCCATACGTTCCGAACAAGTTATAAGTTTTTAGTAAATTACAGTAGATAAATGTAGTATAGTCATCTACGTTTTTTTTTTTTTTTTCGAAAAGTGTTTTAGGTCGTTGGTAAGTGTTATTTTGGAGTCTTATCTCTTGAAAGAGTTGAACTATTTTCTCATAGATACCTTTTGAGTGTCGATCTTATATGAAAGGCCACTCTTTGAATTTGCGAAAGGGTAGTGCTAGTCCCTGTGGAAAAGTGGTAGGGAAAGGTTAACGATGTCCTTCAAGAACGATTACGTTATTCTGTTCTTTTCCTTTACTTTCAGGTGTCTAACTCTTCCTTTTTATGTGTTTCTTATGTTTTACTTGTGACTTTAAGTTCGTTCGTAAAATTATTTTTTCTTTGGACCTAGAAAGGCGTTGCAGTCGGAATTTGCAGGAGAGAGTCTTTCCAGCAAAAGGTGAACCGAAGGCACTGAGAGAGGAGAGGGTTCCGAGGAGTAGACCGAGTAGAAGGTGTGTGCGTCGTTGTCTACCAGTGGTATTGATAGAGGGATCGGGAAAATTTCCTAGAGAACTTTGAGTAAGAAGACGTTAGAATTAATGAGGGACGTAAAATTAATGAGTCGTAGTGGAGAGCCGTCTATTGACGGACATAAAGTCAGAATTAAAAATGGATAGACGACTTCTAGAGATCACACTATAGGGTGACCATACAGTTTGAGTTATACGAATTTAGGTTTGGAACAAGAAGGAGAGAGAAAGTATGGGGTAGGAGGAACAGTAACTGAAAAATTAGTAAAACTAGATTTTGAGTTAAGTAAATATAATAGGTAAAATTATCTTTCGAAAGTCTCTTGTCTCTAGAATAAGACAAATGCATCAAATGTAAGAAAAGAGACTGTGACTTAAAAAGTTTTTGTCCTAAAATGAACAGATATTTTATACGATAAGGAACCTGTTGACATTAAAAAGTTGGTATTAACATAACAACCTATAAAAGTTTCTTGAGACCAACAAAAGAGAAAACCTTATATGAGGATTTTTACTTCAATGTCCTAATTTCCTATCTCCATAAAATGTAGATGATGTTTTAAAAGGATGTTTTTCCAATTTTGTTTCATATGTAGGTGGACCTCTAGGTCTTGAATGAACAAAGTGATTCAGAAACGTTTGTTGTTACCAAAATTAAATTCGTTTTAGAAACGATTATTTCAAAAAAATTTTTCCCATAAACAAACAACTAGTGTTCTTGATACACATTAAATTTAAAAGAGAAATATTAAAAGATGTAAAATTGAAAGATGTTATTTTTACGGAGTCTTTCTTTAGTATATGTTACACTATTCACGATAAAACATGCTCGTATTATGTTTTACATGAACTTACTGTCTTTTTCCGTTGACAAAGAATTAGACTAACCTCTGTCAGAAAGTTTGACTCCTGGGTCCGAAAGTCCTTCATATGAAGTCCTTGTTTCTCTTGATTTATTAGGTTCAAGACTAGATAGAAGGTGATCTCGTCGAGATAAAGAGACAAAAGATGTGACTCCGAGACGGAATTTGAGATGAACTTTTCACTCGAGACGACGATATTTCTTCGTAGTTTCAGTGACAAGATTTAGTGACTAAACTAAACATTTCATGACGAAAAAAAAAAGTCCTTCCATCCTTTTTACAAGTCAAATAAGATCTTTCGAAAGGTTGTTTTTACCAAAGTTTCATACGGTAAATTTTCATTTGCAGATCGTGAAGGGACCACCGTGTCACCGATCCTTAGGCGGACGGTTACGTCTCCTGTGCCCAAATTGAGGACCAAACCCTCCTAAGGTGTCCGACACCTCGTTGACTCGGGCACACGGTGTGATGACTCGGACGAACGACGTTGATGACTTCGGACACACGGATGTTGGACACGTGGTGTTGATCTCATCGGAGGTGAGACGTTGATCTTTCATCGGGGACTACAGGTGTTGATCTCTTTCGGACGTGTGTCGTTGTCTCTAGGTTGTGTTGGTTTGATATTTTTATTTCAATTGTCCACATTCAAATTTTTTCTCTTTTCGGACACAGATTTCAAATTTTTCGGGTGTAAACTGACATGTAGATTTAAACACAGTCACATATGTAGGATAATGTCATTGTGTTTACATTAAAAAGATTGTTTAGTAAAATTTTTTTATGACGACGATTAACCATATGTAAAAATCCGATGACTTGTAGTTTCGTACTCATTTGGAAGAAAAAGATAAAAATTAATTGTGTGTCAGGGTGAATCTGTAGTCCCATGAGTACTCCGGACACTTTGAAATTCAGGTAAGGGTTTCTCCTGACATTAAGTGTACCTAGTTTGACGGGTCGTCGGTGTTAGATTTTCCGTTTAGTATATTTTTGGAAGAATGACCATGAAACTGTAATAAAAACATGTTTTACGGAAACTTGTTATTGTTTTTTGACTAAATTAACTATATAAAAATATTTTGTGTTACTTTTTAGTTAGACACTGTCTTTGTATGGTACAAGGTTGTGAATTCTATAGACTTAAATTTCAATTCTTAAGAGAACCTCTTCGTGTCTTTTTTCCTTTTAATGACAAGTATAAAATGGACACCCGACTTCACTTCGTCCCCCGGCTCCGACATTCGGGGTGTTTAAAAGGTATGACGAGGCCAGGAATTCCAGGTTCTCTACATAATTTTAATTTCCCAGCTACAGATTATTCGATGACCGCCGTCGTCTCGTGTTCACACGAGCAGCACTGTAAGACGACGACCGTGGGTGTATCGGTACCAGTGGGGGACGTTGTCTCTCTGTGTCTCTTACTCTCGATGGACATTGACCTTTTTAGGTTGACCTGAATTTTCTTTTTTCACTTGACCGATTACAACAAACTTATGAACAGATACCCGGGTAGAGAATCCTCGACCACAAGTACTACTCTTCGTGTTTCTTTGGTATAGCGGTCTCTTCACATGTTTCTTGTCACTTACTGGTGACCGGAGTAATGATGAGTTTTAAGTCCTCAATGGGTGTTGGGGTAAGACGCACGTACGAGTCAGTGCAGTCTGAGAAGTACTAAGGTACCTGATATCGGACGGTCCTCGGAGACATGTACTTTTAAAAGTCGGTTCTTATGACCTATGACCTCATCCAACGATAAAGGAGGAAGTCCCCTTGGAAGGACTGGGTCCCTAGTTTGGGTACAGAGAACGTAGAGGACGTAACCGTCCACCTAAGAAATGGTGACAGTGGTGGACCCTTCGGGATAGGATTTAAGGTCTTTATTTTTCCACTCTCGTACATGTTATATATGTTAACCCCCTACTCCCAATTCCTTTTCCTCTTACATAGAATATTGGGTCACCAGAACCTCCTTTCAGTTCGGGGGACCATATTGCCTAAGGTTCCTAGATCTGTGGTTTTACCTTAGAAGACGTCCAGATCTTGTCATTTTATGAGTCGAGTACTGACAGACCGTTCTGTAAAAAAGATCAAACTAATGTATGATTTCATGTTAAACTTATAAAGTCTGAATTGGACAATTACTGACTATTTATTATACTGTAGACTCTTGTACCAGTAAGACATAATGGGTATAACTTGATTTTTTCGAGGAATTGGGTTCCTTTGGTAGACTGAAAAGAGGTCACGGATCATGTTACGGATCGTTCATAATCCATACCTTTACAACCGATTTTGACTGGAGGAATTTATTTCAATAAATTTATATAAGAAATTTTTTTGGGTGTTGTAATTTTTTACAATGTACGCTTCAGAATTTCATCTATTATATTTTTATTGTACTTCATTAGTCCAGGGTTGATAGGTACTCCGACAAAGATTTCTCTACCTCTACCTACCCCCCATGAATCCTCTTTTCAAATAATAAGTCTTCGAAGTCCGGCCAATAAATGAATATACAAAAAGTAGATGTAAGTGTAGGAGCGTAGGAATGGAAGATGAACAAACAAGAAGGAGAAGATTCCTGATAGAGTAACGGTTAAAGAGAAAATCGGAGACATGTGTGGTGATTTTGAGGATAATAAACAAAAAAAAAAACGTTGAGGATGAAATTTTCTGTCTTTTGATAAGGGAGAGGGGGAACTTTGACAAGGAATCGAGAAAAGGAAATGATCCTTCAAGGGTTTAGTCCGACTTATATTCAGTCAACCTCCTCAAAAATTTTACTGTTCAAGGACCGGGATGAGATCTACAGGACTTACTCCTATAGGTCCTGAAAAAGTTTTTCGATGAGTCCACCAAGACTAATATGTCATTTATCCAAGTAGGTCTAATACCATAGCTTACGGGTTGATAGACCAAGAAGTTTTTGTTTTCAACAAAGATAGAGTACAATTTACCTGGAGGTTCATTTCTTTACTCACAATTGTCTTAAGACAAAGATTGGTGAGAAGGTCCAGTGAGTTATGAGAGTGGTTACTCGTTTTGAGGAAAGACATTACAGGAAACCGATGAGGTAGGGAGGGTCCAAGGGTAGGAAGGTGTGTCATGGTGTAAAGTAGACTTCCGTAGTCTCTAAAGTCGTAGACAAAGTCAGGGGCGAGGTTCTCAATTGTGACGGTAATTGGACCCCCTCACACACCTGCAGACAGAGTATGTCGGATCAACGTACTCGCGTACGAGTCGACCAAGTCAGCACAGACTGACAAACGTTGGGGTACTTGACATCAGGTGGTCCTAGGAGACAGGTCCCCAAAAGGATTGGACCCCTTACTTGACGTAAAGGTCGGGGTGTCCTCCTAAGAAATGACGACTCGGTGGTCCCTTCAAGTATTTCGGATCTTTTACTAGTGTTTAATTATCGTGGGGTTCTACGGAGATACGGAGGATTTTAACGAGTGAATGGGAGGAGGGGTTTCCATTGAAGGTAGGTCTCATTTTGTGGTATCTAATCAAACGGACAAAGACTTGGAAAAATTTTACGTTACTATGTCGATATAAGAATATAAAACGAAGAAACGAACTATAATATAAGTACTCTAAGTAGATATAACGATATATATCGTCGAATAAGTAAAAGTAATAAAGACACGTCGCGATATTTTATACTTATATATGTTGATGAAATAAAGATAATCTTTTCTTAAACCCAACGAAAAACGATGATCTTTATTTCGATGACTTGAATATTCGTCTTTTGACGAGGACTTGAAGTGTACCCTTTTTTTTTTGAGTATGTTTCGTTTACCTACGAGAGAAGGTTTCGGTTCGGTCTAATTCGGACGATTTTACAGTGTGATTAGATAGACTCGAGAACTAAAATGATGTCACGAACATACATAATCGTTTTTAAACTCCAGGATGTGTCAGATGTGAGTTTGATGGAAAGGTCAAGAAGAGATCAAAAAGTAAGAAATGAAACAATTTTTAATGTAAATGAAAAGTTTTAAATTTTTGTGTTCCTTTGTTTTGGTGGATTTTTTCTTGTTATGAGGAGATTTAATAGAACATTTTGAGTTGACCGTTTATGGTCGAGGGCAAGACAACCTTCACCCTTTCAGTGTCCTACGTATATAAAGCGAAATCGGATATGACGGGTTGTCAAAAGATTTCATCTCAATAGTAAAAGTAAGGATGGTCGTTCGATACTCTCAAAGGTAGAGAGGTGTACGAAAGTTGTAAGTCATGACGGTTAAATTTTTCATAATCGGTAATGTCACCCATAAGTTACCATAGTATTATACCTAAAATAGACAGTAAAGGACTTTTTCTTACTTCTTTTTACTTGTCGTAGAGTCTCTAGACACTTTGGGGTGGTTCACATGGTTGTATGTACTCACGTGGTTGTATGTGCATTACCCTCAATCTTTTCTCCTCTTTCTCATAATAAGTTTCTTTTTACCCATTTTTAAGGGATGTATATTACTTTTGATAAGTAATTGAGTTTTGAAGTTGAGTTCTTTGAAGTACATCGTATTTGTTTGAGTTCTCGTGGTGTTGAACGTAAAGAGACTGTTTTCGTCACCCATAGAAATTTTTACACATGACCAGTAGTCTATCTGAGGAAACACTTCACAGATAAGAATAGAAAACGGAAAAAAAAAATTGATTTCTCCAACAGTAGAAAAAGAATAACTAAACATTTTTAAGAAATGTATAATACCCACTTAGAACATTCATTGTAAAATTAATCAAATGATTGCAGTTACTTATTTTTGATACTGAGGATAAAAATTATTAGAAAATTTTATTGAAAAATGAAACCCCCGACACGACCCAGAAGCGACGACACTCCCGACAGAAGACCGACACCACTCCTCAAGGAGACATAAAACGTCGCGTGCCCGAAGATGGACACCACCGAAGAGGACGTCCCGTCCCCGAGGTCCCGTGTGTCCGAAGTCGTCGACACCGTGTACCCGAGTCGTCGACGTCGAGGACCCGAGATGTCGTGTCCAAGGTATCAACACCTCGCACCCGAATCATTAAGCGGTTTCTGGTCCCTGACTTGGGTGTAGAGGATGTGACCACCCGTTAAGAAATGGTGACTCGGTGGTCCCTTCGGGACTACTACGAATAATTTTTTTTTTTTTTCTCTCTCTCTCTTACGTATAACGATGGGTCTGACGTGTAGACACCAGAAGGTTCGTCGGTCAATGTACCCAGACCTCTAGTATTGTGCCCTAGGTCAGAGTGACCGGGTAGTTATAGTCGTACCTAGTGTGACTTATATAATAGGAGACGAGGTTCTGAGTGATCGAATACCTTACTTCGGGTTTGATCTCTGGAACTCTTTAGTGGGGGTGTGGTGGTGGCTGAGGTTGGATAGCTATCATTCTGTGAGGGTTCAGTATGTCTCAGAATGACAAATTGTAGAGAGTTTTCCAAAGAAGAAGAGACGGAGATCATGAGAACGGAATAAAACCCGGGAGTTTGACAGGGAGGACCTTATAACTCCATCAAAGGAAAATAAAAAAACCGGTGTCGCACGTCGAACACCCTAGAGTCAAAGGGTTGGTCCCCAGTTTGGGTAGGAGAGTAGTCACTTTCGTGCCTCAAGATTGGTGACCTGAGGGTCTCTTAAAAGTGTCATCATAGGTTAGAGTAGAGTAGGTGGAAATTGGGTAAAAAGTGATATATATGTTTAGACTAGTACAAGTGAGAATTTCTTGAAATTACAAAGGTGTCTTATTTACCGGTTCGAGGAATCGGTCCGTTTATTCTGAAAGGTAATGGACTAGAACATTGCACTTCCTGGACCTCCCATAATACGATTTACTTTAATTCATTCTGTTTCTCTTTCTTTATACTGAAGTGAATATACATTATAGATATACATTTTAGATTCTTTGTTTTGTTTACCTGTTTGTATTGTTTTGGTCTTTGTCAGTATGTGCCTTTTGTTTGTCTGACAATAGTCTCCCCTCACCCCATCTCTTCTCCTTTCCTTTTTTTTTTCCATTGATACACTCCGTTACTTACGATTGACCGAACTAGTACGACTGGTAAAGTGTCACGCATAAATAGACTTCGGTAGTACGACATGTGGAATTTGTATACGTTCAAAACAGTTAATATGGAAGATTTCGACCCCTTTTTACTCGTCCTTAGTCGTGTACTTCCGGTAACATATGGTATACTCAAACCTAAAGTAGGATATTCATTTACCTTACTTTATTTCCCAAAAATTCCTCTCTTCCCTATGTTAGTCTATAATAAAACTTCCCTTATTTTTCAGTAAAGTAAGCCTTGAGTACGGTACCCTTTGTCTTACCTACTCCCGTTATTACCTATGTTTCTTGGGTTTATCGGAGAGTAAGTCCAACTTTCTGTGATCGGATGTGGTCTTTACCGTTACCTTACACTTCATTGTTTACATAAGTGAGTGATAGATCCTCCTTCTTAGTTGTCTAAAACCACTGCATAATTTCCCTCTCACCTTCCTCTCCTTTCCCACTTCTTATGTGTCGAGACGAGTAGTAGTTCTACCACCGGTAGTGACTACCCATTCGGACGTTTACTTTTCCATTACTAAAGACAAATCCTCTAGATTCTGACTCTGTAGTTTTGGTTTGGCGATGTAGTCAGACCTTCAGTACTCTTTTATTTCCGATCTCTACCTCGTCCCTCATTAGTCGTATGTCTGTCTTGACTGTATGTCCACACTGACTCTAGTGGATCTTTATTTCACTCTCTGTCTTCATGTCACGTGTTCACCTTCGACTTTACGATTCGTCATAATTTCTCCAGAAATCTATAAGTTCGTACGATGTCTTATACGGGCACAAGTATGGTTCCCGCTACGTCCATTTTATCTTCGTCGTTTTTTGATCGACTATTGACAAGATCGGTTTTAGGGGTACGAATTAACTTGTCCAGGTTCTTTTGTTTTCTTTGTGAATGATAAATTTTGACCAATAGGGTCCTCCCCGGCACATGAAACCATTTTTCGATCCAAGTTCTGCTGCTGCTGCACTCCAAGATCAGATCGATATGGTTGATTTAGAGACTCGAAAAAGGTATATTTGACTCAAGAGTTTTACAGAAGACATTGAGTTTCTAAGTCACTAAGACAAGTTTAATTAGATATCAACACCATCTATATGTTTGTTCTGAATACATAGTATTTTTCATTCAGACATTATCATCTATTCTAGTACTCGAAACCTAAGTTTATTTGTCTTTTGAGATTGAGGAGAAAGTAAATGAATTAACATTTTACTGTTGTTCAACGAATTAAGGAAATGTGTAGTCAAAGATGTCGATGTTTTTCTTCTATTATAATTTTAGACGGAGGTTCTTAAAATATCCATTTACTCCAGTCCATGTGTAATTCACGAAGACGTATCACGGACGATACATTCTTGCGTAGTTTAAAGTCGATAATGGTAAGATTTATGATAATCATTATAAGGTTTTAGGTATGTATTTTACGTCCGGAAGATTGTGGTACTTGTTACAGTACGTCACCGACGGTGTATAATTTTATACTATGTAAGTCTCTTCTCCTTTCTCTTCTGTCCCGCCGACACCCCAAACCGAGGTCATGGACCTCCAGGACGACGTCGACGTAGAAGGTACTCAAGAGGGAGAAGGTTAAGGTACAACAACATAAGGTGCAGTAAGAGAGGTCTGGATTCTTATATGTCTTAAGTAAAAAGGTGTATCATTCATTTTAATTGTAATAGACAGTATAGAGTTACTTAAAATGTTGTTATCACATATCGAAAGAGGATACTTCATTGTGATATAAAGATTTGTCTTTTGACTCCTCTTTCTGAAAACAGTAATAGTGTACATACGCGTCATAATAATTACAATTTAGATGGAAAAATTTCATAATTTTATCCAACCGTTGTAAATTAAAAGTTTTCTCTTTTAAACTCTTGGTACGTTCGTCTTCTCTAATATCGAAGTTTCTTACACATTAAATTACCATCATTTAATCCGAATTTTGACATGTAAAATTCCAATTGTTCCTACAAGTTTAATGATATATACTGATTTTTGATCAAAGAATTCTATAGTAAAGTCTTTCTCCCATGACAAATAGTTTTGTGTTAATAGAATAAAATTTACTGTTTCATGATATACCTTATCGTGTTTAGTCACGATCAAAACCCATAAATTTCACTTTCAGTGAGTCAGGACAGGAGGAGAAACGTTGGTTACCTGATATACCATGTACTTTAAGAGGTCCGGTTTTATGACCTCACCCATCGGAAAGGGAAGAGGTCCCCTAGAAGGGTTGGGTCCTTAGCTTGGTCCCAGAGGACGTAACGACCACCTAAGAAATGGTTGACTCGGTCGTCCTTCGGGTTTCCTCAGACTTTTAGTTAAGGGTCCAACTGTCTTACTCCTCGAGATGTCTAGACGAGAGGTCATTGTGACACTTGTAATAAAAAATTCCGTTGTCAAATATCTGAGACCTTTACTAAGATTCTCGTATATCGTTTACTTTTTGTCATTACTTTAAACCATTGCTGTTACTCAGACACCATGGACTTGGTTCTCATCACTATATCGTTAAGGTGAAGACTGACTACGTGGGTTCGTGAATTTCGAGGGTAAAGGGTGTCGAGGGTCCTCTTCCCGATATAAGGGTTCCCCTTGTTCTGGGGTCGTAAAGAGTAGGAGGAGGGTCTACGGACACCGATCCGATTTTAGTCCATATACACCGGTTCTTCGTCCCTAAGGGGAGAAGGTAGGTCTGGGTTCCGAGATGGAAACTACGTCGTGCACTTCTTTGACCCCGGGTCTAGTGGGAGCGACGTTCAGTGAGTATTTCGACTTCAAGGTCCGGAGTCTTCCGGTTGACTTTTCTAGACTCCGATGTCGGGGGTGGAGCGGGTGAGGGTGACCGAGTCGAAGATTTCACCCTCTTTATTCGTGTGGAGACAGGAGTGACATCGCAGTCTTGAGACCGACTCTTTACAACGGACACTCTTCTTCGTCCGATACTTTTGTCTCGGTGTCTTTTTCCATATTGTGATAATTCTTGTAATTTTTTTTTGAAAGTTTACCTTAGGTCGTTTTTTCTTTTTGTCCTTAGATCGTCTTCTATTCCTCAATGTGTGGTACCGTCTCATTTTTAATAGGTTCCTTACGTTTCAACCAAATCTTAGACTTTTACTTGATTACATTATGTGGTATAATTAACTTATTTTGTTTTCGATGTACTAGTTAGACTTCTCTACGTCTTTCTCTGAAACTTTTTTGGTTATGGGAAAGTATTTTTTTTGTGAGTCATTTGGTCTTCTCGTAGATACCTTTTGAGTGTCGATTGTTGTGTAATTCGCCATTTTCTGACTTGAAAGGGACATTGTGGTCCTTGTTCTATTCTTTCTTACAAGTGAGGGTGGTTAAGATATACTACAAGATAGACCATTTGAATCCTCTCTTTTTCTCTCTCTTCCGTGGTTTTAACCTTTTCTCATTCATTTTGATATAGATAAATGTCCATATTATAATGTGTATCTTTTTAGATTCCTTAGGTAATTTTTTGCTAAACTTAAGTATTTGTTCAATTGTTCCAACGTCCTATGTTTTTAGACGTAAAAGTACATGTATGTTTCTTGTTGGGTGTTTTCTTTGAAATTTTCTTTTAAGTTAACATAAATGTTGTCGTACTTTTTCTCATTCTAGTTTCTTGTTGGGTGTTTTCTTTGAATTTTTTCTTTTAAGTTAATGTAAATGTTATCGTACCTTTTCTCATTCTATGACTACTTACTAAAGTTTTTACATATTTTGTATATGAGACTTTTGATGTTTTCTGAACTTTATAATTTTTAAAGACTAACCGTTTTCTTGGTTACTTTTCTATTCGATCTCTTACTTTCAATAGAAGTTTCGTACAAGGTTTAAGTCGTTTCCTGATCTTGGATTAAACGTACACTTTCACTTTCACTTCAACGAGTCAGGATATCTGAGAAAGACTGGGGTACCTGATATCGGATGGTCCGAGGAGACAGGTACCCTAAAAGGTCCGTTCTCATGACCTCACCCGACGGTAAAGGAAGAGGTCCTAGATTATATGTTTCTTAGGAGTTTTGAGTTGTCATCAACGATCCTTCTTTCTCCCGTAATAACAAAATACCCATGTCTGAAATCAGACCCTTCTACTCTTTTTTCGACACCCCTATCTACCACCATTACCAACACGTTGTTGTACTTATAAACTACAGTCACTTGACGGGAATCTTTAATAATATATACGTACGTTCGTACGTCCGAGTCAGTAAGTCAGAACAGGTTGAGATACGTTGGGGTACCTGACATCAGACGGTCCGGTCAGACCCTAAAAAGTCCGTTTCATGACTTCACCCAACGATAAAGGAAGAGGACACCAATACATATAAAATAGTAATTTTTTTGAAGGTTAATCTTTTGTCCATTTTCTGTGCTTTTCTTTCTTTCCTCCTTTATTGTTGTTGTCGTTTTTTCTGTACTTTTCTTTCTTTCCTCCTTTATTGTTGTCGTTTTTTCTGTGCTTTTCTTTAAAATGGTCACTCCTATACGGATATCCTTTAATTCTACTTTTCTACAAGTTGTAGCAATCGATTGTACCCCTTCATTTAATTGTGGTGTTGCTCTATAGTGTTACTGATTATTTTTGATCACCGTTATGATTCACGACACTTTCACCTGGTATGTATGTGACGAGTATCCTTACGTTTTTGATCTTTTCATGAACCGTCAAAGAATTTTTTGATTTGAAAGTTAATGGTATGTTAGGTCGTCAATGTGAAGAGGTTCTCTTTACCTCTAAATGCAAGTGTGTTTTAAGACATGTACTTACAAAGATCATCAAAATAAATATCGTCGGGGTTTGACTTTTGTTATGTCTACAAGAAGTTGTTCACTTGTCGACTTGTTTGACATCACATAGGTGTTGTGTTTGGTGAATCGTCGTAATCGCGCTTGTTTGATGGACACGTGTGTGATGGCACCTACTCAGGGGCCTCTTAGTCTGTCCCTTTTTGCGGTCAGGGGCTCACAATGTATGACATACCAAGGTAAATGTATTGTAGGAAATTTATTGTTTTAATGTCTTTGTTCCTTGTGCACCCTCCAACGTTTCCTTCTCCAGTCCACCCCTTCATCCATACATTGTCTTGCCGCTGTACACCCGTGGACACCACTACCCTTGCAAGAGATAGCACGAAGACCGTGTAGTCATAGGACCGACACCACAGACAACGAATGATGAGCCCTTTTAACCCGTTTCCCCTACACCTTAGAATATAATAAAGAGTGTTGACGTTCGCTTAAATGTTAATGGAGTTTTTTTTTTTTCTTTTACGTATGCCGATAGTATTTTTCTGACTCCACCTCCCTCTCTTCTTCCGGACAAACTATTTGCACGAGATCGATTGACTTTCATTAAATATGATTAGTAATAGGTTTAGTTGATACAAGGATAAAGGGGTAGATGATTTCCTTCCTTGGCTGGAATTAAACATTTTCGATTGTTACATACGAGGACTCTACCAGTTTTACCCAAACGGTCACCGAGTCGTCATTTCTTGGACGGACGTCACGTCCTCTACGTCCAGGTCGGCACCAGATCCTTCTAAGGGGACCTCCTGCCGTACCGATGGGTCAGGTCATAAGGACGGTCCTCTTAGGGTACCTGTCTCCTCGGACGTCCCGACGTCAGGTACCCAGCGTTTCTGTGTTGATTTCACTGACTCGTGTCATGTCTACAAGTTTAACCGAATTGACATGATGAAGATACTTAATATGTCATATGAAACTTAGTTCGATAATTACATCCACGTACGTTCATTTCTCTTGTATGAGTTTGTGAAAGCTCGTCTTTTTTTGGAATTTTTGGTTAGATCCCCTGAAGGGACCACCAGACCGCTAATAATGAGATGTGAAGGTTCCGTCCCTGGACCCAAGTTAATGACTAGTCCCTTGATCTAGGGTGTACGACGTTTCTTCTCAGACGTACGGACTTGATTTCTAGGACGGTGTTGTTTCCTAGGACGTACGATGTTGTTTCTAGATTCTAGGAGTTACGGTATTGATTCTCTCGGTCGTCTCGGCTTATTTATTCATAAAGAATGTTACTCCATGGTAAAGTGTGGTCAGTCTTACCGACGTTAGGTTTTCAGATGTTCGTTATTTACGACCTCTCCCACACCTCTTTTCCCTTGGGAGAATGTGACAACCACCCTTACGTTTGATCATGTCGGTGATACCTCTTGCCACACCTCTAAGGAATTTTTGGACCTTTATCTTGACGGAATACTGGGTCGTTAGGGTGACGACCCGTATGTGTGGTTCCTTTGGTCTTGACTTTCTCTGTGTACATGGGGTTACAAGTAGTGTCGTGACAAATATTATCGGTCCTGTACCTTCGTTGGATGTACAGGTAGTCGTCTGTTTACCTATTCTTTCGACACCATGTATATGTACTACCTCATAATGAGTCGGTAATTTTTCTTATGTAAACTTAGTCAAGATTACTCCACCTACTTTGACCTCGGATAATATGTCTCACTTCGTTCGGTCTTTCTTTTTGTGGTTATGTCATACGATTGCGTATATATACCTTAAATCTTTCTACCATTACTATTGGGACATACGCTCTGTCGTTTTCTCTGTGTCTACATATCTTGTCAGAAAACCTGTGACACCCTCTCCCTTTCCCACCCTACTAAACCCTCTTACTGTAACTTTGTACATATTATAGTATATACTTTACTTAGCGGTCAGGTCCAAACTACGTACTATGACCCACGAACCCCGACCACGTGACCCTGCTGGGTCTCCCTACCATACCCCTCCCTCCACCCAAGTCCTACCCCCTTGTACACATATGGGTACCGCCTAAGTACAACTACATACCGTTTTGGTTATGTTAGAACATTTCATTAATCCGAGGTTAATTTTATTTTTTAAATATAATTTTTTTCTTAAACCCGACTCGTGAATCTTTTTTTATCTTGACGTTCTTCGTAATTCTATTTATAAATAAAAATTTTTCAGTTATATTACTTAGTTCGAATTACCTTTTATGATTTTGAGAGTTTTGATGGGACTTTTTTCAGTTCTCTAGATTGTCAGTTTCCTTAATTAAGTCCATCTTGGTATATACATTCGATGAATAGTTCCACTAAGGTGAAGATCAAGTTTACTTATTCAAAATAAAATATACAAATTTTTACAATCATTATTACTAAAGACTAAACCATTCAATTTCCGTAGTGTAAAATTGATTGGGAAAGTCTGTTGAACGGTTCATAAGATTTCTACCTTGAAATTCACGTTTTCCAGATAAGACTCCTCAATTATGTTATTCTTGATATAAATGAAATAGAGTTTACAGAGTTTTTTAAAATACACCTCTCTCTTTTCTCTCTTTGTATTGTTTCGTTTTGTAATTGTAAACCCCTTAATTAGACAATGATAAAAACGTTGTAAAGAATTTATACTTTATTGTTGTTTTAATTTTCAATTTCGATGTTGATTTTGAGATAAACCTACGGTCTCTACTCTCCCTCCCTCGAGTGAGAAAGAAGGAAGTAAATATATTCTATCCCATTTAGTTCCCCTTTTTTACGAATTATAGGGTAAAATCTTTCTTTTTCTTTCACTTTCTTTATTTCTTTGACTTCAGCGAGTTAGTACAGGCTAAGAAACGCTGGGTACCTGACATCGGACAGTCCGAGGAGGTAGGTGCACTAAAAGGTCCGTTAAGACCTCACCCCACGGTAACGGAAAAGGTTCCCTAGAAAAGTTGGGTCCCTACCTTGGCCCAGACGACGTGACGTCCGTCTGCGAAATGGCAGACTCGGTGGTGGGTCAAAATCCGGATTAAATCGATGGCACGAAGATTATTAACAGTGAGTCTACCAAGCCTCGACATCAATCACATGCTGTGAGTGTAGCAGAGAAGCAGTTACAGTAAGAGAAGCCACAACGAACACCGACACCTTGACCGTCTCCTCGACGACGGTAGCTCGACTAAGCGAAGTAGAAGGGGTTGTTCTAGGTCCAGGTCCAGAGGTAGCCTTTCGAGTACGATCTAATTCCGTTTCCTTGTTCTAAAGGTAGAGTTTACAAAGGTGAGTCGGACCTGAGTCGTGGTCATTCCATGAGTAGTCTTAAGCGACGACGTCCCGGATGTGACGACTCGGGACATCTCTATTTAGTGTGTTGGTGTAATGGGCCCTGGTGGTCATTCAGTAAAGACGGTTAACGTGGACCCGAAAGGTAAACTGACCTTTGCCAAGTATGTCAGGTGTGGTTGAAGGAGTGTCTCATTGTAAATTTTAGTAGTGAGGAGTTCCAGATGCATTGGAGACAATAGGAGTTACTCTAATATTTTGGGACAGTGGAAAGATATGTCTTTTTGTATGACCGATACCGACGATGACGACGACGACGACGCAGCGAAGTCAACACAGGTTGAGACACACTGGGGTGTCTGCCGTCGGGTGGTCCGAGGAGACAGGGACCCTAAGAGGTCCGTTCTTGTGACCTCACCCAACGGTAAAGGAAGAGGTTGACCGATACCGATCAATCGCATTCACGGAGGTTGACAGTCGACGGGATGGATGTTTGAGGTAGAAAGGAAATTGAGTAAGATAGTTTCCAATTGACGATAAGGACTCAAGAGGTAAGGTTATAGATTATAGAGGACTTTCTCAGACAATACAGTTATATACATGGAATTAAAAGTTAGAAAGAGGGGTAACTGAGGTAGTTAATATTGTATGTGGACTTCGAAGGGAAGAAATGAAGTCAAGTCAACGAGTCAGCACAGGTTGAGACACTGGGGTACCTGAAGTCGTGCGGTCCGGAGGGACAGGTAGTGGTTGAGGGTCTCGAAAAATCGAGGAGAAGTGCAAGATGTTATTCCCACCACAGTAGACGTCTAGACTCCAATAACTATAAAGAGGGCCGTTAGAACTAAGGTCGAAGACGAAAGAGGTCGGGTCGTAAAGAGTACTACATGAGACGTATATTCAATTTATTCATCCTACTGTTATGTGTCGGAACTGTATGAGGAAAGGGCTAAACCTTGGTCAGACAACAAGGTTCAGGTCAAGATTGACAACGAAGAACTGGACGTATGACTAAAGAGTTCTCCGTCCCATCCACGAGACCATAAGGGTATAGGACTCCTTAAAAGGTGTCAAACAACACTAGGTGTCAGTTTCCGAAACTGTATCAGTTGTTTCGTCTTCATCTACAAAAAGACCTTGAGAGAACGAAAAAGGTACTAGGTTACCTACAACCGTTAAACTCGAGACCAAGGAGACGGAAAAGATTTAGGTCGAACTTGTAGACCTTCAAGTGTCAAGTACATGACAACTTCGGACCGAACCTCTTAAAACTCGTGATGAAATGATCACACACTCTACTCACGTTAACACGTAATCAAACTCGTAATAAACCGTAACGGAAAGAAACCCTCACCTTACTTTAATTGCAAAACGTCAGGACGACTCAAAAGGTTTAAACGACCGTATAACTCACGTCGTGAAAGTGTTATAGTAGGAAATCCTACACTTTATCGAGTTGACCTTAAGGTAGTGGAGGTGATCGAAACGAGTATCACTACGAAGGATTCCAGGTGAATTGAAGCGTGAGGTTCTACAGACCGAGATCCACTTACTAGTATGGTAACACTAATAGATCCAAAACTTCTAGAAAAAACATATCAAGACACATAAGAACGGTAGAGAAGAATTATAGAAGACGAAGACAATCCAGGTATGGTAAAGACAGGAAATCAACGGATAGAAATGTACTTTTCAATAGAATAGAGATCAGAAAGGGTAGGATAACAAAAGGAGATAAAGAAACGTGACTAGTGACTCTTTCGAAAGAATAGAGAGGAACGATAAGAAATCTTGAGACGTAAGTTTACCCATATAGAAAGGAAAAGAGGAAACGAAAAGCGAAGAGAAGAAAAGAGTCGATAAACATTCCGTAGGAGTCTGTTGGTAAAACGGAAAAACGTAAAGAAAAAGAACCCCTACCAGAACTGGGGACGGAGAACATGGTACAGTGCTTGGAGGCAGGTATCAAGAAGTCCGTGAGATAGTCTAGATTAGGGAACTTTAGATAAAAAGTGAAGGTGAATTCCCTAAAGTAAATCCAGTATGGACTTACCATATCACCAAAAGGGATGAAAAAAGTTAAATTCAGACTTAAACCGTTATTCCTCAAGTACTAGACTCGGTGTCAGTTGAGGACCAGAACAAAAACGACTGACATATCTCGAAGAGGTAGAAACCGGACGTTTCTTATGTTAGTTAGACTAAAGCCATAATTGGTAAACCACTACGAGTAAACATCTCAGAAGAGAACACAACGACCTTTTCCCACAAACGGTACTGGTCACTCACGCAAGAAACCCGTTTTGAGAAATAATCGGAAACGGGACGAAGTAAGACATGAGGTTTCGGTTTAAACGGACAATGAGGTCCATAGAGAAGGATGAAAACGTAAGGATAGGGGATGTTACTTTTCCTGTAGAAAAAAACCACAACCAAAATCTTCCAGAACAGTCTCCAATTTCACAGACGGACGTTACGTTCTCTGGACCCAAGCTAGGGACCCAGTCCTTCTAGGGGACCTCTTCCTTTACCGTTGGGTGAGGTCATAAGAACGGACCTCTTAGAGTACCTGTCTCCTCGGACCACCCGATGTCAGGTACCCCAGCGTTTCTCAGCCTGTGCTGACTCGCTGAAGTGAAGTGAAGTGAACCTTCCAGAACATTCAGAAGTATCTTGACAAGTTAAAGTCGAAGAAGTCGTAATGACCAGCCCCTTTCCTGAACCTAATGATACTATGACTTACCAAACGGAACCTTTGTTTGTCTTTAGTAAGACAGTAAAATTCTGACGAAGGTTCATGACGTAAATCCTGAAAAAACAACTAATACTCTCGATGAGGTAAAGAAGATTCCCTAAGAACGGGTGTCGTCATCTACATTACCAATAGACTCAATTTAAGTGGGTAAGACAAGGTAAAATCAAACGACTCAAGATTTTACAGCTACAAGTAAGAACGGTAGAGGACAAGCTGGTGAAAGTTAAACGGAACTAAGTACCTTGATTATAAGGTCCAAAGATACGTTATAACAAGAAATGTCGCAGCCGGAAATGAAGGTAGTGGTCAGTGTAGGTGTCGACCCACAACAAAAACAAAACCGAGGTAGAGAAGTAAGAAAGACCTCAATAAAGAGGTACCTAGAGGTCATCGTATGACCCGTGGATGGCTGGACCCCTCAAGTAGAAAGTCACAGGATAGAAAAACGGAAAAGTATGACAAGGACCCCAAGAGTTCCGTTCTTATGACTTCACCAAACGGTAAGGGAAGAGGTCACCTGGTGTAAAACAGTCTAGAGAGGTGGTACTGGACAGGTAGAACCCACAGGGATGCACCGTACCGAGTTTCAAAGTACTCAATCTTTTCCGACACCAGGTACACTAGTTTAACCAATCAAACGACATAAAGTCAGACAGACGGGAGACTACCTCTTTCTATTGTGCGAATACCTTTGCAGGACTATCCTCTCTGACTGACTCCCCCTTTAACCCAGAACAAGACTACCCGCCCCGGTACGAGTCATTTAGAAGTCAGGTTAAAAGACAACTGCCCATCTCGATCCAAGAGAGGGACAATAAAGTCAAGTCAGTCAAGTCAAGTCAACGAGTCAGTACAGGCTGAGAAACGCTTGGGTACTTAGCGTCGTGGGGTCCGGAGGGACAGGTAGTGGTTGAGGGCCTCAAGTGAGTCTGAGTGTAGGTAGCTCAGTCACTACGGTAGGTCGGTAGAGTAGGAACGAACAAGGGAAGAGGAGGACGAGGGTTAGGGAGGGTCGTAGTCTCAGAAAAGGTTACTCAGTTGAGAAGCGTACTCCACCGGTTTCATAACCTCAAAGTCGAAATCGTAGTAAGGAAGGTTTCTTTAGGGTCCCAACTAGAGGAAGTCTTACCTGACCAACCTAGAGGAACGTTAGGTTCCCTGGGAGTTCTCAGAAGAAGTTGTGGTGTCAAGTTTTCGTAGTTAAGAAGGCGCGAGTCGGAAGAAGTGTCAGGTTGAGAGTGTAGGTATGTACTGGTGACCTTTTTGGTATCGGAACTGATCTGCCTGGAAACAACCGTTTCATTACAGAGACGAAAAGTTATACGATAGATCCAACCAGTATTGAAAAGAAGGTTCCTCATTCGCAGAAAATTAAAGTACCGACGTCAGTGATAGACGCCACTAGGGACAATAAATGGACCCCGGTTTGATACCACCTCCATTATTTCTATCACCACTGGAGGAAGTTTTCCGTGGTCCGTACGTGACGATGTGGGTCACGGGTAGAATTTGTTTATATTGTTCTTTCCGAATGGAATTTGACATTGTTGGTGAAGAACTTTAGAGTAAGATCGACATCAAATCGACCCTACTTTGGGCCGAAGAAGGGTTTAGGATTTAGTAGGATGGATGTATACGTTACTATTCCATAAAGTTGATCTACGTCACTTACCTTTATTCTGTGTAAAAATTTTAGATGTGGAATGTGTCGAAGATCTTACATGTGGTGTCAAAGAACACATCTGACATGTCAAAGGATATTATTTAATTAAAAATCTTTGAACTTTGTGAAAACTAAGTTGAAGACTGTACAATTATCAGTGTTGTCCCGTATATACTCATTGCTTTTGTATTTACCTGTTCTAAAAACCGTGTGATTAGGGAGATGTAGTATACGACTTTTGGTACTGTAATAAAGAGAAAAGTTTATACTTTACTTAGATTTCGTCCAGATCAATAATGTACTATTAGAAGTAAGACTTAGAAGAGGAGTAGAAGAAGTAGGAGGAACTGGAGGGCATGTCTTCGACAGCATCCTGGTAGGACCTCTTCGTACAGTCGTGTACTAGGTCTGAAGAATCGAGCACAGAGTCCTCACAGTAGTAAAACCCCCGATTCTACTAATAGACCACCACTGTTTAGAGAACTAAAGACTCAAGCTCTGTTGAGTTATCATTCAGAGAAAATTTTTTTCTTGTTGTGTTTGTGCACAGTATTCGTCAGACAGTGATCATTTTAACAAAGTTCGTTTTAGTTCTGGGTTTTTTTTTTTTTTTTTGGCGGGGTGTATGGGTCTATAAGTATTTATATCAAGAACTTGGTAGATAGAGTATAGATGAACTGAAGATGGTTACTTTTTTAGATATACTTCTTTTTGACGGGTTAAATAAGAGTAGAAAGAAGAGTAGATATCGGGTACGATGTGTATGTTAATCGTTTGACGTAGCATTTATATCCGTCAAAATCTATCATATGAACTGTACTTTTTAAAAAATTTATCAGAACAAAAGGAGGGAGCATATAATTCGGTGAGGGTTGTGAAGTTTAAAGAGTAGGGTAGGATTATAGGTGACCGTCTTTCTTTGTAAGGAGTGTATTAAATCAAATCGTAACATTTTATTTTCAAGTAATTGACTAGGAGGGGTCGTGAGTCAAGTTGTTGTTACTCTTAAGTTCTACCCGTTTTAAATTAACAGTCCCTTCTCTTTATGGGTTCAGTGATTCTCTTTGAGTTCTCAGACGGAGGTTGATCTCGTCGTGACACGTTATGCTGGAATCCGTCACTACCTTTACAAGACATAACGCTAAGGGTCATGTTCGATCGATCCTCTTGTTTCCTTGGTCTAAAAATTCGGATCTGTTGGTGTACACGACCACCGATGAATTGACCTGTCAGGTCTTACTCTGAGTTTCCATTACTCTTATGTCTTGTTCACCTAAATAGATGTTTCAATGTTTGTGGTTATTATAGGTTTGAGATTAACGTTTAAATTGTCCGGTTATACTTTGTGTTTAAATTGTTTGTTACACTTTGTGTTTTAGATTTTATACAAAAAACGAATGGAGAAATTCCAATAAATAGACAACCTACATCGATCAAACACGTCGAAGGTTGACTGACTATATGGTTACGACCAGGGCCGTAAAAACTTTCTTTCAACCACTTGCTTGGACTTTGGAATTTTCTTATCGACGTGTACTTTTGATTAGGTTTGTCATTTTATAATGGTTGATTCGGAATTTTAACATTGATAATTTAAGATGTTAAAATTTAAATGAACTAATTCTCCTGTTCTAGAAGGGTCCACCACGTCATCAGTTTTTTGGAGAGGACGGTTACGTCTTCTACATCCTTTACACCCGAGTTAGGGACCCGGTCCTTCTAGAGGACCTCCTCCTCTACCGTCGGGTGAGGTCATAAGAACGGACCCTTTATGGTGCCTGTCTCCTCGGACCGCCCGATGTCAGATACTCCAACATTTCTCACCCTGCACTGACTCGTGACTCGTGTGTTTACTCCGGTTTTACGTCTTGAGCCTCGAGGAGCATGAACGGCAAATGTGTACATCAGGTGACTAATATTACTGTATACCAAGACTTAAATATAGATTCAGTCGACGATTTAAGTTTGACATAAAAAGATTTCTTCATTGTAATGTGTAGTGCCAATTCGAAGATTTGATTGGATGAATTTTATGTAAATGATATTCTTAGACGGAGTTTATGTGACGACTAGTATTCGACCTCTCTCCTAGGATGATACGTCCTTTCTCTATTGATTACGAAGTAAGAGGGAAGAACAAATCCAGTCTGGGATCGTTTTGTTCGTTTCAAATAAAATCCGTGACGGGAAAAAGTAAGGGAGAAGGTAGAGTACAAGGGTATAAAGGATGAGTAATCATTTTTTCTTTTCAATCCCAATCTCCTTTTTGTTGATAGAGATACATAATTTTGTATTTTAACCTATATTCTGTCCTAGAACTAGAGAAGTCTCAATAGACATGATATTTTTTTGATTGTGAAAAATTTCGTTTTTTTAAAATTTTGGGGTGTGGATGGAATAATCTATTTGTACTGAGGTAAATATCACTTTTTTAATGTCATTACGTATTTCTACTAAGACTTCTTTCCTTCTCGGTTTCCTACGTTTCGATCAAACGTTCGAACGTTTAGGGGGACTCCCGAAGAGTACACCGAGTCACCATTTCTTAAACGGACGGATACGTCCTCTGTACTTCTAGGGGACCTCATCCTTTACCGCTGAAAGAGGTCATAAGAACGGACCTTTTAAGGTACTTGTCTCCTCGGACCACCCGATGTCAGGTACCTCAGTGTTTCCCGACCTGTACTTAGTCGCTGACTCGTGTGTGTGTTTTAAGGAGAAGATCAGAACGGCGGGAATACACTTGCTGGTAGGACAAAAAAGATCCTGAAATCTCGATCATATCCTTAGATGACTCGTGGATTGTCGATAGACGTCGTTTATTGATAAAAATCAATTCCTATGAGTACGTAGTTTCCCATCTCTACTAAGTGAGTTGGTGATAAGATTCGCCTATGACGGTCTGTCGTATGTATCCAACCTGTGACCCCTCTGATAGACTTCGCACAATAGAAGTTTACTGATTGCCTTGACTGGTTGGGACGTGTACTGAAAATGATGGGTACTGTAATTTTATTTTCGTTCGTCGTCCATTTTAAGGAATTGATAGAGAAAATTACTTTCTTAAAGGTATATATCGCATCTGAATTTATTGAAAGATTATTTATATTTTAAGGTAGTTTTAGAATATAATTCCAAAATTTAAAACTTTTTCGGGAGTAATTTAATATTTACAATATTTGATATTACTTTTCGGGAGAGAGGTACTTGGGTGTCGTTAAGTAAATATGACGATAATGCCGTATTGTTGACAAAAGTTGGACGGGTAAAGTAGAACTCAAAGGTTTCCTGATTTTAGTCCGTTGTCTAAGAATTAAAGAAATGATTATAATCGGGTCCCTGAAGGGACCTCCCTGTTGTCACCTCTTAAGTGGAAGGTTACGTACCCAAGTAAAGTCAAGTTAGGGAGTCAGTACAGGCTGAGAAACGCTGGGGTACTTGGCGTCTTGTGGTCCGGAGGGACAGGTAGTGGTTGAAGGTCTCAAGTGGGTTTGGGTACAGGTAGCTCAACTACTACGGTAGGTTGGTAGAGTAGGAGACAGCAGGGTAAGAGGAGGACGGGAGTTAGAAAGGGTCTTAGTCCCAGTAAAGGTTACTGAGTCAGGAAACTTAGTCCACCGGTTTGGTAACCTCAAAGTCGAAATCGTAGTAAGGGAGGTTTCTTTAGGGTCCCGACTAGAGGAAGTCTTACCTGACCGACCTAGAGGAACGTCAGGTTCCCTGAGAGTTCTCAGAAGAGGTTGTGGTGTCAAGTTTTCGTAGTTAAGACGTCGAGAGTCGAAAGAAATATCAGGTTTAGAGTGTAGGTATGTACTGATGACCTTTTTTGTCTCGAAACTGATCTGTCTCAGACAGTCGTTTCATTACAGAGACGGAAAATTATATAACAGATCCAACCAATATCGAAAAGGAGGTTTCTCGTTCACAGAAAATTAACGTACCGACGTCAATTGGTAGACATCACTAAGACCTCGTTTTTTTATATTTCAGAGAATGACGAAGGTAACAAAAGGTAGATAGACAGTACTTCACTCCCCTTGGTCTAAAGTATTAGAATCAAAAGACTTTACAACTCAAAATTCGGTTGAAAAGACGAAAGGAGAAAGTGAAAGTAGTTCTCCGAGAAATCAAGAAGAAACGAAAGACGGTATTCCCACCACAGCAGACGCATAGACTCCAATAACTATGAAGAGAGTCGTTATAACTAAGGTCGAACACGAAGAAGGTCGGACCGTAAAGTGTACTATATGAGACGTATATTCAATTCATTCGTTCCACTGTTATATGTTGGAACTACATGAGGAAAGGACTAAACCTTGGTCAGACAACAAGGTACAGGTCAAGATTGACAACGAAAACTGAACGTATGTCTAAAGAGTCCTCCGTCCAGTCCACCAGACCATAAGGATAGACCAATTCTTAAAACGTGTCAAACAACACTAGGTGTGTCAGTTTCCGAAACCGTATCAGTTATCTCGTCTTCATCTACAAAGAGACCTTGAGAGAGTGAAAAGGATACTAGGTTGTCTACAACCGTTAAACTAGAGACCAAGGAGACGAAAAAGATTTAGGTCCAAGTTGTAGACCTTCAAGTACCAAGTACATGACAAGTTCGAACCGAACCTCTTAAAACTCGTAATGAAATGATCGTACACTCTACTCACGTTAACACGCCATCAAACTCGTAAGAAACAGTAACAGAAAGAAACACTGACCTTACTTTTGACTGGAAAAGGTCAGGACACCGGTGACGACTCAAAAGGTTTAAACGACCGTATAACTCCCGTCGTGAAAGTGTCGATAGCAGAAGACCCTAAACTTTGTCGAGTCGACCTTAAGGTAACGGAGGTGATCGAAACAAGCATCACTACGAAGGATTCCGGGTGAACTGAAGTGTGAGGTCCTACAGACCGAGATCCACCCACTAGTGTGGTAGCACCAATACACCCAGTACTTCTAGACAAAACATGTCAAGAAGCCACATAAGAACGGTGGAGAAGAATTATAGAAGACGAAGGTAATCCAAGTATGGTAAAGACAGGAAATAACTCGGGTAGAAACGTACTTTACAAGGGAATTATAGAGATTAAAAGAACTGTTCTAGAGACCAGAAAGGGTTAGATGATAAAAAGGAGATAAAGAAACGTAACTAACGACTCATTCCGAAAGAATAGAGAGGCACGATAAGAAGCCTTAAGACGTAAGTTTACCCATATAAAAAGGAAAAGAGGAAACGGAAATCGAAGAGAAGAAAAGAGTCGAAGTTGATTTAAGTGGAAGGTTACGTTCCCTAGGATGTCCGACGTCCCGATGATTCGTGGTGTTGCTGACTCGGGTCCACACAGTTGTTCTTTCGGACGTACGACGTTTGATGTCCCGGGACGTGAGACCTCGAACGTGCGGTTTTGCTCTCTTTTTCGGACGGTTCGGGTTACTTCTAGGGTGTACGGTGTTGATTCTGGTTTTCATTTATAATAATGTTATTTTTTAAATTTTATATATAATTATATATACAAATATATATAATTATATGTATATAACCGAGTCACGGTCCGTATCTGAGTCCTTTGCAACGACTTAATTACTATTAATTTGTAGTGTTGTTCTTAAACAACGATATGATTGTAAGTTAAGAAATTCAAGACGATATTTGTCCTTACCGGTTTTATTTCTGGGTCTCCAACACGATTTGACGTGACTTCTTTCCTTTGAGAGTATGTATAGTAGTCTTTCTCAGTTATGATAATCCTAAGGTTATGCTACTGATTCCAGTATTTATTGTCGACAAAACCTCCGATGATTTTAACTAAACTCATTAACACGTCAGAAAGACCAATTTAATACTTTGTCGTTGTTTAATAAGGAAAACCACTTATTCTCTTGGATTTTCAATATTTTACCATCATTTGAGTAGAGGGGTTTCTTTTCTACTGTTTTTGTACTTATTAAAAGATATAAGTTTTACGTTAGGAAAAAAAGTCAAAGAATAAGAAGGTTTTTCCAATACTTCTTGTGTATTATCATTTCCGACGATATTGTCGTTGAGTAGGTCGTACGAGTTCCTTTTCTTTGGTTTTCTTTATTTTAAATTCTTGCATAACTTAGAGAAAATTCCTTTTTTCTCGAAAATTTTAATAAACTACCTTTGAATTTGACAATTTGTGAGACTTTGAAGAGTCAAGTTTTGTATAAACTTAAAGAAAAAAATGATGAGTTTGAGGTCATGAGAACGGACCTTTTAAGGTACCTGCCTCCTCGGACCATCCGACGTCAGGTACCTCAGCGCTTCTCAGCCTGTGCTGACTCGCTGAAGTGAAAGTGAAAAGTGAAGGTACGTAACCTCTTCCTTTACCGTTAGGTGAGGTCACAAGAACGGACCTCTTAGGGTCCCTGTCCCCTCGGACCACCCGACGGCAGATACCCCAGCGTGTCTCAGTCTGTGCTGACTTCGTTGCATCGTCGTCGTCGAGAGTAAAACTAGTAGTTTAATTTTAATCCATATTACTACGGGGTTTTGACTTAATATTTTCATGGAGTTATAATTTGTCCCGACAACATTAAGATCAGGGACGAGTACAAGTCAGGAAATAACATTTACTGTGTAGTTGATGGTTGAGAATCGAATAAAAGTAGACATAAGGGAATGAAAATTAAACGATAGTAGATCTTTGACTTTGACAAAAACACTTTGATTCGATTGTTTCGGACGGTAGGTTTGCGTTATATGTTAAAGGTCACCCCGCCACCCCCTTAATGAACTAGAGTACGATAAGAACTTAAAGGTTTACCACTCCGACGCTCTTAAAGTTGTCTATCTACCCTGTAATGGTACAAATGACCTTTATCATCAAATGAGAAATACCTCTCACTCGTTCGAGGTAACGAAGTCTGCACAAATTGAGACGTTGGGATACCTGACATCGGACGGTCCGAGGAGTCGCGTACCCTAAGAGGTCCGTTCTTATGATCTCACCCAACGGTAAGGGAGGAGGAGTCCTAGAAAGGCTGGGTCCCTGACTTGGGTTCAGAGGACGTAATGTCCGTCTAAGAAATGACGACTCGGCGGGCCATTCAGGTAAAAAATACCTTAATGATTGATTTCCAATAAAGAGTGATCGAATAAGTGACTCGTGTGTCCTGAAGACTATAATTTACCCATTCTTGTACCATCCCAATGTCAATCACATCTAATGTTATAAGTAGAACCAATTCACTTCTGAAATTTCAAGACTACTGTAACAAGGGACACTATGTACAGTTTTATGTTTACGAAGGATAATGGAATTTTAGTGACATAGTAAAACAGCTAAGTTCATAGGAAGTAAACGTTCATTCAGGTTTGCCTTTTTAGATAATATTGGGGTCGTAAGAGGTTGAAGTTTCAGTCTACGTTTAAGAGCTTACTATAAAAACCATCCTAGTAACGTCCTAACTACTTGGTAGAGATGTGCTATAAGTATAGATTTTAACTTTTGTCTGATAATTATATCTCAATGATTTCGTTCTTATTCTCTGTATTTTTGTAGTTCCAGTAATTCATGGATTCTTCTTTGAATCCATGTGTCGACGTACATATATATTTCCTAGTACTGCTGTCATAATGCTTACCTTGATACCGTTGTATTGACCGTGATCCAGGAAAGGGGGAGAAATTTTCACAAATGGCAATGTCGTGTATGGTGGAATCTTTTACTCATTTGAAACATATTTTGTCATGAAATTTTCAATGTGTAAAATCGTTGTGATACATAAAAAGGTATATAGGTTATGGATCACGAAGGAGTGTTATAAGATGGAAAGAAACTGTACATGGTGTTTTGTCAAAATTTTATTTGTTATTGTAAACTTATGACATAAAAGGATTAAGTTAAATAGTATTTAATTGACATGTAAGTCTTTGAGTTCGGATATGTTAAAAGATCATCTTTTATCATAATGTCCCCCTTTCGGTCATGTAAATCTGAAGGTATAGAATTTATCGTGTTTTGAATGTTCAGAAGTTTGAGTGAAAATGAGTCTTTCATGACAATGACGTTCTCGTTTTTCACTTTTTTCTAGTAGTCTTCCTTGTAGGTTGTCATCGGTATTTCGAAGAGGAAAAACCACCTCTATTTGAAAATTTTGTTTTGGGTCATGGAATCAGACGATAAAGACGAACGTTTCCCGTTTTCTTTTTTAATGTCAAGAAATGGAGGTTTCCTTACATTTATGTCAACTGGGAACTTGTTGTGTCCAAACTTGACATGACCAGGTGAATTTACACT
Organism: Capra ibex; assembly: GCA_006410555.1. Taxonomy (NCBI): domain Eukaryota; kingdom Metazoa; phylum Chordata; class Mammalia; order Artiodactyla; family Bovidae; genus Capra; species Capra ibex. Next base: position 930,235 of record SJYO01017864.1, read on the forward strand.
TAAAAAAAATTATCATTTATGATGTCGTGATAAGGTGGACACCAACAAAGTTAGGCTCTTACACCTTGACACCTATGTCTCCTTGGGTCCTTTCCTTCCTGGTTAATTCAATGTACGTCTACAAACTGAGACGCCTCCTGACCATTGGGATTGGGGACACAACAAGTTACCAGTTGACATGACTTCATGACAGTTTACTGAAAATATAATCATAGAGAGTGTCACATAATAATTGTCTAACTACCGTGTTTGATTACGTTTTCGACACTATAAAACAGACAGATCTACAACGTCGACACTCCGGTCGAGAGTGGGTGTTCCCAACGGTGATTTACAGATTTTTATTTGAGGTTATGGATACACGTTGACTATAAAATGTTTCCGAGATTCTACTAAGTTATCCCTTTCCTTTCGAAGGAGTTGTTTAGCACAACTCCCTAAAGGAACCACCAGGTCACCAACTCTCTACTCCGAAAGCGGCCCAAGTCAGGGACCGGTCCCTTTACCCTAGGGTTTTTAACGAGTCACTTCGGTTTTTTGTTTTGTTTGTTGGGGGGGTGTTTAGTTTTTGTTATTGTTGTTTTTTTGTTTACCGTAATGCTTTAGACTAACAATGTACGTTTAAAATATATATAAAGTATATGTTGAAAGATTAAAGTATGTGTTTTACTTGAGGTTTATCTAGTTACTGGGTTTATGCTCCCGCTTATATTTTGAGAATCTCTTCTTTTGTGTCCCCATTTATAAGTACTTAAGCTTACCGTTACCTAAGCCTCTGAACTGAGGTTTTGCACTCGTTGTTTATCCATTGAACATGAAGTGTTTATAAATTTTAAAAACACGTAGTCTCCTGTAATAGTTCTTTGACTTTTCTGTTTAGTGTCTTACCTTCTTTCAAAAGTCTAGTGTACAGACTATTCCTAAATCATATTTTTATGTATCTCCTAAGAACCTTGAGTCGTTAATTCTCTCTTCGTTGGATAAAATTTTTACTTGTTACTTGAACTTATCTGTAGAGGTTTCTTATATATGTTTACCATTTTTTGTTTTGTTTTGTACTTTTCTACGAGTGAGAGTGGTCAGTAATTCCTTTACGTCCAGTTTTAGTGTTACTCTATGGTGAAGTTTAAGTGATCCTACGGATGTTTTATATTAGATTTTTACCCATTATTACGTCGGTGACATTTTTTGTCGAACCGTTAAAGAGTTTTACAATTTTGATATCTTAATATTTAGTGTCGTTCTAGGAGATACTGGGTGGAGGGTCTTATGACCTTTATTTTCGTTTTTATTTGTTTACCCTGTGTTAATTTGAATTTTCGAAGACGTGTTGTTTCCTTTGATATTCGTTCCACTTTTCTGTCAGAAGTCTACCCTCTTTTATTATCGTTTACTTCGTTGACTGTTTGTTGATTAGAGTTTTTATATGTTCGTTGAGGATTTCGAGTTAAGGTCTTTTTATTTGTTGGATTAATTTTTCACCCGGTTTCTTGATTTATGTGTAAAGAGGTTTCTTCTGTATGTCTACCGATTGTTTGTGTACTTTTCTACGAGTTGTAGTGAGTAATAGTCTCTTTCCGTTTAGTTTTGGTGTCACTCCATGGTAAAGTGTGGTCAGTCTTACCGACGCTAGGTTTTCAGATGTTCGTTATTTACGACCTCTCCCACACCTTTTTTCCCTTGGAAGAATGTGACAACCACCCTTACGTTTGATCATGTCGGTGATACCTCTTGCCACACCTCTAAGGAATTTTTTGACCTTTATCTTGACGGAATACTGGGTCGTTAGCGTGACGACCCGTATGTGTGGCTCCTTTGGTCTTAACTTTCTCTGTGCACATGGGGTCACAAGTAGCGTCGTGACAAATATTATCAGTCCTGTACCTTCGTTGGATGTACACGTAGTCGTCTACTTACCTATTCTTTCGACACCATGTATATGTGTTACCTCATAATGAATCGGTATTTTTTCTTATGTAAACTTAGGCAAGATTACTCCACCTACTTTGACCTCGGATAATATGTCTCACTACATTCGGTCTTACTTTTTGTGGTTATGTCATATGATTGCGTATATATACCTTAAATCTTTCTACCATTACTATTGGGACATACGCTCTATCGTTTTCTCTGTGTCTACATATCTTGTCAGAAAACCTACGACACCCTCTCCCTCTTCCACCCTACTAAACCCTCTTACCGTAACTTTGTACATATTATAGTGTATACTTTACTTAGTGGTCAGGTCCAAGTTACGTCCTATGTCCTACGAACCCCGACTTCGTGACCCTGCTGGGTCTCCCTACCATGTCCCTCCCTCTCCCCAAGTCCTACCCCTTGTGTACATATGGGTACCGCCTAAGTACAACTACATACCATTTTAGTTCTGCTATAACATTTCGTTAATCGGAGGTTAATTTTATTTAAATATAATTTTTGTTTTTTTTTATTTAATTTAATTTTTTATTTTATTTTTATGTCTTAATGGTATATTGGATCGTTAAGGTGATAACGATATATAAGTTTTCTTTACTTTTGGATACGGGTATATTTTTGAACGTGGACTTTATAAATATCGTCCTAATGAGTATTATCGGTTTATGCCTTTGTTAGGTACACAGATAATTGTCTACGTACATATTTGTTTAACTTCATATATGTATGTTACCTTATAACAAGTCGGTATATTTCTTGCTTCAAAACTACGAATTTGTGACCCACTTGGGACATTTGTGATACGATTATTATTGATTTATCTGTAGTTTATATTTTCTAGGGTTTGACATACTTGAAAATATACTTTATAGGTCTTATCATTAATAGATCCTAACTCTCTTCCTTTCCTACCCATGTTTCACAAGACTCTACTACTTTTGTAAGACTTTAATCTCTCTCCACCACTGACTTGACACATAAATTTTTACGAAATATATACTTAAAGTAGAGTTTTTTATTTTAAATGAAGATAAAAATTTTACTCATCAATTTTGGAGTTTTAAGTATCTCTTTGTTGGTTCTTGTGACTGTTAGATCCCTGTTTCTGTAAGTACGTCTACCAATTTATGTAGGTTCTAGTTCTGTCCACAATGCAAATTTTAGTTATATTTTGTTCAAAACTTTTTAATCAAATAATACACTTTTTCGTATATCATAAAATTTTTCTAGTAAGAAAGTAGACGTAATCAAGAGAGAAATTTTTTTTCTTCATAAATAAACCGACCCGCCCAAAATCAACGTCCTACATCTTAGATGATATCAAGGGATTGGTCCCTAACTTGGACCCAGGGGACGTACCGTCGTCTCAGAACCGGTGATCTAGTGGTCCCTTCAGGAACGTAATCAATAAATTTTAATACTGTCTATATGTGGATACAAAGATAATATATATCGTTAATTAGGTTCGATATAATAAGTATTTCGTTAAGTTAGGATTAGAGTCTATTTTGATTTTGGAGTTTAAACTTATAAGGTGGAATTTAAGGAAAGAAAATAGTTTGACTTTGAGACTCACTTGACTTGTTAGTAATTGAATTTTAAAATCAGGGTAATCATAATGAGGGGTTCCCTTTCAAGATAAGAAAAGAATTCGTTGAGTTTCTTTAAAGGAAGAGATTCTGTTCAGTCGAGTCATTTATGACAATTCTCGGTTAAACTCCCACAGTGAGTGTACATTTAAAGGAGATTTCGGTTCTGTCCAAATACTTTTGTGTGTGTCCTTTTCTCTATAAATGTATGTTACTTTAATAGTTCCATGAAGATGTCGTAGGGTCCACAATAATTTTAGATGATCTATTATGTTACTAAATATAAAAATGAAGTATAAGACTGTCAATTTGATGGAGTGACGATTTGAGAGTTAGGGTATTAACTTACTACAAAGTTATTAATTAAATTTTTCATAAGTTTTGAAAAGAGATCCGAATGACCTGACAATTTCTCTTAATTGTCTATTCCCTTTAAGGATCACCGGGCCCAATCCTGAGACGCGAAAGTGCCTACTCCTTCGTCCAAGTTAGGGAGAAGCCCCTTGATTCTGGGATATACGACGTAGTCAATCAGTCAAACCAACGAGTTAGTACAGGCTGAGAAACGCTGGGGAACCTGACGTCGTGCGGTCCGGAGGGACAGGTAGTGGTTGAGGGTCTCGAATGAGTTTGAGTACAGGTAACTCCGTCACTACGGTAGGTCGGTAGAGTAGGAGACAGTAAGGGAAGAGGAAGACGGAAGTTAGAAACGGTTGTAGTCCCAGAAAAGGTTACTCAGTCAAGAAGCGTAGTCCACCGGTTTCATGACCTCAAAGTGGAAGTCGTTGTCAGGAAGGTCACTTATAAGTCCTGACTAAAGGAAATCCTACCTGACCGACCTAGAGGAACGTCAGGTTCCCTGAGAGTTCTCAGAAGAGGTCGTGGTGTCAAGTTTTCGTAGTTCAGAAACCGCGAGTCAAAAGAAATATGAGACTGAGAGTGTTGGTATTTACTGGTGACCCTTTTGGTGTCGAAACTGATCTGCCTAGAAACAACCGTTTCATTACAGAGATGAAAAATTATACGATAGATCTAACCAGTATCGATACGACAGATCTAAGAACGTTCCTCATTCGCAGAAAGTTAAAGTACCGACGTCAGTGATAGACGTCACTAAAACCTCGGGTTTTTTATTTCAGAGACAAAGTTAACAAAGGGTAAATGAACGATACTTCACTACCCTGGCCTACGGTACTAGACTCAAAAGACTTACAACTCGAACTTCGGTTGAAGAAGTGAGAGGAGAAAGTAAAAGTAGTTATCCGAGAAATCAAGAAGAAACGAAAGACGGTATTCCCAACACAGTAGACAAATAGACTCCAATAACTATAAAGAGGGCCGTCAGAACTAAGGTCAAACACGAAGAAGGTCGGGTCGCAAAGAGTACTACATGAGACGTATCTTCAATTTATTCGTCCCTCTGTTATATGTCGGAACTACATGAGGAAAGGGCTAAACCTTACTCAGAGAACAAGGTACAGGTCAAGATTGACACCGAAGGACTGGACGTATTTCTAAAGAGTCCTCCGTCCAGTCCACTAGACCATAAGGGTAGAGAACTTCTTAAAACGTCAAAGAACACTAGGTGTTTCAGTTTCCGAAACCGTCTCAGCTATTTCGTCTTCATCTACAAAAAGACCTTCAGAGAGTGAAAAAGCTATTAGGTTGCCTACAACCGTTAAACTAGAGACCAAGGAGACGGAAAAGATTTTGGTCGAACTTGTAGACCTTTAAGTGCCAAGAGCATGATAATTTCGGACCGAACCTTTTAAAACTCGTAATAAAACGATCGCACACTCTACTCCCGTTAATACGTCATCAAACTCGTAAGAAACCGTAACGAAAAGAAACCCTAACCCTACGTTTGACTGGAAAAGGTCAGGACACCGGTGAACTCAAAAGGTTTAAACGACCGTATAACTCACGTCGTCGTGTACGACGTATCGTGTCGGTTTTTTTTCTTTTCTTTTTTTTTTTTTTTTGGGTTANTTTTTTTTTTTTTTTTTTTTTTTGGGTTACTATTCTACAGACAAAAATAGGTTTGTCTTGTAAGAGTAATTCCATAAGTCTATTGTAGATCGTTTATGTGTTAAGATTAGAATTTGGAATCATAGGACTTACTATCATAAAGTTATAGTGACTATTATAATGATGATTAATATTACGTTTGAATTTCAAGGAATTCACATATATAGTTGTTAGTCAAGTCAAGTCAACGAGTCAGTACAGTCTGAGAGACGCTGGGGTACTTAGCGTCGTGCGGTCCGGAGGGACAGGTAGAGGTAGAGGGTCTCAAGTGAGTGAGTACAGGTAACTCAGGCACTACGGTAGGTCGGTAGAGTAGGAGACAACAGGGGAAGAGGAGGACGGGGGTTAGGGAGGGTCATAGTCTCAGAAAAGGTTACTCAGTTGAGAAGCGTACTCCACCGGTTTCATGATATAGTTGGTATTTTCGTAGGTTTTATTTTGGTCGTGGTTTTCGTTGTCTTTACAGTGTTTTAGATGGATAGTCGTTGTCCTCTTAGAATCCTTCCATTCTTTGTGTCCATGTCTGTGTGGAACAAAATAACGCGAAAACCAAAAAACATGAAGTCACACATTGGGACAATGTGTGACTTCCAAACACCGTTGGAACGTAGTTCGTTCAGATAAACCGAGGTGAAAAGGTTGTCGTAAATCAGTGAAGTACAGATACAGTATCAAACATTAAGAGTGGTAGAAAGTTTGAAAATGTAATGACGACAATATAGACATTAGTACTAGACACTGGTCACTGGAGACGACCTTGACAAAACCCCACGGTGTTTGGTATAGGTTGTTGTTTGAATTGACTATTTGCGGCACATACAAGACTGACAAAATGGGTAGCCGTAGACAGAAGGGACGGGAGGAGGGGTTAAAGAAAGGAAGAGAATCCGGAGGGATAAGGACTCTGTATTGTTATGACTTTAATCTGTTTAATTACCGGAAATTCACAAGTTCACTTTCTTTTTGAGTGCAGAATAAAATTTAGTTTTCGATCTTTACTAATTCCAATCACTCCTTCTGTACAACTTTCGGTTCTCTCCGACTTTCGATCCGGTGAACACAGTTTGTCAATCGGTTAGATGCTTACGTTTCCTTTTTAAGAATTTCCTTCAACTTTCACAATGAGGTCACTTGTGTGTTAAATTTTTCGATTTGTCATAGTGACTACTGTACCTCTTTCAAAATCACCAGGTCTATCTTCTTGTTTGTTCGATGTTGTAAGGGGATTCGGTTTCGGATTAGGTGTCGTTCCAGGATTCAGAGTTAAGGTGTTTCCGACTCTCTCTGCTTCTTCGTCATCTTCTTTTCAAATTTCGATGGTCTCCGACGAACGACTCCAACTTCCTTGCTTCGACAGAAGCATTGTATTTTCGCCTTCGACCATATCTTCGACGTCGTTCGATAGGTCTTCATTGCAGAGCGAAGTTTCATAGGTTCCTGTCCGACTCAAAACAGTCCTCGATTACATCGACCACTGAAATTCAACTTCGATTACGAGTAAATGGTAAGACTTTTGGGATCTCGGGAATTCTTGATACGATTTGAATGAGACGGAAACGAGATATTTTTCTTGTTTCGGACTCCTGTTGGGTAGAGAGATGGACACCAATTGACTTATAAAATTCGGGTGACAACTCTAAATGACGAGACCCCTTCTTTTTTTTGTTTTTGAAAAACGTTTCATAATGACGAGTAACTGTTACGTGGACCGGTGGGTTCTCGAGGCTACCTCTATATGTTTTAATTACAACGAAAGTCCGGACGAGTGTGTGTAGGTAAGACGTCGGGTGTCTATTCCTCATTAAAACTGAAAGTTGGGAATAATCTCCGAAGGGACCACCGAGTCTCCAATTTCGCAGACGGAGGTTGCACCCTTTGGGTCCAAGCTAGGGACCCAGTCCTTCTAGGGGACCTCTTCCTTTACCGTTGGGTGAGGTAATAAGAACGGACCTCTTAGGGTACCTGTCTCCTCGAACCATCCGATGTCAGGTGTCCCAGTGTTTCTCAGCCTGTGCTGACTCACTGAAGTGAAAGTGGGAATAATTAATTCCTTATATAAAGTATTCTGTTATTGACGACATCATTAACGAGACTACCTAGGTCCGTTTCATTTGACTTTTAGACCCTTCCTAATTGGTAAGATCTGCGGTTTTTCTGGTAAGTACTAAACACCTTTCTCCAACCTTTTTAGTTGTAATTCTCCTGAAACTTTCTTGAACTGCGGTTTGGAGTGTTTGTTGAAATTCCCCAACTTCTAGAGTCACCTCCTTCGTTGACGTCTATACCGTCTTTGTCGTTCTCTTAATCTTAGACTACTCTACCTACTTTGACCTCGGCTAATATGTCTCACTTCATTCGGTCTTTCTTTTTGTGGTTATGTCATATGATTGTGTATATATACCTTAAATCCTTCTACCGTTACTGCTGGGACATACGTTCTGTCCTTTTTTCTGTGTCTACACATATTGCCTGAAAACCTGAGTCTCCCTCTCCCTCTCCCACCCTACTAAACCCTCTTACCGTAAGATTGTACATATGATAGTACATTCTTAACTTAGCGGTCAGATACAGACTACGTCCTATGTCGTACGAACCCCGACCACGTACCCCTACTGGGTCTCTCTACAATGCCCCTCCCTCCACCCTCCCCCCAAGTACAAACCCTTGCGTACATTCTTAATTTCTAAAATTTTAATTTTTTTATTTTTTTAATTTAATTTAAAAATTTTTTTTCTCTTAATCTTAGTCTTCATCTCGGACTTCTACACTGACTTGACGATGGTAGAGGTATTTGGACATTACCTACTCCTCGATGAAAGATGCTTACTCCCCTATTTTTCCAAAGAACTCTGTGTTGGATGAGGTCCATTTCTATGACACTTCCAACAACTTTACTATTGTTTCCTCAATCTTATGATGTATTTAAATCAACTATTTTGTGACCACTTCCTTTACCGTTAGGTGAGATCATAAGAACGGTCCTTTTAGGGTACGTGTCTCCTCGTACCGTCCGATATTAGGTGTCCCAGTGTTTTTTCAGTCCGTCGTTATCAACTATTTCGTTTCAGTTCAGTCCTAAACTCTCCTAACTGAGGTTTAGACTTTGTTCAAGATGACACTCATTTTACGATAGTTTGTCGTGACGTACGATGTCTCTTTGGTGTGTACTCTCCTGTTCAGTCAGTTACGACGTTTCAAGTCAATGGAAGAAATTCCTTCAACGATGTGGGTGAGATCGGAAATCGTTAGTGATGGGACTAGTCTGTCGTCGGTGGTTTATAGTTCCGTTTTGGAAGGTGGTCGTTTCTTAATACTGGGTGACTACTGAGCGACTACCAAACGTAAAATATCGTTATTTCATAAAATTTAATCTATACATATGACAAAAGACTCTGTATTATGATAGTGTGTGAATTATCTGAATTTGGATTGAAAATACACTGAACGAAATAACGTCACCAGATCTTGGTTTGGACGTTATAGACTCAATACGGATATATGTCTAATCTTTTATCAGTTCTCTGTTCTTCTCTTGGTTCTAATTACCATCGTTGTCCCAATACTTGTTTTAGGATATTAGTGATTTGAAGATATTAAGACAGGTACTAGTTGGTGGAAGGTTACTGTTTAAACCACCAATTCTTGTTTCTCTTTCTTTTTAGATACAATTTGTCTAAGGTAAAATTGTTACGACTTGAATTCACTTATTGAATCGACAATGTGAAGGTAGACATTTTACCCTCACTATTATCGTCACTGTCGTGTACTCCACCATCACTTCGTTTTACTCAATGTCTTCCGTTTCACGTCTCGTGTCTCATATATGAGTCGTCTACAGTCGACAATATCGTTGTTATGTCCAGGTTGTCGTTGTCAGGTGACGAAGTCTAGTGTCTAAACCCTGTCTCAATACTGATTTTGTATAATTATCAATGTTGAGTCTCCGGTCTTAGGAAAGATATGATGGTCGAAATAAGTATCGAACTGAGTGTTCACCACCGTTCTTAAAAGATGTAATTCCATCAGATACAGTCTGCGACACGATGACCCCCAGTCAAGGATACTAAGAAAGTCGCTAGGTTTTTCAGTTTTGGTTAGAAACATTATTACGATTCTACAATAAACGGAAAAAGTGACACAAACTGTAAAAGTGATTACCACGTTTTCGTTACCATCAATTTTACATGGTCATTAGTATAATAAGTGACGATGTATAAAAGTCCACCCTTTTTTTTTAAGTTACAGAGAGTTTTTATAGAAACTTCATCATCATTTTTACTGTTTACAATAATTTGAAGTTACATCCCTTGTTCCAAATTTCTTCCAACTCTTCACGAACGTTTGCTCTGAGAGTTGGTCCCGACTTGTAAGAACGTTTGCTCTACGAGACGGGTCACATCCCTTGATCCAAATTCCTTCCAACTCTTCACGAACGTTTGCTCTGAGAGTTGGTCCCGACTTGTAAGAACGTTTGCTCTACAAGACGGGTCACATCCCTTGATCCAAATTCCTTCCAACTTTTCACGAACGTTTGCTCTGAGAGTTGGTCCCGACTTGTAAGAACGTTTGCTCTACAAGTCGATTCTTAGGACAAACAAGGGTACCCTTTTCTTGTAACGAACGTGTGTTCCTACAAAGAGACTAAGGAGTTTTCCTTGTCTGGGACCCTGTTTTGCCTAAGATTCAACTATTCATTCAAGGGGTTTTGTTTCAGAATCGACGTCATTTATTCAGTTCCATTTCCAATAGAGCGGGACGCGGACGCGTGACATATCAGAGACTTAGTATCACGAACCGTCGAACGGGACATCCAACAACACGTTCTCTATATTTTATTTCGTCGACATTCTTCGTTCCCAATTTTATATTTCTAAATTTGGTGAGACGTCACAACCACAAAGTAAGGCAGCGGCCGTGAAGTTGTGAACCACAGTGTTTACCCTTTGTATGTATTTCACGAATACGATGTTACCTACGGAACCTTTTGTAGTGAAACAAGTTGACTTAAGGTTCTAGTCAGTGAAAAAAACACTTTGTTTGCCTTTCTTGACTGTTTGTTATCAATAAGCCAACATCTATGGGTCGTCTGTACAAGATCTGGTTTTATGCCTTTTCTTGACGGTCACTATTTTGTGTGAAAGTTAATTTTTTTTTTTTGTTTTTGTATTAGAACCTTTTGAACATACGTGGTGTACTTGAATTTTCGAAAAGTTATGAAATTCTGAAAATAATACTTTTGCCACCATAGTTATTTACACTGACTATGACGTATTACTTTATATAGTTGACATAAATCATTTAGTAATAAAAGATTTACTAATTGGGTACCACAATGTTTCAGTGCGTACTCATTTTCTAGGTACGTTTGATATTCTGTCCGGTTATTTCAAAATTAACAAAAAGACTTATTTTCAAAATTACCTTACCCGGAAAAGACCGCCAGGTCACCAACTCTTAGGTTGAACGTTACTTCTCCTATGTCCAAGTGAGGGACCAGGTCCTCCTAGGGTGTACACCGCCTCTTTGAATCGGGCGCTCGGTGTTGACGACTCACGGACACAAGAGCTAGCTCTAGCGTTCGACGTCGATAACTTCGGGTGTGGGATCTCGAGTCCGAGATGGAGTTTTCTTTGGTGGTGTTACTCTTCGGACGTGTACCGTGTCTCTCTCCTCGGGGCGGGTGGTGTTGATCTCTTCTTCGGACGCTTCGTCGCTCCTGTGTCAAGTCAAGTCAACGAGTCAGCACAGGCTGATAAACGCTAGGGTACTTAGCGTCGTGCGGTCCGGAGGGACAGGTAGTGGTTGAGGGCCTCAAGTGAGTCTGAGTGCAGGTAGCTCAGTCACTACGGTAGGTCGGTAGAGTAGGAGACAGCAAGGGAAGAGGAGGACGGGGGTCAGGGAGGGTCGTAGTCTCAGAAAAGGTTACTCAGTTGAGAAGAGTACTCCACCGGTTTCATAACCTCAAAGTCGAAATCGTAGTAAGGAAGGTTTCTTTAGGGTCCCGAGTAGAGGAAGTCTTACCTGACCAACCTAGAGGAACGTCAGGTTCCCTGAGTGTTCTCAGAAGAGATTATGGTGTCAAGTTTTCGTAGTTAAGAAGCCGTGAGTCGGAAGAAGTGTCAGGTTGAGAGTGTAGGTATGTACTGGTGTCCTTTTTGGTACCGGAACTGATCTGCCTGGAATCAGCCGTTTCATTACAGAGACGAAAACTTATACGATAGATCCAAGCAGTATTGAAAAGAAGGTTCCTCATTCGCAGAAAATTAAAGTACCGACGTTAGTGGTAGACGTCACTAAAACCTCGGGGGGTTTTATTTCAGACTGTGACAAAGGGGTAGATAAAGGGTACTTCACTACCCTGGTCTACGGTACTAGAAGCAAAAGACTTACAACTCGAAATTCGGTTGAAAAAGTGAGAGGAGAAAGTGATAGTAGTTCTCCGAAAAATCAAGGAGAAGTGAAAGACGGTATTCCCACCACAGTAGACGTATAGACTCCAATAACTATAAAGAGGACCGTTAGACCTAAGGTCGAACACCAAGAAGGTCGGTTCGCAAAGAGTACTACATGAGACGTATATTCAATTTATTCGTCCCACTGTTATGTGTCGGAACTGAATGAGGAAAAGGATAAACCTTGGTCAGACAACAAGGTACAGGTCAAGATTGACAACGAAGGACTGGACGTATGTCTAAAGAGTTCTCCGTCCACTCCACCAGACCATAAGGGTAGAGAGAGTCTTAAAGGGTGTCAAATAACACTAGGTGTGTCAGTTTCCGAAACCGTATCAGTTCTTTCGTCTTTATCTACAAAAAGACCTTGAGAGAACGAAAAGGTTACTAGGTCGTCTACAACCGTTAAACTAGAGACCAAGGAGACGGAAAAGATTTTGGTCGAACTGGTAGTCCCTCAAGTGCCAAGTGCACAACGACTTCGGACCGAACCTCTTAAAACTCGTAATGAAATGATCGTACACTCTACTCACGTTAACACACCATCAAACTCGTAAGAAACCGTAACGGAAAGAAACCCTAACCTTACTTTTGACTGGAAAAGGTCAAGATACCGGTGGCGACTCAAAAGGTTTAAACGACCGTATAACTCACGTCGTGAAAGTGTCGTAGTAGAAAGTCCTAAACTTTGTCGAGTTGACCTTAAGGTAGTGGAGGTGATCGAAACAAGCATCACTGCGAAAGCTTTCGGGTGAACTGAAGTGTAAGGTCCTACAGACCGAGATCTACTCACTAGTGTGGTAGTACTAATAGACCCAGCACTTCTAGAAAAAACATGTCAAGAAGACACATAAGAACGGTGGAGAAGAATTATCGTAGACGAAGACAATCCAGGTCTGGTAAAGACAGGAAATAGCTCGGGTAGAAACGTACTTTACAAGGGAACCACAAAGATTAAAAGAACTTCTCTAGAGATCAGAAAGGGTAAGACAACAAAAGGAGATAAAGAAACGTAACTAGCGACTTCTTCCGAAAGAATAGAGAAGAACGATAAGAGACCTTGAGACGTAAGTCTACGAAATAGAAAGGAAAAGAGGAAACGAAAAGCGGAGAGAAGAAAAGTGTCGATAAACATTCCGGAGGGTGTCGTGTCGGTATTTGTTTTTCAAAATTACGGTACCTTGACTTCACATACTAACCATTCAGCCTGTGTACAGATATATATAGGTATTTTGGTAGTGGTCATGTCGTTGGTTTTGTGTGTAGGTGATAAGGGTCCCAGAGGAGACGGAGCGCATTAAGAAGAGAATGAAGGAGGGATGTGGCAGGTTGGTTGGAGTCGGGTCGGACGGGGTAGAGAGTCGTTGGTGTGTAGACGTGACAGTGATGTCCAATCAAACGTAAAAAGATCTCCAAATATATTATCTTAGTAAATGTACACGAGAAAAATCAGACCGAGGAAAGTAAATTTTATTAAATTTTCAGGATAACAGTGTACACAGTTATCAAGTAATAAAAAAGATTCAAAATAAAGTAACAGATCGGTATCGTTTTAAACCAATGAATAGACGACTACCGGTAATCCCAACTAAAATGAACCGATAAGTTTTACATCAATGATGCTTGTAAAGACATTCTGAAACAGTCTACAGAGCAAGGAAAAGAGACTCCATTTATAGATTCACACCAAACTGACTCAGTATGTCTTCACATTCTGAAGAAATGTGGTTGAACAAACGTGGTTGAACAAATGTCTTCAGTGACATAGTAAAATATAAGGGTAGTCTTTGTAGATTCTGAAGTCTACAGAGATGTAAGATTCTGAAGTCTAAAGAGATATAAGAACGGTTGTGCACCATACTAGAAACATTAATGTCGAGGAGATTACCCTGTACATCATAACATAACATCTATTTAAACAAAGGGATTACTGATTAAGGTATTTGTGGAATGTGTCCGAATGACACGGTACATATATGGAAGAAATACCCACATCCTGTTTGAAAAACGATTATACCCCTTCCCTAGAACAAATAAATAATAGTCATGTTAAGGTGCATTAGACTCCTTCTCTTGAAATATTAAGAGTACTTCAGATTAAATTTTTACACAAAGAAAATACCTGATACAAAAACGTAAAATTGATTTTATTGTTACGGGTTCTGTTTCCATGTAAAGGAGACACAATAGAGGTCGCTCAAAATAATAAAATGATATATATGTGAAATGATGTATATATATCTATAGATGATAGATATGATATCATATCTATATATGATAGAGGTCGTTCAAAATAATAAAATGTTGAATTTAGATCCAGATCCTAGTTAAAAGTCAATCAAATCTATATATCACACTCCATACCTAGACTTAAGGTAAAAAAACGTATACTTATAGGTTTACAAGTTCTCGTTAAACAACTTTTCTAATGTGGAAGGGGTGTCGTTACAGAAACGTAGAAAAAGTTGGTGATTAAAGGATTACTTTCACGTAAATAAAGATCTTAAAAGTGTCCATAGGGGGTAAAAAAAAATTTAAGAGAAAGGCGGTAAAGTGAAAAATGCTTTCCCAGATGTGATCATGAACGAAAACGATTGGTTCTTTTTAAAGTGAATTTTTTTTTTTTTTTTTTTGTCGACCTTTCACTTTGATCGTAAGTCACGAACAAAACATCGGTCGGTAATGTCTCCGTACGAGGTTCGTCGTTCACAGTGGTGGTTGGAGGAAGGTCCTTCCTTGATCTGGGTCGTAGAGTCATAGTTCGACGGTATCGAAACTTGACACAGATATTCGTATATATGAAATAGGAAAATATAAGACACGTAGACAATCGTTCCATATAGAGTTCCATTAACAAAGAAGTGAACTACGGTAAAGTAGAATGTTTTCCAAAGTCTCTTGACGAGATGAAAACCTAGTACCTCCTCTAGACATATAAGGTAACTAGTAGACAGAGAATGTGATTATACTACATAATACGACTATGATACCGAAATAATATATAGAAGTCAATATGTCACAATCTGAAATTTACAATAGGAAAGCTAAAGTTACTAAAAGAGATGACGTACAAATAAAGTAACGTAAAAAATAGAAACAATGATAAAAATAAGACAAATGAAAAGTAAATTGAACAAAAAAGATCAAATAATTTTGTCTACGACTGTAAATAAATTCCGGAAAGACGAAAAGTAAATATACCCGTAAATCAGTATATTTAAAAGGGGATGGATAACGAAATCGTTGTACGATGTTTAAGACCATACGACACAAAAGTGAGGTGAAGTTTTTTGAAAATTTTTGGGATAATACTAAAGGAGAACCTAGGTCCCCAATAAATCTTCATACAATAAATGGAAAGTTGATACAGTCTAAAAATTTTATAGATAATGTTTGTAGATTTAACTTAAGTAATGTCATTTTTTTTTTTTGGGACTTACTAAACTTATAAAAACTTAAAAAAGTCTGTATAAAATGTAAGGTCTTGTCCCAGAAAGAACCATTTATAAAACACGTGTGAATTCTTATTAAACGTAAGACGATGGCAACCTAGTTTCTCAGAATATTTACAGGTCGTTCAGTCCGACCCACTGTCCCGATAGGTCTAAATGATATGGGAACTATTAAAAGACGGATGGACGATATAGTTGACTCTCTTCTTCAGGATAAAGAAGAATATGAAGATAGTCAAAAACGAAACACGTAAAAGTTTTAGACAATGGTCTCATATTTGTCTTTATAAATATTAGTAACATACAGGAGAAGTAATTGACTAGGAAAATAGTGATACTTTATTTGAAGAAATAGAGACCATTATACGAAAGGAAACTTTAGATGAACCTGTAATTTCATTGTAGAGGTTGAACCAAAACTAATCATACCATATAGAAATGTAAATTTCGTATAAAGAACCCAAACCGTATGTGCACTCAAAACGAAAAGATCGGTTAGACTGTTAGAAGTGAAAAATAAAGCCCACATATCTGGTAAATACCACGGTGTAGAACCATAAGGAGGGTATACACAAAACAATGGTGAATAGAAAAGGACGGACGAAATTCTGATCCTAAACGAAGTTAAAATAGGGGTGGTAACGAAATATTTGATTTGTAGGGACAGTAAAATCGTCACCGAAATATCAAATATCAAACCTTCCGACTTCTCACAGGGGTTCCATAACTGTAGAATTAAGAGCCTTTGACACTGATCCTTATGTGTCGACGTTAATTCGGTTCCTAGGACTCTACTCCCCTGATAGGACCTTTTAGGTGTATGTGGGATTTACATTGGTATTTACAGTGACATTCTCTTTTCGTCTCCTTCTAGACTGTCTGTTACTTTCCATTCCGTTGCACTGGTTTCCGTCTCTACCCTCACTGTGACAGTATTCGGGTTCTTACGACCGTCATTCGTATTCGACTTTCCGTTCTTTGTCTAGAGGGAATCACGTGTTGAGATGACTTTGACTAAAACCGGATCGTTACCAAAAACCCAAAGACCGTAGGTCTTTACACTCCCTTTACAAAAGACAACAAAATTCGACGGCTTAAGGACCATTAAACAATGTTCTCCGTTCTTTTTTATTATCCTATCATACATAGAAATTGCATAGTGTCAGATAGAAATTAACAATAATATGGTGAAATGTATATCACAGTCTTAGAATGTAATATGAAGGTGCGAAATTAGCAAACCGGAAAATTTTGTTAATAAATAAAGACCAAAGTGACCCAGAAGTGACGACGTGTGTCCGAGAGAGATCGACGTCACTCGTCTCCGAAGAGGACACGTGTCCGAAGAGACACGTCACCGAAGAGAACGACGTCTCGTGCACGAGCTCCGCACGTCCGAAGTCGTCAACGCCGAGTAGCCGAGATCTCGCATTCGAGTCACCACCACCACGTGACCCAGTCGACGACACACCGTACATCCTGGAAGGTCCTGGTTCCTAGTTTGGGTACAGGGGTTCTGACCGTCCGTCTAAAATTGGTGACCTGGTGGATCCTTCAAGGAGAAAGCCGGAAATATGTCGACAAAAACAACACTTAAAACGAAGATTTATACAATTTTTGGGGTTTTATATTACGACAAAAAATAATATAACAGTTAATAGTGAATTTTAATGAAACCATTGTCTTTTTTCTGAAATAAATGTGTTCATTAAAGGTAAAGAACACGAGAAGTAAAAAAACAAATTTAAGTCTCCAAGTTGACCAATAATAAATGGGACAGACTTCATACATGAAATTGTAAAGAATATCAAGTCTAGACTTTTACAGAATCAAAGTGACATAAAAAATTTTATATAAGAACGACTAATATTTTAAGATCCAATTACAATCAAAGAAAGTTAGAAGAATGTTACAACGATATAATAGTAAAGTAAACTTAACAAAGGTCACTCTTTGGACTAAAGTGGGAATGGAGACACGGAGATTTAAATTACTGAAAAAAAAGTGACTGTCAAATTCTATAAAACAAATGGTGACCAAAATTCGTTAAACTAATACTACACGAAACTACAAAGGAAGTACGAAGTACACTAATATCAAGTGATTGAAGACCTGGGTACCCGAATTTCGAAAATAGCATAAATGATAAAGGAAGGGTAGGGGAAGAAGCTCCTGAGGTCTATAAACATGTAATTCGATGAATTTCAACAAAATATCGAAACCTTAAGATAAGAGATACAAGTGTAAAACTTATCAAAGATATCGACTACGGAAGTTTAGGTAATCAAGTAATTAATTAGGAAAGAATTAATTAATTAGTTAATTAGGAAAGAAGACATCATAGATTAGACAGTAAGTACGGTTGGTCACATAGGAAGTAAAGTTTATCTCAATCAAGTAAGAGTTATTCAAGTCATAATTAAAAGACATAGAAGGTATAGAGATAAGTTGAAAACTTGTCTACCTCACATCAATATTTTTGACTCTTTTTATAAAAGAGGATTAAGAGTGTACTCTTGGATCAACAGAAAAATTCGGTATGTTTCTAAAGGTTTTTACGTTTTGTTATGTTCAAAAAAGTAGTTTATAATAAAACAAAATCTTTCTCGTTGATAAGTATTTTTACATTAAACGATTATACGTTAATCAAATAATAGTATTCATTTAATTAAAAAATTTACAAAATCAAAGATTAAGTATTTTATTGAGTGTAACTTTTTTTATTTTTTATCAAGAACGAGTTTAGTTGACTAATGAGAGGACTCATAACCAATACAGAAGGACGGAGAAACGTACGGTTAATTAGAAACTGACTTATTGTCTATTACATTGGAATCGAAACAACCCACGACCTATAAAAACATTAGAATAGTCAAAAGAACTCGAGACGAGATCTGACGACGATCCAATGGACCTTTGTTAAGTTAAGAAAGTCCAGAACGAAAATAAACAATCAACCCAGACGTCATTACAGGTCAGATCCTGACAAGAGGTGATCCCTCCGTTTTTATAGGACATATGAAGTAAGTTACGGGGTACCTAGTCTTCAATGGTGATATCACTATCCGTGTGTGTGTTAATGACCGGGACATGGTCCGTGGTCCGTGGTGAGGGAGATTTGGAAGGGTCTACCAGGAAGGGGGTCGGAGTCCATCCAAAGAAATGGACGTCCGGGATGAGTTATGAGACGTCTCATAAACTTCTCACACACAATCAGTGACTTAACACAGGCTGAGAAACGCTCGGGTACCTGCTGTCGGGTGGTTCGAGGAGACAGGTACCCTAAGAGGTCCGTTCTTGTGACCTCACCCGACGGTGCGGGAAGAGACCTCGAGAGACCTGTCTGGAGAGAAGACCACAAGACTGGTGACGTGACGTCCATACGACCAGAAGGACCTGTGAGTCGTGACAGAGGAGTTGAGTTCCACAATCGGTCTGAGACAACGTAAAGGCGAGGGTACATAATACCGGACTTTTGAGAGAGTTCCAATTCACTCCGTTAGTGTCTATACTAAATAAAGGACAGAGAGTCCCTAACGAAAGTAAACAACGGAGTCCAGACCACAGATCTTTTACAAAAAGAAAAACCAACAATATCTTCTTTCCCAAAAGTGATAATACGGTATAGATCTTCGTGTATGGAGTTAAGTTTGGTTGTCTAATACCACATTGTCCCACTTTATTTTAAGTGACCATACCAAGGTCTAAAGTACGATGTTTAATGTAAATTGTTTGTTCGTGAACAAGTCAAAGCCCCATTATAGTTTCTACTAAGTGTTAATAGATTTTGACGAAAAATTTCACAAGGAGGGATTGTTTTTCATTTAATCCCGACGGTCCTTGACCCACCCTTCCCCTTCACTAACGATTCTTCATGTCACAACGAAACACCCCACTACTTTTACAAGACGTCTTAAGGGACCGTCGTCACCAATTATAAGAAACGAAGGTCCCAGCCTCGTGTCCAAACGAGGGAGCAACCCCTTGATTCTAAGGTGTACGGCACTCCGTACCGGTTTTTTAAAATTTCTCTTTTTTTTTCTTTTATAAGACTTTAATCTATGCCACTATCGACATCTTGAGTTACTTATATACTTTTAGATGACTTAAGATGTGAATATAAATATTCTACTTGAAATACCATACCAAGGGACCACCGAGTCTACCGTCCTTCTAGGGGATCTCTTCCCGTACCGATGGGTGAGGTTAGAACGGACCTCTTAAGGTACCTGTCTCCTCGGATATCCCGATGTCAGGTACCCCAGCGTTTCTAGACCTGTACTCACGTGTTGATTGAATAGAGGATCGATTGAGCCTCTTCCGTTACCGTGGGGTAAGGTCGTGAGAACGGACCTTTGAGGGTACTTGTCTCCTCGGACCACCCGACGTCAGGAACCCAGCGATTCTCAACCTGTACTGACTCGTTGAAGGGAAAGTGAAAGGTGAAAGTACGTGACCTCTTCCTTTACCGTTGGGTGAGGTCACAAGAACGGACCTCTTAGGGTCCCTACCCCCTCGGACCACCCGACGGTGGATACCCCAGCGTGTCTCAGTCTGTGCTGACTTTGCTGAATCGTCGTCGTCGTCGTCGTCGCGTTGATTGTGAAAGTGAAAGTACACCATACACTTGACATAACGTGACATTTTCTGAGGGGTTGATGCATACTTTAAGTTTTAGGTAGTCCGGTCTAAAATTTATATATGAAGTTGGGTTTGTTGAATAATGTCATTTGACTTATCGGTATGTAATTCTCCAAAAATGTTATGCAAAAGAGTGGTTCATAATAAAACGAAATCTTTTTCAATAAGAGGTTCTTTTACAATAAGTACGATTATACATTATCCAAATAATAATGAAATTTCACTTAATTGTTTTTAAATTTAAAAAAACAAAATTAAAGATTAAGTCTTTTATGGTTGTCTATTTGGGTATATTTCTTTTTAAGAAACCTAAAGGGTTATTTTAAATTGTAATATCTCAGGATTACGGTATATTAAATTCTTGACTGTCAGATACGGTTGTATGATACGGTCTCTAAGGTATGACCATATTATAGAATTGTCTGTATTTTATATAATCAGTTGTTTTCATCAATTGTTTTTTACAATTCTTCCATACATTTGCGTGTGATTTCAAACAATGAATTAACGTACAGAATGAACCTTCAAAGACCGTTCGGTCGACTTTCAAGGTCTTTATGTCTATTCATCATTGGTGCTTGTTGAGGTAAAGGTAGGAGTTTTTTTTTTCTTTTTCTACAATACATTTGTCTTTGAGGTCAGTTAAATTTACATTTTTACATTCGGTATTACTTTGTTTTATATCTTGTCATAGACTATAAACCTAGGTCTTCATCAAAATTCAAATTTTCGTCATTCTCTCGACTATTTTTCTGTTTCTCAGGTGTTTGAAAAAAAGATGTATTTCTATCTTCGTAATTTCGTATGTTTGTTTCCTTGTATAGTTGATGAAACTTTTCTCCTCAAAGTTGTGTATGCCTTGAGAATTTTTACTCGGAGGTTCTTTTTGTTTTTGGGGTTTCTTTATATGGGGTTTTTACTTTTCAGAGTTGAAGTGATCCTTCAACTCCTTCCTCTGTTTTTTTGTTTCCTCTATTATAAATTCTAATTTTTCCTCATTTGACCTTTTTCCATTGTGAACTACAACTTTCATTAATTTATATTAAAGATACAAAGTATACAGTCCTAAGGTATATTCTAAGACAGACCTCTAAATTTCAACGAGTATAAAGATAATGTCTCTAAAATACTTATTTTAATAAGGGAAGACATAAAGAGTTCCCGACACACTCTAATGTAAACAATTTTGGTGTACATATTTGTGTAAACGGGTTGGTCTGACACTCCCGACTCGCGTCCCTATACAGATGTCTTCCAATGTCGATAAAGACTTGGAGAAGTAAATATCCGATGAAACGAGAGTTTCCAGGACTACGTCGTAAGTCCCAAACTGTACCATTAGTAAGTCATTTGTGTTATCATGTCTTTGTACTTATTAGTGAATTCCCTTTTTTCAACCTGTGTTTTCTAATATGCAGTAGAGTAATATATTTTAAGACCTTTTCATTTTCATATCACTGTTTTTGTCTAGTCACCAACTCTCCCCAGTCCTTCCCTCCTTTTTCCTAATCGACTTTTTCCATTTAGTCTATTGAAGACTCCTACTGTTTTGAGTACTGATACTATTACTGACACGTTGACATACGTAAACAGTTTTACACGATTTAAATCAGTTATTTTACTTTATATTTAATATATTGTGTAATGTGACTAAAAATTTTTAGTTGGTTGTAGGAACACGTTTATTGACCTCAAAGAAAGAAGAAAATTTTAAACCAGGATTTTGTTGAAGGGACCTTATGTCAGTTAATTATTTTCCATCGTTTGTAAAAAATAAGACTAAGATAGTGTATTATTATAATCTTTAAAGAGAGACTGGATTAAAAATTAAAATTCCTTGTTCTAAAAATATTAAGAATAGCTACGTGGTACACATGGAGATTGTTTTACGGACGAAATTCTTAAAAGTTATCCGTCTCCTAAGACCTTTTTGACGGTGTTACCGCGTATCAAAAATTTTGAGAGTTTTAGACTTTCATTTTGTTGTTGACTTGTAGTTTTGGTTTGCAAGTGTTTGTTGTAAATGTTGTTTTGGTCCATTGTCCAATGGAGGTGTGGGGGTTTTGTATTCGTCTATTTCTGTCTGGTTGATATTAGTGTTTCTGGACGGAACATAGTTGTGACACCCTCCTTCCTCTCTCTTCGTTGCCCTGTAGATTGCCTGGTCTTTTTTCCTTTTGGTGGTTTACCGGTTCTCAATCAGTGACTTTTCGTAGCATTCGGTGTCTTGTGATCTTTTACGTTTTTTCGACGAGTTATATTATGGTTGGCTCATATTTTTGATTTACGTCAGATCATTCAGATTTGAGACTTTTTGCTCATAGGTCCCAGAAACCCCTGTCCAGATTTCTGACGTTTCCTTGACGATTCTCCTTTTATTTTCTATTTATCGTATCTTTATTATGTTCGTTTCCTTCCTTTTCCAGGTCTAATGTTCCTGTCTTCTTGGTCCTTTAGAGAATCTTTCGTTTCGTGGCCTAAAGACTAACTGTATAGTGTAACCAATGTGTACGTTTTCTTACTTCGATCTGGGGAGGTAGTGTGTCTTTAATGGAGTCTTATACAATTTCTAGACTTGTATTCAGAATTTTCAATATTTTCAGATTCTCCTTTTATATTGGTTTTTCGAGGTACTGTTACCTCAACCATTCTTAAAGGATCTATACTTTGGTATTCGGTTTTGTCTGTTTGATGTGATGTTGTATTAAATTTTAAAGACAGGAAGTTTCCAGTACTAGTTGTCTCGTTTTTCTTTGGAATTTTCAATCTTTTTATACACATTTAGTATATAGATTATTCCCCAGTTATAGGTCTTATACCTCCGAAAGGACCACCGAGTCTATCAGTTCTTAGACGGACGTTACGTCCTCTGGACCCAAACTAAAGATCCAGTTCTTATAAGGGGTCTCTTCCTTTACTGATGGTAAGATAATGAGGACGGACCCTTTAAGGTGTCTTTCTCCTCGGACCACCCGATGTCAGGTGTCCCAACACTTCTCAACCTGAACTGACTCGTTGATTGTAAAAGTGTAGGTCTTATATATGTGAACTTGTTGAGATGTTGTTGTTTGAACTAATTTTTTACTCGTTTCCTGAACTTATGTGTAAAGAGATTTTTCCTATATGTTTACAGAATAGTTCGTGTACTTTTTTTACGAGTTTTTGTGGTGATCCCATATATTTAGTTTTCGTGTTACTTAATGGAGTAGGGGTAATCATACCAATAATGGTTTCTTTGTCTTTTGTTTTTCATGACTGCTTCTATACCTGTTTAGACCTGGGAACGCGGGACGACTACTCTTACATATTACCATGTTGATGACATCCTTTGTCGTATCAAGGAATTCTGTGATTTTTGTCTTGATGGTACACCATGTCGTTATGGTAAAGACCCATATATAGGTTTTCTTAGTTTTCGTCCTATGATTTCTCTATAAATGTGTGGATACAAGTTTTGTCGTAATCAGTGATTTCTGTTTTCTGTCTTCGTTCAGTCTACAGACGACTGTCTACCTATTTATTTTGCACCATATATGTGTGTTGTCTTATAATGAGTCGGACTTTTCCCTTCCCTTAAGACTATATTCGATACTTCTCCTCCTTAGAATTCTTGTATACGATTCACTTTCTTCAGTCATTGTTCTTCTACAATGACACAATTCTAAGGTGTATACACTCCATAGATCTCATCAGTTTAAGTGTCTTTCTTTTTCGTCTCACTACACAGACTCCTCTTCCCCTTTACCCCTTAATGACAAATTGACCGTCTCGTGAAGTCAAAACGTTCAACTTTTTTAAGACCTTCAATCAATGTGTTGTTACATTTATATGAATTGTTATGATTTACATGTGAATCTTTATCAATTTTACCATTTAAAATACAAGACGTAGTAAATGGTTTTACTTTCTCTTTTATTTCCCACTTTGTTGTAGGGATGTCTGTTGCTTTCGTGGGATCTTTTTGTTCGAGTTTCTAGTTTTCACACTGGATAAGTTTTATTGGATTTCGTGAGAATTCTTTTATTATACTCTCGGACGTCCTTCTTTTCTTTTCGACTCTTTTATACTATACTTTCTTATCGTCTTTAGTCATAATCTTTTTGAGTCTATAGTTCATTGTCTTGATTCCCTTCTTAGTCTTTATTTTCCTTCAATAAATTCTTTATTTCTGACTTGATTTTCTTGTATTCCCGTTTATTCGTGTTGTCGACCTTAGAAAATTTTTTATTCACTTGTTCCTTTTTAAAAATTCAATTTTTCTTTACTTCTTTCTCGATTTTTTTAATCTTTCACCATTCATAATTTCTATTTCCGTTTCTTCTAAGTTTTACGTCTATTATTTTCAGGGTTCTCTTTTGGTTGTCATCTTTGTTTCCTCTATAAATTTTCACATTAAGTCCTTTATAAAAGAAAATTCTTTGGATTTTGATATATAACTTTCTCGGGTCGTACATTGTCTTATGTCCGGGTTTTTTGGGTTGTGTATATCATCATTTGATCACCTAAATTTATCCTAACCTTGAGGTGAGTTACGAGACCCCACAGAATTTTCCCTTCCTTAAGATTTTTTCTCACCATTTCCTATATTTAATAAAAGTTGTGTGTCTTTAAGTCCTTTATAACAAAGGTAATTGGAAAGGTCATCTTAAATGATCTTTTGTTCGAGACTTGGGATTGTCGACAGATCTGTGTCGTCTCCCTTTACTCTCATATACGTTTTATCAAAAATTTCGAAAGAGTCATTGACTACCATCTTAAAGAGTTCAACTACCATCTTAACTCAAGGGGAGGACTTTAAAAGAAATATCTCGTTTACTTACTAAGTAATACTATGTAATGTTAAGAGAATAAAGGATACCGAAGTATTTCATCCAAGGATCTCATCTTCTTTACTCAACTTTTAAATTTTTAAGACATTAAGACTTAAACTTAATATTCACAATCACACTGGAGTACTCAATAAAATAAAAAATTTTTTATGTATGTCCTCTGAAGGTACCACTAGGTCACCGACCCTGAGGTGGTCAGTTGCGTCCCCTGTACCCAAGTGAGGGACTAAAGCCTTCTACGGTGTACTACTCTTCGTTGATCCGGGTTGACGGTGTTGATGATTCGGGTACGAGATCTCGGGTCCATAGCGTTGATTACTTTGGGTGGTCGCGGATCTCGGACACGAAGGATTGTTCTTTTCGGTAGTGTTACACTTCGAGTTCGTGCCGTTACTTCTCAGGGACGAGCACCGTTGCTCTCTTTTGGTACGTGTCGTTACTTCTGTTTCTTTCGAGTCGGTTTTTATTCATCTTAAATTTCTTTTTTTGAAGTTTTTTTTAATGTATATATGTACACAGTTTTTTTTTTTTGTGGGGTTTGTCCCTCTTATTCTACCACCTCCTCCTCCACCTACACCTCATGTAGAGAGGTACCTACGTAGTCCTTATGTGGAAGTCTGTGTCTATACGTGTGTGTGGTGGTCGACTCTCGTTTGTCCTCGTGGACTGGTCGCCTATTCTTATATGTCTTAGTCCGTTTCGAGTTCTTCTACTTCTTCCTTTTTGTCCTCATAATGATCCTGACCTGGACGGGAGCCACCCACCCCGTTGATTTCGTTCCCAGGTTAGGGGTGTAGTCCCATTGACTCAGTCTCCTCCGTGTAAATTCCGTCATTCACTTTGTCGACTATACGCCGTCGGTTTTACCTTACTCTATGTCTGTCAAGGACGGCGTCGGTACGTATGGGACCTATCCCTCCGTCCAGGGGATCTTCCGGCTCGTCGACCCTCGACCTGGAATCCCTAACACCTCGTTTGGGTCCTGTTCCCGACGACAACTGACACCTTTCCGACTGTCTCCGCTACATTCCCTCCTCTACACCACCCTTTACGGGGACCTCCTTTTCGCCCGTCGGTACCTTTGTTCCGCATCCCCTACCTCGGTAGTGGTATCGGAGAGAGAGGGGTGTAGGTCGTACCCTTCTACTTATCTCTCCGACCGGGTAATTAACGGACTGTGTGACATGATGTCTCCTCCTGGGGTGGGTCCCACAGGAAAATTCACGGACTGTGCGTTTAGATGTCTAATCCTGGGGTCGGTCCCCCCCCGGGAGATACACGGACTACACGCACTAGTTGTTGTCTCTTCCTGGGGTCCGTTCCCTCGGGAGATTCGTGAACTTACCCGTCTCGATGTCTCTTTCTGATCGGTTTGTCCGGAAGACTAGGGGTCAAAAGCCTCCGAACCTTTTTCTGACTATCCCGGTATTGAGGTCACCGACTCCGTCAGGCACAGGGACGTGTGAACCACGGTGGCCCCAGGGACATTCGGTTCGTCGACACGGTCGAAGTGCGACTTGGGAGTCACCCCGTCTCGACGGTGTCCGTTTTTTTTTTTAAGAACTCAGATATGTGCACCCTAGCGAAACCAGCACAGGTTGAGAAACACTGGGACACCTGACGTCAGACGATCCGAAGAGACAACCGACCCCACCACCACCCCCCCAAGAGGTCCGTTCTTATGACCTCACATAACAGATTATGACCAACGGCACGGGAAGATCTCGGGATGTAAGGGAAGAAGGGATCGACGGTTGAGGAGACTCATGGACTACGACGGTCTTAGCGACGTTGGGTTCGTCGACGTGGTGGAGGTGTGAACCGGGAGTGACCTCGTCTGGGTTCATGAGGTCCCGTCGGAGTCCTCGTTTCGAGTCACCTCCTGGGTGTACGTCTCCACCTTTATTTTGGTGTTAACTTTGGGTCCCCGTCAAGCCGATTCCTTCTTCTAGGTTTTGGAAGGGTGGTCGACATGTTCGACGTCTAATTTAGGTGCACTAGTTGATGTGTCTGAGACACTGATGTCTTATATGTTTTCCTATAACTCTCCAGGGTGTTTTCTTTTGCGTGATCAAGACTACGACACCTGTTCTTGTTTCCGTTCTTGTGTGTCCTCATCCTGGTCTAATCATAGACTCGACGGGGGTGTCGTCCAGGTCTCTGGTCGCGTCACAACCTCCCGTAGGATCCCTCCTCTCCACCTGACACTGAGGGTCACTCCCTTTCCTTAGACTGTCGTCACTGAGTTCTCTTTGT
Source organism: Capra ibex (assembly GCA_006410555.1). Classification (NCBI taxonomy): domain Eukaryota; kingdom Metazoa; phylum Chordata; class Mammalia; order Artiodactyla; family Bovidae; genus Capra; species Capra ibex. The sequence goes on from SJYO01017864.1 coordinate 957,417, forward strand.
AAATAAGAAAACAAAGTTGAACAGGATACCAAAGAAAACCTAGAAAAAAGAAAAGAAAGAAGGAAGGTGGGAGGTGGGGATGGGCGGTGGCGAGGGGGTGGGGTGGGGTGGGGTGTGATCCGGAGGCACATGAACATTTAAAATAACCGTGATACTTTAGATTAGTTCGAAAACTCAAAAAAAAAGGAAAGAGAAAAGTTAGTGTGTAAAATATCAACAATATTTTGAGACGGAGACGCAACCCGAAAACTTCAAGATACCTCAATGGTAAAAAAGAAAAGAAAAAAATTAGAAATTAAAAAATTTGGTTAATAATAAAAAAGATGTAAATAAGGAGAGAAACGAAAAGGATGACAAGAAAAGAGGAACGTGAACTAGAAATTACATATATTTAGAAGAAATAGATGGAGATAAATCGAAACGTTTGGATCAGGAAGAAAGGAGAGTTGTATAAACTATCAAAACAAAAGTAACGAAACAAGAGGTCACCCGTGGAACGAAATCAAAGCAAAAGGTCAAACACGAAATCAATCAAAACAAGAATTGACCATCTATATTAAAAAACAAAGGAAACAAGCAACCCAGTTACATAACATGAAATAAAAACAAGCTGACAAAACTAAAACGAATACCTACACATACATATACACATATTAGGTAATAAAAATAGTAAAATAGTAGAAACCAAAGAACAACAACCCAATACACAAATTTAAAGTAAATTACGGTATTGTTTGGTGAACACCTTAGAAGCAAGGACTGGTCCCTAGTTCAGGACTCGGAAACCTCACCCTTGTGACTGAGGTTCTGGGATCTGATGGTCTCTTGATTGGGATTCCTCATTGTTTATCACTCTTGAGGGTGTTTCCTTTGGTGAACTTATGTTCTGCACCGTTGTGGGTTGACGGTCATCGTGGGACTAGTCCCGTGGAGTACGTTTATTGTTTGTTTTGTTTTTATGTTTGGGTTAGTAGTTGTCTCTCTTCATGGTTGAGTCGGAACTTCTTTTTGTTTTTTCTGTCGTATTTATAGTGGGATATGTTTCGAATGTGTTTGGTGACGTGGTTGACATGTCCCCGTTTGGTTTTCCTTAGAACTTAAGTTGGTACTTCGGACCCTTTTCCTCTGGAGTTCGTGTCAATCAAAAAAAAATTTTTTACTTTTCCGTCTCTTTATGACGTGTTTACTTCCTTGTTTGATCTTTGTGTCTTCAGGTTTATTTACTTCTTCTTTATCCGTTTCATGGACTTTTTCTTAAGTCTTATTACTATCATTTCTACTAGCTTTTGGAACTTTTGTCTTACCTCTTTTCCGTTCTTAGTTAATTGTTTCTGAATCTTCTTAATTTCTTTTTTGTATGTTTGTAGTGTTAATGACTTTAATTTTTATGAGATCTTCCTTAGTTATCCTCTTATAGACTTCGTCTTCTTATTTAGTCACTCGACCTTCTATTTGACCACTTTTATTGAAGACTTCCTTTTTATTTCGTTTTTCTTACTTTACTTGATTCCTATCAGAGTCTCTGGAGACCCTCTTATAGTTTGTGGGGTTGTAATCTTAATGTCCCCAGGTTCTTCTGCACTTTTTCTTTCCCATACTCTTTTAAAAACTTCTCTAATATCAACTTTTAAAGGGGTTATACCTTTTCCTTTATCAGTTCAGGTTCTCCGAGTTTCTCAGGGTATATCCTATTTGGGATCCTCTTTGTGGGTTTCTGTGTATGATTAGTTTGATCGTTTCTAATTTTTGTTTCTCTCTTATCTTCGTTGTTTCATTGTATGTTCCCTTTGGGGTGTCCAAATTGTTGACTAAAAAGTCGTCTTTGAGACGTCCGGTCTTCCCTTACCGTCCTATATAAATTTCATGACTTCCCCTTTTTAGATGTTGGTACTAATAAGATGGGTCCTTCCTAGGGTAAGTTTTAACTACCCTCTTTAGTTTTCGAAAAGTCTGTTCGTTCTCAATTGGTGGTTTGGTCGAAATGTTGTTTACAATTTCCCTGAATGTCAGTTCTTTATGTTCTTTTCTTTTTCTAGATATTTTAGTTTGGGTTTTGTTAACTCTTTTACCGTTACACACACACACAATCAACAGGTCAGGACAGGTCGAGAAACACTCGAGTTCCTGACACCGAACGTCCAAGGAGACAGGTACCCCAAGACGTCCGTTGTTGGACCTCACCCAACGGTAAAGGAAGAGGTTTCTTTTACCGTTATCCTTGTATATATAGTTATTAATGAAATTTACATTTGCCTCATTTACGGGGTTGGTTTTCTGTGTCTAACCGACTTACCTATGTTTTTGTTTTGGGCATATGTAAGACAGATGTTCTTTGGGTGGAGTCTGGATTTTCCCTGTACTCTCCTACCCTTTTATATAAGGTACGTTTACTTTTCGTTTTCTCATCGTTACTCATAGTTAGGAGTATAGTCTGTTTAGTCTGGAATTTCTTCTAATGCTCTCTATTCCTTCCTGTGATGTATTACTTGTTCCCTAGTTAGGTTCTCCTTCTGTATTGTTAACATTTATCGATCCATGGGTTGTATCCACGTGGAGTCATGGATTCTGTTTGTGATGCTCTGTATTTTCCTCTTTGACTGTCATTGTGTTATTATCATCCTCTGAAATTGTCGGGAGAGTGTGGTTACCTGTCTAGTAGTTTTGTCTTTTAGTTATTCCTTTGTGTTCAGAATTTGCTATGTAATCTACTCTACCTAGAGTGACTATAGAGGTCCTGTAAGGTAGGTTTACGTCTTCTTATGTGAAAGAAGAGTTCACGTGTACCTTGTAAGAGGTCCTATCTGGTGTAGAACCCAGTTTTTAGTTTAGAGTCATTTAAATTCTTTTGACTTTCGTATAGTTCGTAGAAAAGTCTGGTGTTACGATACTCTGATCTCTAGTTAATGTTCTTTTTTTGACATTGTGTATGTACCTCTAATTTGTTATGCAAAGATTTATTGATTGTCCAATGACTTCTTTAGTACTCCCTTTAGTTTTTTAAAGATCTTTGTTTACTATTACTTTTGTGCTGTTTAGTTTTGGATACCCTACGTCCTTTTCGTCAAGATTCTCCCTTCAAATATCGTTATGTTAGGGTGAAGTTCTTTGTTCATTTTGTAGCCTTATCTGTTGGATGGAAATGTGGATTTTACTGACCTTTTACTTGTCTTTTTGGGGGTTTGATCTTCTTTTCACTTCAGTGAGTCAGCATAGACCGAGAATCGCTGGGGTCTCTGACATCGGATGGTCCGAGGAGACAGATACCCTAAAAGGTCCGTTGTCATGACCTCACCCAACGGTAAAGGAAGAGGTCCCCTAGAAGGGTTGGGTCCCGAGTTTGGACCCAGAGGACGTAACGTCCGTCTACGAAATGGTAGACTCGATGGTCCCTTCTTTAATCTTCTTCCTTTAGTATTTCTAGTCTCGTCTTTATTTACTTTTTCTTTACTTTCTTTTTGTCGTTTCTAATTATTTTCATTTCGAGCAAGAAACTCTTCTATTTAACTGTTTGGAAACCGGTCTGAGTAGTTCTTTTTTTCTGTCTTCTTAGTTTAACTGTTTTAATCTTTACTTTTTCCTTTACAATGTTGTCTGTTACGTCTTTACGTTTCCTAATACTCTCTGATAATACTTGCTGATATGCCGTTATGTTTCCTACTGGACCTTCTTTACCTGTCTAAGAATCTTTTCGAGTTAGAGACTTCTGACTTAGTCCTTCTTTATTTTTAATACTTGTTGGGTTGAGTCAAGTCAAGTCAGCGAGTCAACACAAACTGAGAGACACTGGGGTACTTAGTGTCGTGTGGTCCGGAGGGACAAGTAGTGGTTGAGGGCCTCAAGTGAGTCTGAGTGCAGGTAGCTCAGTCACTACGGTAGGTTGGTAGAGTAGGAGACAGCAGGGGAAGAGGAGGACGGGGGTTAGGGAGGGTCGTAGTCTCAGAAAAGGTTACTCAATTGAGAAGTGTACTCCACCGGTTTCATGACCTCGAAGTCGAAATCGTAGTAAGGAAGGTTTCTTGTGGGTCCCGACTAGAGGAAGTCTTACCTGACCAGCCTAGAGGAACGTCAGGTTCCCTGGGAGTCCTCAGAAGAAGTTGTGGTGTCAAGTTTTCGTAGTTAAGAAGCCACGAGTCGAAAGAAGTGTCAGGTTGAGAGTGTAGGTATGTACTGGTGTCCTTTTTGGTATCGGAACTGATCTGTCTGTAAACAACCGTTTCATTCCAGAGACGAAAACTTATATGATAGATCCAACCAGTATTGAAAAGGTTCCTCATTCGCAGAAAATTAAAGTACCGACATCAGTGATAGACATCACTAAGACCTCGGGGGTTTTTTATTTCGGACTACGACAAAGGTGACAAAGGGGTAGATAAAGGGTACTTCACTACCCTGGTCTACGGTACTAGAAACAAAAGACTTACAACTCGAAATTCGGTTGAAAAAGTGAGAGGAGAAAGTGAAAGTAGTTCTCCGAAAACTCAAGGAGAAGTGAAAGACGGTATTCCCACCACAGTAGACATCTAGACTCCAATAACTATAAAGAGGGCCATTAGAACTAAGGGCGAACACGAAGAAGGTCGGGTCGCAAAGAGTACTACATGATGCGTATATTCAATTTATTCGTCCCACTGTTATATGTCGGAACTACATGAGGAAAAGGATAAACCTTGGTCAGACAACAAGGTACAGTACAGTTCAAGATTGACAACGAAGGACTGGACGTATGTCTAAAGAGTTCTCTGTCCAGTCCACCAGACCATAAGGGTAAAGAAAGTCTCACAAGGTGTCGAATAACACTAGGTGTGTCAGTTTCCGCTTCTCGATAAGGAGCAAGTTCCAGTCCTCCCCGCCGCCACTCCTCTATGGGGAGCAGGTTCCATTCCTCGTCGCCGACGTGAAACGACCTCGTCGGCACTTCTCTATGGGGTGCAGGTTCCATTCTCTTTGGGTTCATTCTGCCATCCACAATACTCTCCCGTAGTCTCCCGTCTGTGTGACTTTGGTAGTAGTGTCTTATTGGGTTAATGTTCGTGACTTTAACTTCGACCCTAGTTTTTAGAGTGTTTTTTGTTTTCAGGTCCTGGTCTACCGAAGTATCCTCTTAAGATGGTTTGTAAGTCTCTTCTCTATTACGGATAGGATTTTGAGAAAGTTTTTTAATGTCTCCTTCCTTGTGAAGGTTGGAGTAATCCACTCCGGTGGCAGTGGGACTATGGTTTTGGTCTTTTCTGTTGTGTGTTTTTTGATGTCCGGTCATAGTGACTACTTGTGTCTACGTCTTTAGGAGTTGTTTTAGAATCGGTTGTCTTCAGTCGTTGTGTAGTTTTTCGAGTCTGTGGTACTAGTTCAACCCAAATAAGGTCCCTATGTTCCTAAGAAGTTATATACGTTCAGTTACACTTGGTATAATTTTTTGACTTTCTATTTTTAGTATACTAGTAGAGTTATCTACGTCTTTTTCGGAAACTGTTTTAAGTCGTGGGTAAATACTAATTTTGAGAAGTTTGTGACCGGTGTCTTCTTTGGATGGAGTTGTATCATTTCCGGTATATACTATTCGGACGTCATATGTACTAACAGTTTTTTTGACTTTCGTAAGGGGGTTTATAGTACTTGTTCTGTGTCCACAGGTGAAAGTGGTGATAATAAGTCGTATCAAAGCCTTTAGGATCGATGTCGTTAGTCTCTTCTTTTTCTTTATTTTCCTTAGGTCTAGTATTTCGTTATTTCGGGAGTGACAAATGTCTCCTGTATTATGACATGTGTCTTTTAGGATTTCTATAATAGTCTTTTAATGATCTCGACTAGTCACTTAAATTGTTCCTATGTTCAGTGTCCTATGTATTAGTTATGTGTCTTTAGTGAACGTAAAGATAGATGATTGTTGCTTTTTAGTCTTTCTCTTTAATTCCTCAGTTCGGGTAAGTGATGACGTTCTTTTTATTAATTTATAGATCCTTATTTGTATGGATTCCTCTGTTTTCTTGACATGTGTCTTTTAATATTCTGTGACTACTTTGTTTAGTTTCTACTGTATTTGTCTACCTCTCTATAAGGTACAAGGACCCATCCTTCTTAGTTATAACACTTTTACTGATTTGATGGTTTTCGTTAGATGTCTAAGTTACGTTAGGGATAGTTTAATGGTTACCGTAAAAAGTGTCTTGAGTTTGTTTTTTAAAGTGTTAAGTATACCTTTGTGTTTTCTGGGGTTTATAAGTTTCAGTAGAACTCTTTCTTCTTACCTCGACCTCCTTAGTTGGAAGGACTAAAGTCTAATATGATGTTTCGATGTCAGTAGTCCTGTCATACCATGAGTGTGTTTTTTCTTTTTATATCTGGTTACCTTATGCTATCTTTCGGGTTTTTATTTGGGTACGTGGAAACCCATGGAATAAATACTGTTTCCTTCGTTCTTATATGTTACGTCGTTTCTATCGGAGAAGTTATTTGTCACGACCCTTTTGACTTGTCGATGTACATTTTTTTACTTTAATCTCGTGAATTGTAGAATGTGTTTCTATTTGAGTTTTACCTAATTTCTGGATTTACATTCTGGCCTTTGATATTTTGAATCTCCTTTTGTGTCCGTGTTGTAAGCTGTATTTAGTTTCGTTCTAGGAGATACTGGGTGGAGGATCTCATTGTCTTTATTTTGTTTTCATTTGTTCACCCTGGACTAATTTGAATTTTCGAAAACGTGTCGTTTCCTTTGATATTCGTTCCACTTTTCTGTTGGGAGTCTTACCCTCTTTTATCGTTTACTTTGACTGTTTCCTAATTGAAGGTTTTATATGTTCGTCGAGTATGTTGAGTTACGGTCTTTTTTTGGTTGGGTTAGTTTTTCATCCTTTTTCCGGATTTGTCTGTAAAGAGGTTTCTTCTGTATGTCTACCGATTGTTTGTGTACTTTTCTACGAGTTGTGTCGAGTAATAATCTCTTAAAAGGGACTGTGACCCTTTCTAACTTCCGTCCTCCTCTTCCCCTGCTGTCTCCTACTCTACCAACCTACCGTAGTGGTTGAGTTATCTGCACTCAGACTCATTCGAGGCCTTCAACGCCTACCTGTCCTTTCGGACCGTACGACGTCAAGTACCCCAGTGTATCTCAACCTGTGTTGACTCACTGACTTGACTTCTCTTTACGTTTAGTTTTGATGTTACTCTATAGTGGAGTGTGGTCAGTCTTACCGGTAGTAGTTTTTCAGATGTTTGTTTACGACCTCTCCCCCACCTCTTTTCCCTTACGAGAACGTGACAACCACCCTTACATTTAACTATGTCGGTGATACCTTCTACCATACTTCTAAGGAATTTTTTGATCCTTATTTTGGTTGTACCACCAAATCACCAAATTAACGATTCAACACAGGTTGAGAACGCTAGGGTACCTGACACCGGACAGTTCGAGGAGACAGGCACCCTAAGAGGTCCGTTCTTATGACCTCACCCAACGGTAAAGGAAGAGGTAATTTTGGTGGTATACTCGGTCGTTAGGATGAGGATCCGTATATGGGACTCCTTTGGTTTGACTTTCTCTGTGTACATAGGGTCACAAATAACGTCGACATAAATTTTATCGATCTTGTACCTTCTTTGGATCTACAGGTGACTGTCTATTTACCTGTTTCTTCAACACCATATATATGTGTCACCTTATAATAAGTCGGTATTTTTCCTTACGTAAACTCAGTCAAGACTACTCCACCTATTTGGATCTCGCAATAATATGCCTCACTATATTCAGTCTTTCTATCTATTTATAATATATGATTACGTATATATGTCTTAAATCTTTTTACCATGACTTCTTAATTTTCGTTACCTCTTTGTCTGTATCTATTGACTGAATGTCTGTACCCCTCTCCCTTCTTCTCCCACTCTACATACTACTGTCATTGTACCTTTGTGAATATAATGGTATACATTTTATCTATGGGTTGTCCTTAAATGATATACAGAGGCCTTTGGGTTTATCCCGAGGCATCGTGGGTCTCCCTACCCTACCCCTCCCTCTACTCTCCCTCCAAGTTTTCCCTCCCCTATATACATACGGATACCGACTAAGTACAACTCCAAATTGTCTTTTGTTATTTTAAGATATTTCGTTAATAGAAAGTTAATTTTTTATTTGAATATTTCTTTGTGTGTTTTTTGTGTGATTCCTGGAGGGAACACCAGATCACGAATTCTTAGGTGGAAAGTTACGTCCGCAGTACCCAAACCAGGGACCGGTCCCTTGATTCTGTTGAATCGACAGGTACGAAGTCCTGTTGATTTGGACGTGGGGGTCGATCTCTTTGGGTACGTGGTGTTGTTTCTTCGTTGCGTCGGTTTTTTCTTATTGTTTGTTTTGGATACTTTATATATTGTAGTTCTTACTTCGTCCCGAAAGCCACTATTACACAGTCATATTCAAGTAGTTTAGGTTGTTTGTACGGTGAGACATGTCCTATATAACTATCGACCCCTCTGACGTGTACGCACCCCAGTCTTCCACACACATCTTAAGAGACATAAAAGGTGAGTTAAGACGACAACTTGGATTTTGACGATTTTGAGTGCACTTGGATTGAGTTAAAACAACAATTTGGATTTTAACGAGATTTTTTATTTCAGATAATTTATTTAAAATTTTATGTATGTATGTATAATTGGGGGGAAGTGTTTGGAGGTGTATGTAAATGAATCCAATAAAAGATCAAGACAAGTACTTCTTTCGGAGGATTGTCACCGGTTGGACCATCTTTACTCGTGGGGAGTGTGAGTCAAACCAGGACTTTATGTTAAGACGGTGATTTTCTTTAGTCCCGAAAAACCTATTTTTCAGGTTAAAATTCATCCTTTATATACTCTGATCTTGTAGAATGGTGTCTTCTGTTGTTCTTTCGAGTGATGATATCAGTGATCATCTGATAATTAATTCCAGTCTCGTTTCACTGTGTCTTCCGTATCTTCTCTGATTTATTCATATTTATGTACTCAAGTATTATAAAAATTTTTAGATTAATTATTGAAAGTCTCTTATTCCCTTTGACGATTTATTGTTCTTTCTTAGAACGGAGAAGATATACTTGACATTATGACTATTGATTAGCCATTTTACTCTTAGTGATAAAGTGTTGAAGGTTTCTTAATTGTATATACGTTACACGTGGTTATAGTGTTTTTCTCTACGTTGACCTATATTACACTACTTTCGTATGTGATGACGAATATAAGGACGATATCCTTGACTCATGTGTAAAGTAGTATAGTGACCTGGTTGGACGGTTAGACGTCTTTTATGTGTCCAGGTTTTTTGTATGACCTTTCGTGGTTCTCTTACGTTAGTCGTATGTACACCAAAGAAACATTGGTAAAAGATTCATTCTTGAATTTTGAAAAAGATTTATAAAAATGACTTTATTCTAAGTTATTATACGGTTACAAATATGACAAATATGAATTAAGAAAAAAATATCAAATCGTTATATAGGATATTTATTTATTTTTACAAAGTAAGGAAATTAGGGAAAGAGGTGAATTTTTCACTTGGTCACATACTGTATTGGGACTTTTTTGGTAGAACTGAAGTTTTAAGTACTCTTTATTACTTTTTGAATGACTTCGTATATTAAAATGAATAAAATAAGAAAAGAGGTGATTTTTTCAACTTGGTCACATACTGTCTTGGGACGTTCTTTGTAGAACTGAAGTTTTAAATACTCTTTATTACCTTTTGAATGACCCATTTGAAAATTGGAGGTTGTTTCAGGACTTTGAACTTCTCCACCTGACATTTGTCCTAGACGAGCGACCGCGTCTCATGATTTCATTTTCTTTTGGTTGGTTTAGGGGTCTAGTTTTGACAACACTTCAAAGTTGTACGTCTTGGTTTTGGGTTGGTGAATACAAGGAATAAACTACAGGATCTGGTCATTTACTTCCACTGACTTCTTCAGTTCCAGGTGATGAATACATATATATGTTTGTAAGACTTTATATTCTTTAAAATTACTATGTCTTTATAAGTCGTCATAGAAAATTCAAAGTGTAATTTTTTTTTTGGAGAGTTATACAGAACTTAATTTTTGGTGAAGTTGTTCGTCAAAAAGTGGTAATTTCCCCATTTCTTTACACCCCTTTTAGACAAATATAAAATCGTTGTTTTAATAATGTATTCTTTTTTGTTTAATCCGACCTTCACCATATTTAAGAGTCGGACCGGAATCAGACAACACAATGGTGGGGGAACCGTAAAACAGAAGGGGTCCGTTCTGAAGTATAAAAGACAAGGGGTGAAGGCACTGCGGGAAATTCGGTTCAGGGAAACCTAGAAACACAAAATTCTAGAACCGAAAATTAGAATGTCTTTTTCGTCATTTTCGATTGTCTGAATCGTACGTTCAATGTTTTGAATGTTTAAAGAATGTGATTACAGGAGAGTAGATATTACAGAGTGAATCCTGACTCTATTTACCCGGGTTTACCTGAAGAAGGGTGGTAAGAACAAAGACTCCTACCCATCCTGAGTAGTTAGAGACAGTAGGGTAAGTGGAGTGAAATAATTGTTTTGGATTCAACTGACAGAAGAAAATTTTTTTCCCAAGGTAGAGGTTGTGATCTCTTCGTTCGATAGGTCTTATATATTTTGTTAAGACTGTTTACTGGAGACTTTGATTGTCTTTGGTACAGAGAGGATTCTGATGTGTGACTCGTTGTCCTCAAGTAATCCAGACATAGGTTGGTTCCTTATTGTGGAAGGACCGAGAGTGAATGTATGTCTATGTTTTTTGTGATTTCAACAGCTTTTGAGAATGGACTTTAAGAGATTTTGTTTTCATCGGCTTAGTATTCTACCATGGTTAAGTGATTTTTCCTTGTTTTTGATTTATTTAATAAACCGAATAATTTCAAATTGTAAAGTAAATCAATTTTGTCATTCAGAGAGTTGTCATAGAACTTTTAAAATAATTAGATTTTAGTCAGGAATTCTCGAAGGGTCCACCGATTCACCATATCTTAGACGGTCACGACCTCTTCGTCCTCTGTGTCCAAGTTAGGGACCCAGCCCTTCTAGGGGACCTCTTCCTTTATCGTTGGGTGAGGTTATAAGAACGGACTTCTTAGGGGCACCTGTGTCCTCAGACCGTCTAATGGCAGGTACCCCACCGTCTCAGTCTATGTTGACGCTGATTCGTGTTATGTATGTACCTTTATCCTCTTCTTTTTATAACCACGAATCCGACCCTTGGACTTCATACTTTGTACATTTATCAAAATTTTTTAGTTTTTCTTTGTTTTCCTTTGTTAAAATATGATTTAGGGGTTTGAAGGAGGAAGTCTTGTTTAATACTCCTTATGACTGTCTGGGATTTATGAGACTATAATAAATGATCTTTTATTTATAAACGATCTCAACCACTACCTGTCCCTCCGGGCCGCACGACGTTAGGTACCCCAATGTTTCTCAGCCTGTGCTGACTCGCTGACTTGACTTGACTTGACTGATCTTTGATTTCGATATATTACAATAGTCAAGTCAAGTCAGTGAGTCAGCACAGGTCGAGAAACGTTGGGGTACCTGACGTCGTGTGGTCTGGAGGAACAGGTAGTGGTTGAGGGTCTCAAATGAGTTTGAGTACAGGTAACTCAGTCACTACGGTAGGTTGGTGAGTAGGAGACAGCAGGGGAAGAGGATGGCGGAAGTTAGAAAGGGTCGTAGTCCCAGAAATGTTTACTCAGTCAAGAAACGTAGTCCACTTACTTCATAATCTCAAAGTCGAAGTCGTAGTCAGAAAGGTTACTTATAAGTCCTGACTAAAGGAAATCCTACCTGACCAACCTAGAGGAACGTCAGGTTCCCTGAGAGTTCTCAGAAGAGGTTGTGGTGTCTAGTTTTCGTAGTTAAGAAGTCGCGAGTCGAAAGAAATATCAGGTTGAGAGTGTAGGTATGTACTGATGACCTTTTTGGTATCGAAACTGATCTGTCTGGAAACGACCGGTTCATTACAGAGACGAAAAATTATACGACAGATTCAACCAGTATTGAAAAGAAGGTTCCTCGTTCGTAGAAAATTAAAGTACCGACGTAGACTCAATTTAAGTGGGTAAGGTCAGGTAAAATCAAGAGACTCCGGACTTTACAGCTACAAGTGAGAACGGTAGAGGACAAACTGGTAAAGGTTAAACGGAACTAAGCACCTGGACTGCAAGGTCCGGGGATACGTTGTGACGAGACATATCGTAACCTGAACTGAAGATAGTGGTCAGTGTAGGTGTTGACCCACAACAAAAACGAAACCGAGACAAAGAAGTAAGAAAGATCTCAATAAAGAGGTGACTAGAGGTCATCGTATAACCCGTGGATGACTGGACCCCTCAGGTAGAAAGTCACAAGATAGAAAAACGGAAAAGTATGACAAGTACCCCAAGAGTTCCGTTCTTATGACTTCACCAAACGGTAAGGGCAGAGGTCATATATTACAATATACCTATGTATTAGTGTATCCCCAGTTCGTTCTACTACTTTAATTGTCAAAGAACCGTTCCGTTCCAATGGATCCCTTGAAATCAAGGTATCAGAGGGGGTCTCTCTTGATTGGATATAGATGTCCTCTATCCGTTTCCCTGTCAGGTAAGAGGACGAAACGAGTCAGCGAAGTCAGTACAGACTGAGAAACGTTGTGATACCTGACATCGGGTGGTCCGAAATAAAATACTATTCACACATGTCGATTTGTCGAGTGTAGAAAAAGTATTCGTCTATATTCTATATCAAACGGACCTTTGACATATCGATCATAGGATGACAATTCGTGCGGATTAGTCTCGGGATCCGTCAACAAGAGCCAATCTTCTGAGTGTTAGGAGTGAGGATCTAAGAAAACAGGTCAATTAGGAATGACTCGTTGATTGTGATTGATGATTGATATAATTATTATACAAAAACCGACATTAAAACACGTTGAAGACTAGTGTGTTTATAACCAGTCAAGAGGGTGATTTGTAGGAAATATTTTTTTTTTTTTAGGAAATATTACAAATGTCTGAAGTTGGTTAAGGGTCGACGGACTACTAGAAGTATGAAAAGAAGGTGGTATAGGAATTATAGGTGACACTATATAAAACAAAAACAATAATAACAAAACAAGAGTCTGGTCTGACTACGACAGTATGAAAATTAGTCAGACATTATCGGTTTCCCGAGCGGTTTTGTGTTTTATCTCCTACCTCTACTGTGTCAATTGAACGTCAGCACACTCCGTCTTTCGAATGTTCGATTTTGTTCTTTGACTTTTGACGAGTCAGTATAAGTTCAGAAACGTTGGGGTAACTGACATCGGGTGGTTCGAGGATACAGGTATCTTAAAAGGTCCATTCTTATGACCTCACCCATCGGTGAGGGAAGAGGTCTCCTAGAAGGGTTGGATCCCTATCCTAGACCCAGAGGTTGTAACGTCCGCCTAAGAAATGACAGAGTCAGTGGTCCCTTCTGGTTCAATTCGTACAGTCAGTAAGTCAACACAGGTTGAAAAACACTGTGGTATTTGACATCGGGTGGTCGGAGGAGTCAGGTGCCTTAAGAGATACATTCTTATGACCCATCGGTAAGGGAAGAGGTCCCCTAGAAGGTCTGGGTCCCTAGCTTCGGTCCAGAGGACGTAACGTTCTTCTAAGACATGGGGACTAGTGTTCAATTTCGTATATCCAGCGATTTCGAATGACTGGTTCTTCCTTGTCATACCGAGAGTGAACACCTCTTTTTTTATGGTAAGTCTCGTGTCCCTTATTACTAGTTAGGATCCCATGACACTACATGAGGATGTATGTATGTCGAAAAGTGACTTTTGAAAAGTCTATGTACATTGTAATCGCGATGTCCCTTCGTAATTTTGTCCTGTGTATGTGAAGGGGACAGTTGTCACTAGTGTAAAATAAAATAAGGACGGAGTTAGTGGATAGAAAAAGTGATTTAGTATTGACTTTTTTATTCTTGAGAGCTGACACGAGAGATGAACATGGGTCGTGTACGGACCCTGTATCGACCGTAAGTTTATAAGTGACTTATCTACTTTATAAATGTTTATAAACGACTTTTTTAAAACATTAAACCATCTTTATAAACGAGTTTTTAAATAAAGACGTAAGAAATATGTTTGTGTGTTTCAGTGTCACTGACGATTTGGTAGATAGTTAAGATGGTGGAAATTGATAATCATAAAAGTGTAATACAAGTGAGTAAGTCTCCAATAGATGTTAGTATTACCACAATGGTAAGACGGACGTTTAATCCGTGTCCAAATAGAAGAGTTCGAAAATAAAGATATGGAGAAGATAAGACCAGAAATACTACTGATCTACACAGAGTGCTACTATAGTCACTTTCAAGTACCTTATACCTCTCCGATCGGAGTTTTGTGGAAATTAGATTATTAGACTTTTTATAACTAAACGTTTGGAAATCGGGTCTTTGAAGTAGTATTGAATTATTTGTTTCCCTTCTTGTCATAATCATAGGTAACAAGGGAATTCTTTTGTATGACCAGTCGATGTATTTTTGATCAAAAGGTAGGATTCAACTGGTAAAGGGGGTCTTTGATTTTGAGAAATACCTGACTCTTGACATAAAAGGGACGAGTCCCTCCTGAATTTACGGGGGTTTGTTATGTCGGTAAGTTTAAGGCTAACTTTACTAAAGAGACGACTGAAGGTTTATATCGTCACGAAGAGTGTCGGAGTATAAAAACAAATACGTGTGTATAGGATAAGAGTAGACGGGCTACTTTAAGATTCATAGACAGTTCAACAATGTGTTAAGGAAAGGTCCGATACTTCAGTAGAATTGGCGTAGTCATAGATTGATCTGAAGTAGAATCTTAAAGACTGTATTAACTCATTGTTTATGAACTAAAATTATATGTTAAAGATGGTAAATTATACCTTGTATATAGGTCATTCTAATAATGAAGGATAAGGTACAGAGGATACATCGTGAATGTTGTCACGACTCGTCTCTACTAGAAATTGTAATATTTGTTGTAATTGACAAATTACTGGAAAATGAGATGTAACACCGAAATAGTGTTTAGTAGTTGGTTACCCTGCATTAGTCATGGGACTCGAGTTTCGAATCTTTGTTCATGGTTACGAAACGTATGGAATTGAAAGGAGGTATTGAATTATAGGTCTTTACGATCTGAAAGAATAAACCGAGAGAGAAGTAACGACTAGATAAGACGTTGTGTACTTGTGGACGAAGAAGATATGACATTTAGTATTTAACTCAAAGATTATTTTTATTCTCAATTTTCGGTTTAAAAGGTCATACTGTCATTCCAAATAACCGCTCTCTCTCGTGAGATTTCACTGGAAAAGTGTCCCTTTTGAGGAATTAATAGTCTGAAAAATTTTTTTTTATAAAGAACCACCAAAAGAGAAATATTTACGGACAGGGTGGAGGGGGTGGATTGGGGTTACAGTCAAGGAAGATAGTAATGGGTTTTTTCTTCCATCACTTTCCTTCTCTAATAACCTCAAGACTCAAGGAACCCGTTAATCTTTCCTTTTTCTTTAGTTTTGTTAGTGATCTACACTATCTCTGACTTTGAGTTATTCAGTTCGTCTCAACGAACGGATTCACCATAATGGTATCCTCAAATGGAGGTAGTTACCAAGGATTTGAATTCACCTCTTAATGAGTCCCACGAGTTCTAATAAAGGATTTATAACAGAGGTCTGATAGTCCCTTGTTTGGATCCTTAAACGTAAAACCTCTTTGTGAAGTCGACCGAGACTATATCCTCTAGGTACATGGGCTGAAGCTTGACATTCTCGCAAAAGGATTATACACTATAAATACGGTTGTGAACAATAGAAGGTGACCATTACCCCCTTGTGAAGTCTTTTCCTTAGAAGTTTTGGCTTTACCGACTGGTGTGATAGTTTCTCAATCGGAATCTTATAATTACTTGTAAGAATCAACTGAGTTTAGATAAAATGTCATCATTTATGGATCAGGAAAATTATTATAAGTCACGAACTTGTCATATATTTACAATATAGACTAAACAATTCAGTGTTTCTTTACCTCTGAACAACCGGTTCCTCTTGATAGACTCAAGTTCAACAGGCGTCATCGCAAGAAAGAAACAAAAATTGAAAAACCGACATATCGTACGTCGTAGAATCAAGGGATTGGTCTCTACCTTGGATGTGGGGACGTCCCCTTCCTCGTTCAGAATTGGTAATCTGACGGTCGTTCAGGGGTCATTATCGTAAGAAAACTTTGATTCATGTAAGTAAACGTATATTTCAATTTTTTTTTTTCACAACATGGAGCATTTCAGACCACCTTGTCCTCACCATTGTTTCCTACGGTATCCGAAAGCTACTTGAACGACTTTGTAGTACTCCTAGAGACTCGAGAATCTATAGTTGAGTGAGAATGATGTTCTGGCGTTGACACACTCCTTTTTTTTTACAGACTTATTTGTTTTAATAATACGTGACCGTGTGGGTTCTAGGAATTTCCTTTACCTTCAATAAAACCAATATGTGACTTTTTTTGCTGTACTTCTTTTTATGTTACTAAGAAAGTTTCACCCAAACTTTCAATTCTTATTCATTTCCTAGATCCAAATAACTAAGGGTAATATTATCATTTCAATAAGTCATTTATATAAACTAAAATTACATAAAAAGAGAGACACATATGACCGTATTTAGGTTAAGATTCGTTGATGTTATATAAACACACAGAATATATACATATAAAATCTCACCATCTCACTTCGGTAATACATATATTTACTTGTTTGGGGATCTTCAGTTACTGGAAGTTTGTTCCTAAAGAGTTTAGTGTGAGGTCCTTTGACTCTTTATTTTTCAGAATTGGAGATAGTTAAACCCTTTCTAATTCAGTTTGATTTCCATTTTTCACTCTGTAAGTTGAAATCGTTTTAGTCGTGCCATCAATTTTCTATGACTAAAACATGAGTTCGGTGGTCAAATTTCAGGGTCAGGACGGTGTGTAGTCGAAACACCGAATTCTCGGACAACACATTTTGACCTCAGTATAGATGACGACGAACGAAACGATCCAAACAATGTAGTTGGTACTTCGACACTCTGTCGAGACATTTGTGGACGATACCCGACTTCACATAGGGGAGGGATTTGAGCATACAACGTCGGGGTTGCTGATCATGGAGTCTTACATTGATGTCAACCTTTTTTCAGGAAGTCTCCTGTATTTCTCTTCCGTCGGTAGACGTTTGGTTTCTCTCTCCAGAGTTCCTTTTGGTTTGGACGGGTATAGAATTAGAACTTGATGGTCGGAGGTCTTGTAACTCTTTTATGTAAACAACAAATTCGGAGGATCAGAAACAATACCTTCGGGATCGTTTGATTAGCCTCTTCCATTACCGTGGGGTGAGGTCATGAGAACGGACCTTTTAGGGTACCTACCTCCTCGGACTATCTGACGTCAGGTACCCCAGTGTCTCCAGCGTTTCTCAACCTGTGTTGACTCGCTGAAGTGAAAGTGAAAGTACGTGACCTCTTCCTTTACCGTTGGGTGAGGTCACAAGAACGGACCTCTTAGGGTCCCTGCCCCCTCGACGGCAGATACCCCAGCGTGTCTCAGCCTGTGCTGACTTCGCTGCATCGTCGTCGTTTGATTATGTGATAGTCCGCAGTTTACCTACTATAAGCGTTTTGGGTGATGTTGACCCAATGCAGAAAATTTTCCATCAACGAATGTCAAGTGGTTCTTATTATACTGTATTAACTATAGTACTATTTATGGTTTTAAATATTGAAAATAAGTTGATAAATAACTTACATATGATACACATCGGGAAACTGGAGTAAAGGGGGTTTCCGTCTGAAAATTTGTCTGTAAAAAGTATTCCAATTCCGTCAAGGAAGATGAGAATCAAAGGACTTATTAAACCGTTGCTTACTCCTAGTTTATATTGACTTACAATAAAAATTTTAATTATAGTAAGATTAATAAAAATGAATGTACAAGAACACCTTGCGGAGGTCAGGGAACTCAATGTTAGTTCACTGAAAAGACTATTACGTTGTAAGGAAACTAATTGAGATGGTTCAGAACGAAAGAAAATTATGTATAGGATGACCAAAACTAAACGGTCGTGAAATTCTATGACCGTAAAGACAAACGTTGTCTCCACCCGAAATTGACACAAAAGAGTGTGACAAGGATCCGACTGACCAATACTTCGAGGAAAAAGCAAGTACAGGAAGACCGACGTGACCCTGCGACCTACAGCACACGCCCGGAACAGATGGACGTTGCTCGTCTAGATCAGAGATCAGCGTTACGTGTCCGAAGTGTAACGAAGAGAACAGCTCCTCGTACCCACGGTCCCACTCGTCCGAAGTCCTCGACACCGTGCACCCGAGATCTCGTGTCCGAGTCATTAACACCGTGCGTCCGAATCGACGGGGTACCGTACACCTTAGAAGGATCTGGTCCCTGATTTGGGTATAGGGGAAGTGACCGTTCACCTAAGTATTGGTAACCTGCTGGTTCCTTCAGGTTAGGTAAATGTAAATAATAATGCCTATTGTCACAGTAGTTGATTACTGTTATGTGTCCTATTTTTTTTGTGAGTTGGGTTTTTAATGGTTGTTTAATTTTTTTTTTTAGGTTGTTTCCTTGTTTCTTGTCCGTTTTGTTGCTTTTGTCGTTCTATCGTCTAAGTTTGAAATGGTTTAGTTACTCGTGTGCTTTGTAGGGTCGATTTTCAGTTTCTAACAGTCTTTCCCAATTTTTTAATCTGGGTTAACATATAACGGATGCTCTGTGTAAATCCTTGTTTATGTAATTTTCTTTTGGCTACCTTATTCTATAGTGTACCATTGTGACCAATTTTCTTTCGATTTTACTGAAAAATATAGTTTATTTGATCTAAACTTTCGTTTGTCCAGAAAGTGTCACTATTACCTTTGGCAAGTAGTCCCCTTATATTGTTAGAATCTACAAATACGAAGATGATTATACCGAAGTTTTATGTTATCTTGACTCCATTATCTGTTTAAGACCCTAATAACGATTTTTAAACTTATGGGGGGAGAGTTATTGACAAAAATAGTTTGTGCCCTCTGTTTTTTAGGTGTTCCTATATCATGTGATCTTGTAGTCATAGTTGGTTGAAATGGACTGTAATCTCTGATAGTCTTTTTAGGGGTTTATAAACCTTGGATTCATTGTATGAAGACGTCTTGGGTACACAGTTTCTTCAGTGTTTCCTAAATTCTTACACGAAGTTCGTCTTTTCTAGAGTTTAGTCATTGAGGTCGAAGTTAGGATTGTAAAATCCCCTCTTTCCCGTTTAATTTGACTTCTGAGATGTGTACCTGTAGTGGTCTACCAGTTGTGGCTTTGTCTGACTAATATAAGAAACGTCGGTTTCTACCTCGAGATATGTCAGTCGTTTTTGTTCTGGTCCTCGACTGACACCGAGTCTAGTACTTGAGGAAGAACGGTTTAAGTCTGAATTTAACTTCTTTCATCCCCTTTGTTGATCTGGTAAGTCCATACTGGATTTCGTTTAGGGATTGCTAATAATAAGGATTGTCACCTTCACTCTTTATCTAAATTCCCTGATCTATACTATCTCACGGACTATTTGATACCTGTCTCCAAGTACTGTGACATGTCCTCTGTGCCTCGTTCTGATAGGGGTTCTTTTTCTTTACGTTTTTTCGTTTTACCGACAGACTCCTCTGGAATGTTTATAGACACTTTTGTCTTCCGTTTTCGTTTCCTCTTTTCCTTTCTATAAGGGTAAACTTACGTCTCAAAGTTTCTTATCGTACCTCTCTATTCTTTCGGAAGGAGTCACTAGTCTCGTTTCTTTATCTCCTTTTGTTGTCTTACCCTTTCCGATGTCTAGAGAAGTTCTTTTAGTCTATGGTTCCCTTGTAAAGTACGTTTCTTTCCGAGCTATTTCCTGTCTTTACCACCTGGATTGTCTTCGTCTTCTATAATTCTTCTCTACCGTTCTTATGTGTCCTCTTGACATGTTTTTTCTAGAAGTTTTGGGTCTATTAGTGCTACTACACTAGTGGGTGGATCTCGGTCTGTAGGACCTTACACTACAGTTCACCCGGAATCCTTCATAGTGCTCCTTGTTTCGATCACCTCCGTTACCTTAAGGTCGACTCGATAAAGTTTAGGATTTTCTACTACGACACTTTCACGACGTGAGTTATACGGTCGTTTAAACCTTTTGAGTCGTCACCGGTGTCCTGACCTTTTCCAGTCAAAAATAAGGTTAGGGATTCTTTGCGTTACGATTTGTTACGAGTTTGATGGTGTGTTAACGTGAGTAGAGTGTGCGCTCGTTTCATTACGAGTTTTAAGAGGTTCGGTCCGAAGTTGTCATACACTTGGCACTTGAAGGTCTACGAGGTCGACGAAAATTTTTTCCGTCTCTTTGGTCTGTAGTTTAACGGTTGTAAGCGACCTAGTATCTTTTTCGTTCTCTACAGGTCTTTTTTGTAGATAAAGACGAAATGACTGATACAGTTTCAGAAACTGACACACCTGGTGTTCCTTGATACCTTTTAAGAAGTTCTCTACCCTTATGGTCTGGTGGACTGGACAGAGAACTCTTTAGTCCTTCGTTGTTAGTCTCGATCTGTACCTTGTTGTCTGACCACGGTTTAGTCCTTTCCGTTCCGACGTATAACAGTAGCATGAATGAATTGAATATACGTCTCATGTAGTACTCTTTGTGACCCGACTTACTTCGTGTTCGACCTTAGTTCTGACGACCTTCTTTATAGTTATTAAAGTCTATACGTCTACTGTGGTGGGAATACCGTCTTTCACTTCTTCTTGATTTCTCAGAGAACTATTTTCACTTTCTCTCTCTTTTTCAACCGAATTTCGAGTTGTAAGTCTTTTGTTTCTAGTACCGTGGACCAGGGCAGTGAAGTGTCGTTTATCTGCCTCTTTGTCACGTTTGTCACAGTCTGAAATAAACCCCCCCCGAGGTTTGAGTGACGTCTACCCCTGACGTCGGTACGTTAATTTTCTGTGAACCAGAAACCTCCTTTTCGATATTGGTTGGATCTGTCGTATAATTTTTCGTCTCTGCAATGAAACGGTTGTTTCTAGGTAAGTCAGTTCGGATACCAAAAAGGTCATCAGTACATACCTACACTCTGAACCTGGTAATTCTTTCGACTCGTGACTTCTTGACTACGAGAACTTGACACCACAACCTCTTCTGAGAACTCTCAGGGAACCTGACGTTCCTCTAGGTTGGTCAGGTAGGATTTCCTTTAGTCAGGACTTATAAGTGACCTTCCTGACTACGACTTCGACTTTGAGGTTATCAAACCAGTGGATTACGCTTCTTGACTGAGTGACCTTTTCTGGAACTACAACCCCTTCTGACTTCCTGAGGTCCTCCTCTCCCCCTGTTGTCTCTTACTCTACCAACCTCCCGTAGTGGTTGATTTACCTGTACTCAAACCTACCTGTCCCTTCGGACCACACGACGTCAACTACCCCAGTGTTTCTCAGTCTGTACTGACTCGCTAACTTGACTTGACTTGACTTCGTTTTCTTTCTATTATTAACTTAGTTTTATTTTTAGTTGTCTTAAATTTCGTTTTTCTGTTGTCTCTTTTTTGTTTTAGTGATGAATCAACTTCCTATTATTCTCCGATAATAATTAAAATACGGTTATTTAAGTCGTTTAAGTTTACTTTCCCTTATTAAGGGACTTTCTGTGTTTGATACTTTCGAGTAAGTTCTGCTTCCGTTGTACTTGACGGGATAAAAAAAAAAAAAAAACCGGTATAACACTCCTTACGTACTAGAATGAAAGGGTTGGTCCCTAGTTTAAACATGAGGGACGTCACCTTCGTACCCCTAGAATTTGTGACCTGACGATCCCTTCAGTGTTTTTGACGGAACGTAGATATTTCTTTGACTTTTGAAGGACATAAGAAAGAAAGGTGTTTCTTTTGTTCTAAGTTTACCGAAGTAACCACATAAGATCGTTTGTGGATTCTTTCTTTGTAATGGTCAAGATGTGTTGAAGAAGGTTTTGTGACTTCTCCCGTATTGAATTTTGAGTGGTTAGAGGTTTTATATGTTTGTCGAACACCTCGAGTTATAATTTTTTTGTTCGTTGGTTTTGTAGTCACGTTCTGGATTTGTCAGTAAAGAGGTTTTTGTTGTATCCTCCACCGGTTGTCCGTACTCTTTTCTAGGAGTTGTAGTCATTAATAATCTCTTTACGTTTATTTTTGGTGTTACTCCATAGTGGGTATATACACCTTAGATTTCTTTACCACGTCTACCTGGAACGACGCCCGTTTTTATCTCTGTCTGCATCTCTTGTCGACACACTTGTGGTCACCGTCCCCTGTGCTCCGTCCTCCAATCCTGACTATGTACACAGACATATCGTCGACCCTTGGACCATGTATCGTGTCCCTCGAGACGAGGTACGAGACACCACTGGGTCTGCCCTCCCTCCAGGTTCCCCCTTCCCCACATACGCATGTATATCACCTGAGTGGAGCGACACGTCGTCTTAGATTACGTTGTGACATGTCGTTGATATAGGGGTTTTATTATTATTATTACCCCCTTTTTTGAGTAGAAAATAGAAGTTTTTAAGACTTTATGGTTTTTTAGGTTGTTACACTTTTAGAACACGGGACTTTTCAATGTTTTGTGACGACTTTATTTACCTCAGAAGAAGTACTTTGTCTGAGTCATAACAATTTTACGGTGTAGAGGGGTTCATCGATATATCTAGGTGACATTAAGGTTGGTTTGGGGTTTTGTACCCTGAAGGACCAACAGGTCCCCAATTCTTAGACGGACGGTCATCTCCCCCGAGTTCAAGATTGGGATCAGTCCTTTGAATTCTAGGGTGCACGGTATTCGGGTGTGAGCCGCTGATGACTCGGGTGGACGTCGTTGATTCTGAGTTTTGTCGATTTTTTTTATTCATAATTTCTTTTTTTTTGTTTTTTGTTAAAGAAGCATCTTTACAATTAGAGAAATATTTCAACTTAGATTTCAAGTATACTGCTATTTTAAAAAAAAAAAATTTCCTTCGCGTTTCAATCTCTCAATTGTGAAAAACAACACCAAGTCAACGATTCAGTATAGACTGAGACGTTCGGGTACCTGACAATTGTACGGTTTGAAGGGACAAAAAGTGATAGAGGGTCTCAAACGAGTTTGAGCGGAGGTAGTTCAGTCCCTATGGTAGGTTGGTAGAGTAGGAGACAGTGGAAGAAGAGGAAGACGAGTGTTAGAAAGGGTCGTAGTCCCAGAGAAAGTTACTCTACCGTGAAGTGTCGTCGACCGGTTTTATAACCTCGAAGTCGAAGTCGTGGTCAGGAAGGTTACTTATAAGTCCCAACTAAAATAATATTTTTCGTTGTCATTAGAAAAGTATAGAAAAATGAAAAATAAAACAATAAATAATGAAATAAATAAAAAATAATGAAAATGAATGAAAAATAAATGAAAATAAAAATAAATGAAATAATAAATAAAATAATAATGAAATAAAATAATATTTTTCGTTGTCATTAGAATTAGGAACATGAAAAATGTTGTGATAATATTTTTCGTTTTCGTTGTCACGTCACCACCGTATTTAGTTTACTCATTCATTGCATATATACCTAATTAAAAACTTTTTCTACGTTTCCGTTAAGTCATTTCTTTCAGACCGGAAGTTGTTTACCACGATCTTGTTGACCTACCAGTGTATGTACATGTTTAATTTTGTTTTTCTGATAGGACCTAGGTATGGAGTATGTGTTTTTTATCTAGGTTTACCTAGTGTCAGGAGTTATACTTCGGGTTTTAATATTTTGAAGACCTTCTTTTGTATACTCTTTTGTAAACACTAGAACCCGATCCATTTCTAAAGAATCGATAATGTCGTCTTCTTGTTTGACTATTTAACATAAAGTAATTTTAAATTTTGAAGGGAAGTTTTCTGTGAAGATTCTCTTACTTTTCTGTTCGGTATCTGAACTTCCTTTAGAAACGTTTCGTGGATAGATTATTTCTTGAATCTAGAACAAAAGATATATTTCTCCAGAGTTTTGAGTCATTCTTTTGTTTGTTCCGTTATTTTACTACCGGTTTTCTAGACTTATTGTTGTTTTTCTAGACTTGTCTATGGAGTTGTTTCTTCTATGTACCTACTGTGTATTTAAGTTCTTTCCTCCGAATCGTAGTAATCAGTGTTCCGTTGACATTTAATAAGTCAAGTCAAGTCAAGTCAAGTGAGCGAGTCTGCACAGGCTGAGAAATGTTGGGGTACTTGACGTCGTGCAGTCCGGAGGGACAGGTAGTGGTTGAGGACCTCAAGTGAGTTTGAGTGCAGGTAGCTTAACCACTACGGTAGGTCGGTAGAGTAGGAGCCAGTAGGGGAAAAGGAGGACGGGAGTTAGGGAGGGTCGTAGTCTCAGAAAAGGTTACTCAGTTGAGAAACGTACTCCACCGGTTTCATAACCTCAAAGTCGAAATCGTAGTAAGGAAGGTTTCTTGTGGGTCGCGACTAGAGGAAATCTTACCTGATCAACCTAGAGGAACATCAGGTTCCCTGAGAGTTCTCAGAAGAGGTTGTGGTGTCAAGTTTTCGTAGTTAAGAAGCCACGTAGACGTTTAGACTCCAATAACTATAAAGAGGGCCGTTAGAACTAAGGTCGAACACGAAGAAGATCTGGTCGTAAAGAGTGCTACATGAGACGTATATTCAATTTATTCGTCCCACTGTTATATGTCGGAACTGCATGAGGAAAAGGATAAACCTTGGTCAGACAACAAGGTACAGGTCAAGATTGACGACGAAGGACTGGACGTATATCCAAAGAGTTCTCCGTCTAGTCCACCAGACCATAAGGGTAGAGAAAGTCTTAAAAGGTCAAATAACACTAGGTGTGTCAGTTTCCGAAACCGTATCAGTTATTTCGTCTCTACAAAAAGACCTTGAGAGAATGAAAAAGCTGCTAGGTCGTCTACAACGGTTAAACTAGAGACCAAGGAGACGGAAAAGATTTTGGTCGAACTTGTAGACCTTCAAGTGTCAAGTGCATAACGACTTCGGACCGAACCTCTTAAAAATCCAACCACGTTTTCATTAACGCCAAAACATAACAATTTGAAATAGTAGACTATAACCTTATGTAAGAATTTATTTACAGTAATACGATGTGTAGTGAAATTACGAGTAAAGAGCAAAAAAAAAACGATTACTAAATAACGTCAAATATAAATAAAATCTGATGTCTTTACTACAGTCTGTTTTTCGTTTAAACTCACTAAAAAAGTAAGCTCAAGTTTTGCCCAGTACAATATTTCGTAATCTCTGTTAAACGTTTCAGTTGTTCTGTAAACCGGTTCCTTGACGATTGCTTACATGTCTCGTCGTCACCAAGTTCTTCAAAACGTTTCCTCTACTCTCGAAACTTCTACTCCTCGTACCCACCGGTCACTAGCCTTCCACTGTTGTTAGTTAACTCTCGTTGGTGGTTTCGACTAGAATGTCGATGTTCTCTTCGACGATTTCTTAAGTCGCAAATGATAAGATATCAGTAAACCGTAAACTTCGTTTAACCTTTCCACCTTTTCGAACTATTCACGCACGGAGTACTTGACTGGAATTTAGTTTTATTACCAGCAAAAACTTCACAACAGGAGAGAATAAGATACATTGTTGTTTGGTGAAGAGTCTAACGTTACACGCTGCTTTTCATCTAAAATATGTTGACCGTTACTGGTCGAGTCACCCATCTGACTCTTCGAGGTTTCCTGAAAGGTTTCAGTTTGAACGTGGTTTTACTCTAGTGCCAGTGAACAAACCGCCAGACGAGGGTCAGACTGAGTGGTGTTCAAAGACTTAGGGTTGTTTTGGTGATGTAGACTCTACATACGAGTCGTTTTACTACTCTTCGTGGTTTTGGGCGTTACTATGTCGGTCGTGACCATTTGTCTTACCCAGGTTAGGAAGAGGTCTTGTTACGACTGACGTGTAGTGTGTTCGTTGCGAAGTTTTCAACTTACTTGACCCGATACTTCAAAACGGAGTAGGTGGTATAAGTGGACTGGAGAACGGTTGGTTGATGGTGAAGAAGTTTGTAGAACTGTTGAAAAACGTCCCTTTTACGAAGGAGTTGGTTGTCTTCCGTCTTTTACGAAAAGTTCTCAAGCAACTTATGACTTCGTGTCTAAAAATGTGATCTCTTTATTTGTTTGAATAAAGAACAACCGTTTTTACACGACTAACATTACCAAAGATAAAATTAATTATTTTTACACAAACTTGGATCAATATTACTAAATTTTTAGTGCCAGACTTTGACGTTAATGGACACAGGGTTGGATTATTTTGTTATTACTTTATAATAATGTGAAGATACTCTTGTGGAGTTTAATTTCTGACTGATATAGTGGGCAATTGTTCTTACATTTCTTTGATCATGAGAGTTTCTGATGACTGTCTTTATATTTACTATGTTAAAGAAGTCCTTTTATCTACCGTAAATAATTTTGGACGTAGTATATAGATGATAAGTTAGAATCCACCTGGGTTCTCTTTTCCTTTATATACAGGTACATCTAAACATTTACTTAGAAGTAACGGTGAAATAAACATTTTCAGTTTTGGTCTTTCGTTTAGTTCCTCTTACCTATGTGCAGACAGATACCAACTTAGAGAAACGATAAGTGGACTTTGATAGTGTTGTAACAATTGACCGATATACGGTTATCTTTTTTTTTTTTCGTCGTCGCTTTGTTTACTGGTATTTATCAACTTACCTTTTTGTTTAACACTGTATGTGTATGTCACCTTATGATGAGTCGTTAATTTTTCCTTTCTTGACAACTATGTACACTAGGTGTGTCAGTTTCCGAAATCGTATCAGTTATTTTTCTCTACCCTTATGGTCTGGTGGACTGCACGGAGAACTCTTTGGACATATGTCCAGTCCTTCGTTGTCAATCTTGACCTGTACCTTGTTGTATGACCAAGGTTTATCCTTTTCCTGATGCAGTTCCGACACATAAAAGTGGGACTAATAAATTGAATGTACGTCTCATGTAGTACTCTTTGCGAGCCGACCTTCGTCGTGTTCGACCTGAGTTCTAACGGCCTTCTTTATAGTTATTGGAATCTAGACGTCTACTATGGTGGGAATACCGTCTTTCCCTTCTTCTTGATTTCTCGGAGAACTACTTTCACTTTCTCCTCTCTCTTTTTCAACCGAATTTCGAGTTATAAGTCTTTTGATTCTAGTACCGTGGGTCAGGGTGGTAAAGTACCCTTTATCTACCCCTTTGTCACCGACTGAAAATAAAAAGACCGAGGTTTTAGTGACGTCTACCACTAACGTCGGTACTTTAATTTTCTGCGAACGAGAAACCTTCCTTTCAATATTGGTTGGATCTGTCGTACTCTGTAATGAGACAGTTTTTTCCAGGCAGATCAGTTCCGATACCAAAAAGGACACCAGTACATACCTACACTCTCAACCGGATATTTCTTTCGACTCACGGCTTCTTAACTACGATAACTTTACACCACAACCTCTTCTGAGAACTCTCAGGGAACCTGACGTTCCTCTAGGTTGGTCAGGTAGGATTTCCTCTAGTCAGGACCTACAAGTAATCTCCCGGACTACAACTTCGACTTTGAGGTTATGAAACCGGTGGACTACGTTTCTTAACTGAGTAAACTTTTCTGGGACTACGACCCTTTCTAACTCCCGTCCTTCTCTTCCCCTGCTGTCACCTACTCTACCAATCTACCGTAGTGGCTGTGTTACCTGTACCCGAACCCACCTGAGGTCCTCAACCACTACCTGTCCCTCCGGACCGGACGACGTTAGGTGCCCCAGTGTTTCTCAGTCTGTGCTGACTCGCTGGCTTGACTTGACTGACTAACTATGTACTTACTTGATATTTTATTACGACTCATTTTCTTTAGTTTGTATTTTGCACACACGACACGAAACGGTGAGTCAGCACAGGTTGAGAAACACGGGTGTACCTGATGTCGGACGGTCCGAGGAGTCAGGTACCCTAAGAGACCCGTTCTTATGACCTCACCCAATGGTACGGGAGGAGGTCCCCTACAAGGGTTGGGTTGCTAGCTCGGATCCAGTCTATGGTTAACATAATTTGTGATCTTTTCCGTTTAAATAGATACTGTCTTTCATCTAACCCCCAATGGACCTCTCCCTTCATAACCTTCTTCGTCTTAGTCTCAAATATTTCTCCATGTCTCTTAAAACCTCCTTATTTGAATGATAACACTGATACCATTACCAAGGTGTCCCCATATGTAAACAGTTTTGAATTTTAACGTGTGAAATTTATGTACGTCGAATAAAAAAACCAGTGAATAGGAAGTTGTTGTGACAATTTTCTTTTTTCTTTTCACGTGTCTAGGAGTCTAGGGTGGGGATGAAGTGATGTGCACCAAATTTTTTATACAGGGTAGTAAGGTCGTCTACCGATAAACTGATAAGAGACCTCTCTTTTTAGAGACAAGAGATCTTGTTGTACGTGTTAATTCTTGACCTTATGACCCCTTAAAGGACCGTCCGGTCATCAATGTCATCAATTCTGTGGTACGAAAGTGACGGTTGTAGGGTGTAAGTTAGGGACGAGTCATTTCATTCTGAGGCGTTTGCTGCGTCGTACTTTGTAACTTCTCTTTTTGTTCTTATATATTTATTTATAAATACATGACTTAAGATGGTTTGACAGTTAGTTCACATTTCTAACTTATTTGTATAAAAGTCTATACATCAGAGTTTTTTAAATAAGACTAATGAGAAAGTATTTTCGGTGTCTCCTTCACACTAAGGTTTTGTTTACACATTTAGTTCTCGTCCTTCGGTACCTTTAGTCCTTTGTGTCCCAAATTGGATTTTGTCTTTACTTCCCTTAGGGGTCCTACTATTAATTCTCTTGTTAGCGTACTCTGTCGACACATAGTGTTCTTAATTTCTTACAATTTTTGGTTTAAGTTCTGTCTATTTATATAGTTTACAGATATGTAAATTAAGTAAAATAAATAAGTAAGTGATATCTGAAATAGGGGTGGATGGGACTTAGATTTTAATATTTCAGAAACTCCTGTCTAAAAAAAAGAAAAACGGTAAAACAAGTGACGACACAAGATTCGTAGATTTTGTTACGGATGATGGATAGACCATAACTTATTTTTACAAGAAGTATTTATTTTTACGATTCAAATCGGATTCCTAGTGTTGTACAATCATTAACCGTTATTAAAACATAGAACTTCAGTGGTTAATTCAGTTACAGTCTTCTGAAATTAGATATCTAAAACTAAGTATAGCTGATAAGAGGTATTTTTATTAAGGTAAAAACGTTTTTGTTTTATTTAGAATAAAATGACCCTGAAGGGACCACCATGTCACCAATTATTAGACGGAGCGTCATGTCCCTTGTGTCCAAACTAAGGACAGAATCCTTGATTCTAAGGTGTACGGTGTCTCATTGGTTGGACGGCCGACCTGATGACTGAGACGTGTGGTGTTGATCTCTTAGATACACTGGTCTAGGGTGTGCTGCGTTGATTCTGAGTTGTGTTGGTTGTGTATTTATAAAAAAATTTTTAGAAAAAATGGATCAAGGGTTTGTACTACGTCTTTGACTTAGTCGACTAAGGATAAAGTATTTTTAGGGATCATATTGTGTGTCTATGTGTCTAGAAACTGGAATGTATTTGACAGTCTTTTGTTGTTTTGGTTTTTTGAAAAGTTGATGTACTTGTTTTTTTTCCTATTTCTGAAATAGAGTACAGTAAATTATAAGGTAATGGACTACGAGATGAAGGACTTGATTCCTAAGGTTGTCAAGACAAAGAACACAGTCTCTACAGAAGACTGGATAAATTTTTGTCGTTTTCTACTTGTAAGTCCGAGCAATAACCAAACTTTTACTTTAATTGAAATTAACTTGTATAAGTTATTCTTTAGTTAGAGTTCATTCGTTTTACAGAAGTAATATCGATAGAATTTTTTAAAGAGTCTTAAAATTGATGTCATAAAAACTTTTCTCCTAAAGTCTTGGTTGTGATTGATGTCATTGTCTGTTTTACGTTACATTAAGATAATTTAGGAAGATTCTTTATATACTGCTGTTTATGAGACATTACTTTAATTACAATAACGAAGAATTCCTTATATTTCTACATGTTTTCATAAATTAGTTAGTTGGTAAGACTTTATTAAGGAGTGGGGTTTAAATTCTCGTCGGATTTTTCTTCTTACATCATTCATCTGGTAAACATATAATTTACAGTCGTTCTCCATACAAGAAACTTATTTTTCTTTGGATACTTTTTCTTACGGGTCTCTCCTTTTGTCAGAGTTTCTTCGACCTTTGTACCTCCCTATTTACTTAATAATAATATCATTTCCTTCTTTCTTTGACGAAATGTACTAATTCCTTTTTTCTATTATCATGTCCGTATGAACGGTTTAGTCTGGTAAAAGAAACATTTAGTGTTTCAGACTCCTCGACCTTCGTATAGAGTACTACAATCGTCTTTAGTATAGTTAAACCACATTACAATTGACTGTGTTCCCTTGTTAATTATCTTCTTAAGAAAAAATTTCGCTAGAAAGGGGTTGGATATTGAATAGTTGAAAACGAGAAGATTCTGTTTAGAGTTCCTCCAAGTTTCGGGGTGTATGTGTTCTTTTGAGTGGGTAGTCACAATAGTCGAATAAGAAGTCGACACACAGATTGGCACGTTAGTAGTAGAGGTGACGTAAAGACTAAAGGGCTTGTGCGAGTAGAAAACGTAAAGAATGTCGAAGATGTAAAGAAAGGATCTTTTATTTGTCCATTTTTGAAAATTAACTTAATAAGTTTCTCTTCATTTACCTGAAATTATATTAGTGACGTTAAGAATCAGTAAATTAAAGGAGAAATTTTTGATATTCGGTTATTGTGAAAAATTAACAAGTCTATGTTGTCCTTTGAGTCTTTTTTAAAAATTTGTTAATTTTGTATTATTTCATGTATTATAAAATCGTCAATTTGTCTTTTCTATACATTAATGTTTTTTGACGAAATCCATTGTGTATGTTTCGTGTTTTGGATTGGTATATCCTTTAGTGACAAGTTTTTGTTTTTCATGTGACTCCAGTCAAGTGTAGTGGGATTTTGTTTACTTTTTAAACTTTTTGGCATAGATGAGATCAAATGTTTCAAAATTTAAAAAAAGTCTTGATTCGAGTCTTTCTTTTTCTATTCCAAAAATTTCTGACGTATCATATCGAAAAAATTTATCGTATGGTGGTTTTTATTTTTCATTAGAAAGGATGTAAATGATAATATTCGTTTTCGTCACTCTTACAGTTTGATGGTTGTTTTATGGAAGAAATTACGAGTTTAATTTTACAGTAGTTTTCTTTTGTTATCTTTTTTCGCATCTGTTTATTTTCGGTTTACCTTCTGTAGGTTGAACAAATATCAGGTTTTACTGAAACACGTCGTATGTACATTGACTTTTTGTGATAAAAGATATATTTCTTACAATATTTTTACTATTAGAGCTAGAACTAAGCACGTACTCATTTTATTTTTGTAGAAATACAATCCTTACCAGGTGTTTGGAGTGATTATTGACAGTAAGACTATTGAAATTTGTTTTATTTAAGGTTTTCACATAAAAGATGAATTTACAAACTACGAATAATATAAAAGGGTATCTTTATAATAGTGTTTACCATTCAGTCAGTGGTGTCGAGAACTGGGTCTGTTATAGATTTCTCATCACAATTTATAATGAGAAAGTTAAAACGTCAAGATTAAGTCTTCTAGTCTTTGTCAAGTAAGACACCATCGTCTTTGAGATGGTTTCTTATTTACTGAATTACTGATATTTTACAGTTATGACTAAGATAAGTCTTCAGTCATTAACTGAGATTGTTTATCCGAGTGACTTGAATAAGTGACTAAGGGATAAAAACAAATTCTTGTCCGTTAAGAGACCGAGGTTGAAGTCTTCTCCGTTCCTTAAAACCTACGTTAAGGAGTCGACCAAACTTCAATCACTCTCTTTGATATTTATGTAGAATAGTTTAAAAGTTTAGAACTCAAGTTGTATACTAACTAGATATAATATTTTTTATATGTAGAATCGTATCCCTGAAGGGACCACCAGGTCACCAAATTCTTACGACAAAGTTACGTCCCCCGTTTCCGACCTAGGGACCGACCACTTGATTCTACGGTGTACCACGCCGTTTTTTTATTTTTCTTTTCTTTTTATATATGTATGTATATAATATTTGATATTTTCTTTGTTACTAGAAAATCATCATCATCAGAATGGTGAAGAACTTGATTCGACTAGTCAAGGTACTCTGCAGCTGCTTCAAACCGATGAAGAAGTAAGTGAAATCATTGTACGACGAGTATTTAAAGGCGGTTTCCAAATTTCCATACAGGTGATACGATAAATTTAATTACTCATCAAAATCTTGTAAAAGTACCTAGAGTAGATGTAAATGTAAGGAAAGAATTGTGAGATGTCTATGATATTTGATCATTTATTAAAGTTGACTTAAAATAGAAGACGGACAAACAATGTTGTCCGGTCTCAAACGAATTTTAGTGAACCGGGTACGTCCTTTTTTAGGAAGTTCTAAAATCTATTACCTGAAATCGTTTTGCAAATGAATAGATCTTTAGAAGTGAGTAATTTCTTTGTTTTAGGAATTAGTACCGATTTTGGTGGACTGTGTTGGACTAAATAATGAGAAGAGAACCAGTCATGATCGGAAGAAGATACAGGAGTTTGAAGAAGGGTGGTCGGGAAACGGTTTCTTTGAGGAGCAAGTTTTTATTAAGAGAAAGGAGGTGGGAGAGGTTGAAGAGGTGGGTGAATTGAGGATGAGTAGGAAACCTTGAATTGAGTCCGAATGTCACAATCCAGGGTACCAGTGAGTGAGAGTAATCGTGACATATGAATAAAGATTATAAAAAGTGTTGTCGTTCACTCACATCTTGATCGACAAACTATAGACAACGCAAGTAGTGACTTGGGGGTCAGAGATTTTGTTTACTTATTTAATCTTTCCATGAACTCTTTTCTTCTAATTTTTTTTTTTAGTATTCTAGATTTACAGATGTAAGTATAATAAAGTGTTTACGGATATTTCAACAACAAGGTAAAATTTCTTTGATCTAAACCTTTAGTGTCGGTCCTATAGCCTAGTTGACTGGTCACATAGTCTAATTCCTTTTCTGGAACTAGGATGTCGTCTTCTAAACGTTTATTTATATGTAAAATGTCCAAAAGTTAATTTTATAAATACATTCCTTACTTGTAGTTGTAGTTTTAGAGGGTGTTTTCTTTTAAAAGACCTTATTGTTTTCTATGTTATGTAAGACGATACTTCGTCTATGTAAATTAAAAGTAAGATATTTGTCTCATTTTACTATAATGAAAGATTTAGTTTGTTTTTACAGTCACGAAAGTTCTGAGATTGATTTTCATTATACGACTTAAACGAGGAGAATGGTAAGGAGGGGTTTCACGTGTGACCACCGTCTATGTGAAGAATGTTCAGGTCGTTTTATGTGATTCAAAAAGCACCACTAAAAGTGTGGATATGCAGTATCTTTTTTCATGTCAATATTTAATTAATTTTAACCTTGTGTCAATGGTGTTGTTTATGAATTCAAACCCGTTTATTCAGTCAGTTAAAATTTACTGATATAGTCCTTTATATCTTACTTGAGGGTACCGAGCACACATTTAGTCTGATGTACTTTACTTGGAGACATATGGTTTGCTGTGTTATTTGTCTCATTTTCCCGTTGGATACCTTCTTTTCTTTTATCGACGTTTAAGACATAGACCATTCCTCAATTATAAGTTTAATATATTTCTTAAGGATATTAATTTGTTTATGGGATCGGTTCGTCCTCTTTCCGTACCGTTGGGTGAGGTCATAAGAACGGACCTCTTAGGGTACCTGTCTCCTCGGACCACCCGATATCAGTACCCCAGTGTTCCTCAGTCTGTACTGACGTCGCTGAATCGTGATCGGTTCGTTTGTTTGTTTTTGTTAATTTTATACCCGTTTTATGTTTTGTCTTTGAAGAGGTTTCTTATATGTGTTTACCGGTTTACCTATACATTTCTACGGGTTGTAGGAGTATTCCTTTTACGTTTAGTTTTGGTGTTATAATGGAGTGTGACTAATCGTACCGGTAGTATTTTTTTCCTTCCTGAAAGGATCACCGTGTCACCTATCCTTAGTGGACGGTCACGTCCCCTGTTTCCAAATTAGGGACTAGACTCCCCTGACGTGCACGACACTTCGTGGATTCGGCCGCGTGTTGATGATTTGGGCTCGAGATCTCGGGTACTCGCCGTTGGTGACTCGGCGCGTGGGATCTCGGGACGAGGTGTCGTCCCTTCGGTTGTGTCACTCTTCGGACACGCGACGTGGGTCTCCTCGGGGACGAACAGTCTCCCAGAAAGGTTTGTCTCTAGGGGTGTGGTCTTCTTTTGGCTGGATCACAAGTGGATACTTTGTTTTTCGTTAGAAAGTCATTACTGTAAAATTTTCCGTACAACGTGTTGGATACTTTGTGGCCTTGTTTCTTTGACTCCTGTATGAACAGGAAAAGTAAAAGAAGTACAAACCACTCTGACGTCTCAACTTCTCATAGTTCAACGACACAATGAAGAAGACGGGTTGCTGTCAAATGATCAAGAGCATTGACCTCACCTCGTGACCTCCCTTTTTTTTATATATATATATGTGTGTGTGTGTATATGAGAGTAAGTCCTTAAATTCTAGTAAAAGATTTTGTGTAAAGTTTCCATTTGTGACTCCACCGTCTACACAATTGAGTTACCCCTCCTTAGGAAAGTCTTAACATATCGAATTTAAAACAGTTAATTATAGAGTCGACCTTTCGACCTTTTTAATTAATAGTTAGTTCTTTTTTATTTGTGAAAGGAGTTTCATCTCGAGTGTTAGTATAACTATGGTTAATGATAGTTTTGTCATTGTTTCTGTATTATTTTTCATACCACACGTCGGATAAAAATATTATTACATGATAAATAAAAAAATTTTTCCTTATTTTTTTAAAATCTAATGTTTAAATTAAGAGTTAAGGAATCGGATTTCGAAATGACAGGTTTTATCATCGGTGATCAGTATACACTGAAATTTAATTTTAAGTTGAATTAGAATTTTTTAAAGTAATGTATCAATATGATCTGAATAATATTTACGAGTTGATGGTGTAAACTGTCGTTGTGATCTCTTGTAAGGGTAGTGTGACTTTCAAGATAAACTATCAGGGTTAGAAGAATTTTCAATTATTCTTTTTATTCTTGTTGTGTACTTCTTTTTACCCGTTTTCTATATTTCTCTGTCAAATTCTTTTTTAATTAATATTTACCGATTTTTATAATTGTTTACAAGTCAAGGTTAATAAAAAAAATTTCTTCTAATTTTTGTTCTATGGTAAAAAGTGAATCGTCTTATTGTTTTTTCTTTTTTTCTGATCATTGAGTCACAGTCGTTCCTACATTACTTTTCCATGAAAGTTATAGATAATAATCATTGTATTTTACCATTTTTCGGAAAAGGAAGTCACCTTAGACCGTAGTAGACTTTATTGGTTTTTACCTTTGTTTGATTTAAAGAAGGTCATATTCGAGTTTATTTATATATTAGAATATCACCTAATAATAAGTTTGTAACTAAAATTTACTGTATACACATGTATGGTAGTTATTTCCGTGGTGATATAAAATGTACCTTTTTTCTTCGTTTGTTGTTTTATAGTAAAAACACAAAATTCTTTTTTAATAATCCATGTGTATAGTCATATGTATCTATCTACAGATTCTCTTGTTTGTTTATTTGGTTTGGATTGTTAAAGAAGAGTTTCACAATTAAATACTTTTCTAATCGACCCCTCATAGTCTTAGTCTTCGGAAAAATAAGTCGATACCTAAAAAAAATTGTCTTTGAAATAATAAAAAACATCAATGTTTTCCGTTCAAATCTTCAATGTGTTACTAAAAGGTTTTCTTCCATTTGTTACATTATATAAGATATATTAAGATACAGTCTATTTAACCAGACGTGAAGAAGTCTGTCTGTCTGGCGAATATAAGAAAAGTTGACATAAGTTTTTCTCTTATTCACATCGTCTGACGTCTTTCTTGAAATACTCATAGTCCCGTGTGAGACTGGGGTAGTGGAGTGATGAAAGGTTTAAGTGTTAGTGTCACTTTACGAATGGCCGTCACTCCTGTGACCCGAGAAACGAGACAGTCGGTCGCGATTCCTCCGTTTTCTTAATCTAAGACTAACGTCTTTGTGGTAATTAAACATGTAAAACTCATGAATGTATGGTTTTAATTACTCAAATGGAGAGATCACAGATGTAATTAATATCTCTATGAATGTCTTATCGTCCGTTAGACAGAGGAGTAATAGTAGCACTGTTCTTATTTGAAAGTTTCCCTGTCTTGAGTAGGGTTTTATTAATAATTCTTCGATAAGAGAGTTCCTTTTCTTTCACTAGGATCCTCAGACCTAGAGTGTCCCTACTATTTTATTAGAGGTGTTTTTATTATTGTTGTGACAGTGAAGGTGTGGGGTTTTGTTCGGTGATACTAAATGAAAATTAACTGAGTAGTATTTTAGAGGTTCCTTAAAATTCCATGATGATTTAAGGAAAAACTTTTCGTTTGATTATCATGTCATATACGTAATACCTATATTTTAATCTTTTTATATTTTATTCGTTATGTCGTTTTGAGACAGAATTCTCAAGATGTCAAGTTGTTAAACTTGTAGATGTATAGGACCAAAGGAGTATTAATATTTTTCCAAAATATTTTCGTATTAGAGAGATGATTTAGAGTTTAAGATAATGATATCGGTAAAATCAATAATGACCTATCCCTCGTCAAAATGTGGTAGATGTTTCTTCTACGATTCTAAAGGACTTATGTAAAGGTTTTTGTTATCGAAGCACCAATTTATAAAACAAAATGAATGGACCAATTATCCAAGACTCTATTTATTTATATATTAGGTTATCGATACATGAGGGGTTATAGGCGATAAAGACATATAAGAAAGGACAAAGATACTTTCTTAGATTCAAAAAATTTCAGTTTATTGAGTTTATTTTAGGGGTTCCTTAGGAACTTCTTGTTGGCTTCTATTTATCCCCCTATTAGATGAAGTGTCTTGTCTTTTATTTCGACATTCTTTTTCTTTTATCTACCTTTTCCTAAGGTAAGAATTTTTGGAACTTGTAATAAAGAAACCAGGGACTCGTTTCGGTTTAAATCCAGTACAAAGAAAGGGAGTTTGTTACGAGACGATTTCAGTATCGTGAGGAGGTCTCCATCAGAGTTGGGTGTGGAGAGATCGGAGTAGACTTACGACTTCTTAACTACGAAAACTCGACGCCACTACCTCTTCTCAGAACTCTCCGGGAACCTCTAGTTCCGTCAGTTAGTAATTCCTTTAGTTGGGACTTATAAGTAAACTTCCGGACTACGACTTCGACTTCGAGGTTATGAGACCGTGGACGACGCTTCTCGGTTGAGTAACCTCTTCCGGGACGACGAACCTGTCTAACTCCCCTCCTTCTTTTCCCCCGTTTTCACCTACTCTACCAACCTACCGTAGCTGAGTTACCTATAATCAAACTCGTTTATTACTCTCTATCACTTCCTGTCCCTTCGGACCGCAGGATGTCAGATACCCCAGCGTTTCTCAACCTGTGCTGACTCGCTGGCTTGTTGTTGTTGTTATGTATTTTTTGGGTGTTGTTTGTACTATGATGTACCACTTTTGGACTTTTGAAAAGTGTTTCAATTCTCCTGAGTGTAAAGGACTAAAGTTACAAATGATGTTTCAATGTCATTTAGTTTTGTCAGACCAAAACTGCATTCCTGTTACTTTGTCTTATCTCTCGAGTCTCTATTTGTCGTTCTTTGTCTATAAGAAACTAAGGTAAATATACCCCATGAATCTGATCGGCCTAAGGTCTCTTCTTCCTTATCACCAATGGTTCCCAAACCCCTCTCATATTACCAGGTTTCATTATTTTCACGTGTAGGAACAGAAAAAGAACTAGAGTTCCCTTTTCAATTCAATGATGATGCATGGACATTCTTACCGATTTTAAGTTCTGACTTATATGGTTCACAACCGTAATTGTACCTTCTAGACCTTGAAAGTATGTGACGACCATTCTTACATTTTGCTATGTCGATAAAATCTTTTATCAAACTGTTAAACAATTTGTATGTGGTTGGTATACAAACTCGGTAAAGTAAAGATAAATGGGTTCTCTTTTCTTTCGAATTCAGGTAAGTTCCTGAACATATGTTTACAAGTATCTTCAAAAGAAACATTTGTGGTTTTTGATCTTCGTTGAGAATACAGGTAGTTATCCACTTACCTATTTGTTCAATACCGACACGTATGTTACCTTACGGTGAAATGTCGTTATTTTTCCTTGTCATGACAATTTTGTGGTGTCTACTTAGAGTTTTATTAAAAACGACTCACTTTTTTCGGTTTGGGAATTCTCATGTAAAACATTCCATGGTAAACATACTCTAAGATCTTTTACGTTTGTAGAGTTCACTATCTTTCGTCTAAGGACCAACGAACTCTTGTTTTGTTCGTTTTCCTCCGTAATGGTTCTCCGTTTTTCTTCAAAACCCCCTAATGTCTGTATAAGTAATAGAACTAACGTCCGTACCGAAAAGTTACATTTGTAAACGGTTTTGAATAGTTTAACATATAAAATTTATACACGACAAATGACATACAGTTTTGTTTCAGTTATTAATATCCGTTTGTTTAACGATGGTTACGACTTTTTAGTTCTCCCCTAATTTTTATTTAAAATTTTTAATCTACTCCTTCTACAGTCATTTTTTTTTTTCACCCCCCGTCTTTTATGTTTTATCTTTGTCTGTAACTCTTTTTTAGTCGACTCACGTTCCTCTATTTACTTTTGTGTCGGCTACAAGGACGGCAGACCACGTACACACCTCCGGGGTCTATCAGGATCCGTCTCACGACCGGCCCCTCCTTCAAATGAGAGTCAGGAAGTGGCTGATGGTCGACTGAAACCTGTTCAAATAAGTACGTGGACTTGTGAGCAAACAATTTTACTGTGGTCATAGACCTGACAGTCTCTGTCAAGTTCAAGACAAGTTTTCTTGTCTCTACCCTACCTTTTCTTCCCTTCCGTAAGTTTATTTATTATAATGTTGAGCCAACACACCTCAAGAGTTGTAGAGTTCCTGAAATGAAGACATTAATAGGAGCAGAGAGATCATAGTAATAAATAAAGATGACCAAATCAGGGTCGTTCGATTTTTGGAAGAGGGTTTTCCACTGAGAGTTGTAGGGGGAAGTTAAGTAACGGAATAAAGAGGGGAAATGTCATTCTAAGACTGTCAAAAATATGAACGGCACAGAAAGAGGAGGGTGAGACTGTAGTTTAAAAGGGGGTGACAAGGTGACTTTAATGAATAATCCCAGTACTTTTTGGATGAATAAGAGTTTAGGTTGTCAGTTAAGGGTCCGATGTTGGTATACTGTGCCGATTTAGCGAGGAAAAACTTTGTACAAAGAGTAGACTTAAGACACTACAGAGTGAGGACCGAGGAAGAATTATGTGAGACGACTTAGGAGGAAGGGGATTGTAAACTTGCAACTCACTGGGTCTCAAGTCTGGATTTTTAGAGAAGGGTAACCTTCATTAGACCACTAGAGTAGATCAGGGGACGGAAATTTATAATTGATATACGGTTATTAAGTTAGGTAAGGAGTTTAAGTCTAAGTATGAAGATTGACAGTTGTAGAGGTTAATTTATACATTGGTGGAACTTGAATTGTATGATTTTCTTTTGGAAATAAATCTGTAATTTTCCCACTTAAAATACCATACGTTTAATATAGACAAAAAAATTCTAAATTTTTCATGTTTATAATATTATTTGACTTGAATCAGGTTTTAAAACTTGTCATCATGGTGTCAGTGTTTAACCAAATTCTGTCTTGATATAAATCAATATAGTGAGAGTGATCGTTTTTGTTACAAAAAACATGACAATGATTTTGTTAGCTTTTCAATTTTTTTTTTGGGGTGTTGAAAACATCGGATGGGTTTAGACAAGGAGGGTAAAAAAGACGAAATCTTACCTTTTGGTAAGTAGGTCTGCGATATTTTTTGATAAGAGTGTAGGGTAGACATACTTTTGAGTGACTAAGATGTAAGTTTTGTTGTCTTTTCGGGATAAAAGGTGGTGGAGACCACAAGGGTAAGACCAGATTTAGTGGTGAGTGGAAAGTAATTATTTCGGGTAGGACTGACAAGAGAAGTGAGTTGGTGGACGGTTATCAGATGAAAGGTGTGTCATCGGTCTCACTTTCGGAAGTCTCGTAGTTGAGGAAGTTTAGTGAGTTTTCGAAAGTTATCTATCGTCGTGTGAATTTTATTTTAGGTTCCAGAAATGGTTCCGAGTAAAGGGAAGGGAGAGAGAGAGACGGGTGAAACGAGGTTGGTGTGACCAAAGAAACGATAAAGAGTCGTATAATTTGTATAAAGAAAGAGTTCCGGAAACGGGGAACACTAAAGAGACGGACCATGGAAGAAAGAGTCTATAAAGGTAGTGAGAAGGTAAAGTAGGACCAGGCACGAGTTTACAGTATATGGATCTCTGTAAGGGTCTAATGGCTTGGACTTCATCGATGGTTGGACGGACACAGGAGAGGTTCAGGGATGAGATTTGGGAATTGGTTAAAGTAAAAAGAAATACGATACTTCCTATAGGTTGTATCGATAAATGAAAAAACATATATAGGATTGATCCTTTGTTCGGTTGAGGAACTCTTCAGTTACGGATTGAGGTTCGTCCGTATTATTAATTATCGACAACTTACTTACTTGTTTACCTACCACATGAACCCTTGGTTCTATTGAGACTCTTTTTCCAATCTTGGTTTAATAGGTCTACCAGACTTATGTTCCAATTACAAGAACTTGAAAGGAAGTCCGTTATTTAGACTCCGAAGACCCTCCTTTTTCTTTTCTTACCGTAATGACCTTTTGTAGTTGTGTTGTCGTCCTATGTTTTACCTGATGTCTAATTTGTGAATTCTGTCTAGTCAATCTACCATTAACATTAATAGCTTCGTACTCAGTTATTCATAAACGTTAAGAGATAATTCACTTCACTTCAGTAAGTCAGCACAGGTTAAGAAACGCTGGGGTGCCTGACATCGGGTGGTCCCGAGGAGAGAGGTACCCTAAAAGGTCCGTTCTTATGACCTCACCCAACGGTAAAGGAAGAGGTCCCCTAGAAGGACTGGGTCTCTGACTTGGGCCAGAGGCCGTAACATCCGTCTGCGAAATGGCAGACTCGATGGTCCCTTCGGGGCAATCCTGCCATTATTTTTCTTACCTTTCCGTCCTGTTTATATTTACTGTGATCCTCTATTATTGAATTTTTGTAACCACAGTTCTCCAAAGTTCAAACTCGAGGACCTTCTTTTCTTCTTTGTTTCTTTTTTCAAGTTCTCAGTTGAACTCTTTTATTGTCCTTCTTAAACTAAACTTCGTTCAGAGTTCTACGATCTTCCTGTTAGTCCATACTGTAAATATTCCGTTACAACTTCCTTCTAAATCTTCGGTACGTTTTCATTTGGTTTAAAGAGTTTCATCTACTTTTTAAGGGTCTGTGAAGTATTTTCTTTTACGGTTATGTTATAAATTCTTTATGTGAGAACATTCCTTGTTCTACTCCTTTTTCACTTCTTTACTTCCTAGTCACTTCATATTCTATTATTGGTCTCCAGTAGATATATCACCATAAACATAGAAACATAAAAACACGAGTCAGCACAGACTGAGAAACGAGGAGACAAGTACCTTAAACGTCCGTTCTTATGACCTCTGTCAACGGTAAAGGATGAGGTTCCCTAGAAGGGAAGGGTCCCTAGTTTAGGGACAGAGGACGAAGAGGACGTAACGTCCGCCTAAGAAATGGCGACGCGGTGAACTTTACAGGGACATACGATCTTTACAGGGACATATGAGAAGTAGTTTTCTCCACTTAGGTCTAGGTGAAATAGTTAATTGATGTCACTATCTCCGGTGAATTTAGATAGAGTGAAGTCGATGTGGTAAATATTTTGTATTATACACATACTCAACGATAAAAATCTTATGGTATCTTAACATGTTCACCTCTCATATAAAATCAAAGATTTAATTTGGAAAATCTAATGAATAGAGTAAATTACGGTGTTGGTAGAACACCCTGTCTAGAACAATAGGTGTAAGATAATAAACTCTTTTGTTACGTTTCTAGTTCACAGAGTCAAATACTCACCCTCTTGGTCGTACCATACATTGGATCCGGAAGACGTGCAATCACGTCACGGTTTCTAGTGTCCGAGGTCTCGGTCTGATGGACCCAAGTTTGGGTCGAGATACTAAATGACTGACACACTGATCTTCGTTTACTAGATTCACAAAGTCTATAATGAGGACTGTTTCCCTATAAGGAAGGAGCCTGTCCTTGTTCCTTAGTGTCTCTTTCAATCTCTACTTCTCGTACAATCTACTGAAACTGAAAGAGTTATTTCCTTTAATAGATGATTCTGATTGCACGCGTCCCGTCAAAAGTCGATACCGGACGTCTACACGTGACTTAGCGGTGTATGTTGGTTTTATTCAAGAAGACGAAATGTAGAATCCGAAAGAGTATTAAAACAACACCCCAAGTGGCTGTAATTAAAAAATTTCGGTGGTCTAATATAAGTGGAAATTCCAGAGAAAATTGATGTTCTAATATACTGAAATAAGAAACGGAAACTTGGGTAATGATCGAAAAAGAGATAGAATGGGTAGTTTGTTCATATTTGAGAGGGAGAACTCAGAGTGTCGTGAAACATTCACGGAGAAATACTGTGATGTGTAAGGATTTATATTTGTGTTTCAGGTAAGAGAATTAATCTAAATTTGAGGACGTCCCTTTCACGAAGGTAGTGAATAGAACCGTAGGAGTTGGGGTTTATGTTACGTCCATTCGTGAAGTATTCATGAACAATTTACACGTTACTAAATTATTACATTTATATGATGTCAATGTGTCCCGAGACCAAAGGTCTGTAAAGTTCCGTCAATAGTGAACTAATGAGTAGAGGTGTCTCGAATTGTTATATGTGACTGTTAGAAGGATAATTCCTTGTAAGTAAATTCTGTAAAAAATTTCCCGTACGTTATAGTTTAAAACTTTCTATGTTTTTTACCAATTAAAAATGTTATATGGGATATATACGATTTACGTACATTTTTCTCAGTGAATGGGATTACGTCGACTTTGTTGTCTCGAACCTCGTTACCCCTGTGTTCGCGCGTAGGGCGTTAAAGAGGTACGTTTACTTTGTGGCCTTTTGGAGTCGTTACGAGACTTTTGTCATTTTTCTACAATTTCGAGTGGTCTAATCCGATGATTTAGTTCTCATATTTCGTACAGACGTTATTAAGTAAGTTGTAAATGTAAATAAAACCTAAGTGTTGTAGAGTCAAAGTTGATATAAGTTCCAGGTCCATGGAGTCTTGTAGATAGAGGACTCCCCTTTTTTACGGAGGTAAAAAGATTCGAAGTGTTACTAGGATCATATTCATTTCTTGTACCTTAAGTCTGTATCTGAAGACGTGTTTATAAGAGTGACTTTGTTGTTATTACCGTTCTTAGACCGATATCGGGTTTCCGGTTTTATAATTTAGTGTCCTCAATTGTATCTCATACTATCGGTGATCTTTATAAAAACTTCAAATACTATTTTTTTTTAGGAATGCTGTATATTGTCATTGTTTTTTTTCCGTTTGATATACTGACTTACTGGAACATCGATACTTGAACTTGATACTTGAACATCGACACTTGAACTTGATACTTGAACATCGAAAAAGACGTTTAAAGGGTTCCCCTCACCTAACAAATATTCAAAAAATTCATATTTTTCTAGGTAATTACTGTCGTATGAAACTAGTTCTCCCTTGGATACATTAAGTCTTAGGTCTTTAGACTTAAAGACGGTACTACAAGTTTGGTTGATCGTTAAATAAACTCGGACTTTAAGACGGACATGGCTCTTAAAACCACCGTCGAGATACTTCCGAAACCCTTCTTTTTTTTTTTAATGTATTTATCTTCCTTGTTATAATACAAACGATCAAAGTCTACTTAGTTAAATCCTTCATAGACCGTTCTTTTGTCTATATTAATTTACATCCAATAATGTATAACATTTAAATAAAAATGTCATGAGGGTAAATAAAAATGAGGTAAGGTCTCCTTAATTTTGCGAAGATTTTTGGTTCCACTCCAATGTTTTGGAAATATTATGAAATGTTCTCCTTAATTCCTCTTTTAATGAGTACTCAGATTGGTACTGAGACGTCCTGGTCTTAGACACTCTACTTCTGCGACACCCCCACCCCTCTACCCTGTGTTTTGCTGGTAACCTACTTGATCAAAGTTCACCTCATGGGTTGATTATATCAACAGGGAGTAATTTTAGTTCCTAAATCATAAAATCATTAACCTTCCAAGTTTAAAACTGTTGATAATTATAATATATTATTACAGGTTATTCGTTAGAAAAAAATACAAGGATCGGAATTTCAGTCATAGGGTTTGTAAACTTTTGTAGCAAATGTTCTGAGTCTATTTTTCTTGTCCGACGAGATCTTGTGATGTTAGTTTGTCCTATCATTCTCATATAGGAGTAAGTTAG
Organism: Capra ibex; assembly: GCA_006410555.1. Lineage (NCBI taxonomy): Eukaryota > Metazoa > Chordata > Mammalia > Artiodactyla > Bovidae > Capra > Capra ibex. The sequence continues at coordinate 1,002,309 of SJYO01017864.1, forward strand.
ACCCTTCCCGTCTACAGATGTCTTACATGGCGCCTCTTCCCTTACTAATGGGTAAGCCTCCCTCTAAGCCTAAGCGAGTCTTTGCGCACTCTTGACCAGCGCTCAGCGTTCCCGTGCTGGTACATTTCTTAAACGTCAAACGCGACTTTTCCGACATCAAACGTTTTTGGGGCACCCCTACTCATGGTCACGGTTCTGTAGGACTTTTGCGGGCTTATGCGTGGTGGACTGACGTCCTTGACAGGCTCGTGTGCCGCGGGAGCTCCCGACGCCTTGCTGCTCGTGCCGCAGGGGGCGTGACCCAGTCGGGGAGGTGTCGTCGTCGTCACCCCACCCCCACGGGGTGCTCTCCCACCTGATCCTGCCCCGCGGGACTTATGTCTTACGAGTCGCCCACTGCTCCCTCTGATTCGGTGGTGGGAGGAGTTCGGGGGAGTGGAGGTGTGAGACAAGTAGGTAACGGGGGAAGAGAGCCACCCCGGGAGCCTCTGGGCGCCTCGGGCACTAGACTGGCTAATCCGCGGTCGGGCTCCAGCGGTCCAGTTTGACGGGGCCTCTTGGCGGTCCGCGGGCGGAGTCCCCCGAGGCTGCCGGCGGTGTGGACGCGCGGGGTATCGAAGTTCGAGGCGCGGTCGATGGGGGTGAAGCGGTAAAAGTAGGCCCGCGGTCGGGGACCCGCGCCACCCTCCCACTCGCCATCGGGCGTCGAGGAGAGGAGGGCCGAGTCGCCGAGCGGTCGCTGGCGCTCCCTCGGAGCCGGGTGCACTGCGTCCGCGCGCGCATAGCTTGGCGACGGCCTCAGGTCGCCGCGACCAGAGGGCGCTTCTTCCACGACGTCCCTTAAGCGTTTGTGATTGCCATTGGTCCCGTCGCCTTCCGCGCCGCACTCCTTTCCGCGCCGCGCGCGCGTGCGTACGCGCGTCCGGCGACGCGGCTCCCTCGCCCGGTCTTCGCCCGCGAATCAAGGGCGCCACGCCCTCGCGTGTGCTCTAAACCGGCAAGCTCCGGCGGCCCAACGCACGGAAGCCAGACCCAATCGCGTCCGCCTCCTCTCGCGCCGCGACACGGCGCGGGGCGCTCCCCGCCCCGAGGTGAGCAGAGTTTGAGGACTCGCGGTTTCCGCCCTCGGTGGACCTCCCGAACCCCCTTTACGTCTGAGACCTCGGTGTGGGGATGAACAAGCCTAAGATCCCATCCCGAGGTGCTTTAGTCGCAAAAAGATGAGGACTAACCCGACGTCCACCGAACACCGGGCGTAAAACGTTTTGACACCACATCTCCGACCACTAAGAACGAGCTCTTCGTTTGGGTCTAAGACTAAAAATCCTGAAGGCGGGGTTGATGACTTCGTTTCGAGGTCTAACACTTCGGGCCTCGCCATTAACGTCACAGCCCGCACCCTTTTACCCTGGAACATAACACATCGGCCGTCTGAGGGGGTACGTTGGTGACGGCGGGTCGTAACGCACCCCGAATTCCACTCGATCGCGGAATTCTGACATTTCACGTTCCCAAAGTGGACGCAAGTCGCAAGAACATAGCCGCAGAGGAAAGATGTCAAAGGATCCATTTTTTTACAACTTTCTAACGTCCTTAACGTCCATGCTCTGTTTCCTATATGTATTTTAGGAAGTAAACTTGATTTTACAAGGAAAGGTCAAAGAACGTTTAACAATGTGAATTGACTTACGTGGACTTGTCTTAGTCGTTATTAAACCCTTCAACAATTTATAGTTCCGTAAACCTGAAAGAACATTCATTACCCGTATTGTTAAAAAAGAAATTACCGTCCTCGGTACCTGTTTCTATATTAAATCCTTATTAACACGGACTTTTTAGGAAAGTGGTTTTTAATAAATACCGGAACCTTGATGTATCTCCACTATCAACGTGTAGAAAATATGATTTTACGGAAGTTAACATGTAAAATTATTACCAATTAAAAATAGAGTTTAAAATTTTTACGAAATTATAATTTGTCGAATAAATTTATAACCTAGTTTTACCGACCGAAGTTTTACATTAGCAATTATTTGATATACACGTGGACACCCCCTTTTTTGAACATCCTGTGTCATGATTTAATGAACCCTAAGTCTCATTACTCTTTCCCAGAAACGTTGGGACATCTCGTCTTTCGTTTTTTCTGTTTAATGTTAGACACTATTTATAATTTTATCCAAGAACATGATTATCTACATAGACGGGTTCTCGGGGTTTGTCAGATTCTAATTAACATTATCAGGCGTTATCACCTTTTAATCTTTTGAACTTGTTGATTACTCCCCAGTAATGAACAGCCGTTTCAGTCTATGACCACGTGAATTCGTTCTTCTTTTGAAGCAACCCTCCTACGAGTTGATGGGACACACCAACCCTTTGGACACCAGTCGGGATAATCTTAAGGAATTCCGTCTGAAACGGTAGGAGAAAAGGGGAAGGGGGGTAGAGGATTAAACAGATAACCTCACACGTACGAGTCAGTTTAGGCTGAGAAACACTGGGGGTACCTGACATCAAACAGTCTGAGGACAGATACCCCAAAAGGTCCGTTCTTATGACCTTACCCAACGTAAAGGAGGAGGTCCCCTAGAAGGGTTGGGTCCCTACTTTGCGTTCAGGGGTCACAGAGGATGTGACGTTCGCCTAAGAAATGACCCCGGTCGAATTTACGGATAGTCACTCCTTGACCACTTTTTCTAATACCATTTAAGTATGTATGTCGATGAGTTTTCTTGTTGTACACACTGTACTTCTATATAAATTTTACTTTTTTTTTCACGTCGATGTCATGTTACATTCGACAATCGGATAAAAACAAATTTTTACTAAAGACTAAACATATATATAATATCTTTGTAGACTTTTTCAACGTCAACAAACCCTCTTATCCGTATGAAAATAAAAAAATTAAAGAATTTCAACATAAATTTTATGTTGGATTATGAATCCTGTATTTTTCTGATTATCAATGTACACACGACAAGAGTCAACGAGTCAGTACAGGATGAGAAACACTAGGGCACCTGACATCGGGCGGTCCGAGGAGACAGGTACTACTAAGAGGTCCGTTCTTATGACCTCACCCACCGATACGGAAAGAGGTCCAGAAGGGTTGGGTGTCTAGCTTGGGTCCAGAGTGTGTGACGTCCACTTTTGAAATGACAGACTCGGTGGTTCCTTCGGGATTCTCTTATCAGTGTATTCTCTTTTGTTAGTAGGTCTACCAGATTTGATTCATCTTCTCACTTCCCTTTTACTTACAACATATGTTATTTGTAAAGTTTTCCATGTCTAAAATAATTGATTGTTATATTTCTTTACCTACGTTTGGAATTAAGGTCGATTGTCTCATCACCGATCATTGTTTTATTTTAGTCAATTCATAAGACCTGTGTAAGTCAAACTTATAAGTCCAGTTCCAAAAATAACCTTCAAACGTAGATCCGGAGGCACCACCGAGTCTGTCATTTCTTAGGTGGACGTTGTATCCTCTGAGTCCAAACTAGGAATCCAGTCCTTCTAGGGGACCTCTTCCCTTACCGATGGGTGAGGTTATAAGAACGGGCCTCTTAAGGTACCTGTCTCCTCAGATCGACTGATGTCAGGTACCCCAACGTTTCTCAGTTCTGACTCGTTGATTGTGAAAGTGAAGATCACCTCAATTCAATAGGAACCTTTAGTAAGGGGTTTCTCCGTTATTTACTTGGGATCCTTTATTTACTTATATGTTTCACGTCTTTCTTGTTAAAATTCTTGGTTATTTTATAAGAATTTTAAGGGTTATTTATTTAAGAATTTTATTGGTTATAAGAATTTTATAACCCTTCTTGGTTATAAAATTCCATTGAACACTTCCTTCAGTCTTCTTTTTGTAACAAAAAAAAAAGGGATTAACGTTTGTTTTATGAAATTGAGGTCATTGAACAATTCTAGAGAAACACTATGGTGGTAAAAAGTTAGGGTGGTTAGTTGTAGCGTAGGGTCTCTGTATAGTACTGTCCTTGAAGGAGTTATTATGAACGGACTCATGGTTTCTTCTCATCATATATAATGATTTCATACTGAATAAACATTAAATTTCCAATCCCATCAAAGACAAGAGGTCTATAAGTCTTATCTGTTAAAATTGACTTCGATGAGAAGGTTGGGACAAACAGTCGATAATATTCAAACAATTATTGTATTGTCTTTTTTAAGAATAAATGTATTTTCATATTAAGACATAGGACGTTTAATTGTAAACTAAATGAAAAGGACCAGAAAGTTATAGAACAAAAATAATGTATATACCTTTATAAATAACTTAATGATTTATAGTTTGGAATTATGAAGTGGTAGAGTAACATGAAGGTTAGTAGGACTGTGTGTGTTCAATTCACTAAACGAGTCCGAACATGTCGATCTTAAATTTTGGACGATAGACGAAGAGGAGAGTTAAAAAAATCGTATCGAAGTCGTAAAGGGTCTTATAATTGTCACTATTAAATAACCATTGAACTGGAGGATCGCATATGGTATGAACGGTAAATTTTTTATTTTATTTTATTCCTATAACCACGTGTGTGTGTGTGTGTGTATATGTGTTTTGACCGTTTGTTATCAACGTTGTTAGGAGAGTAAAGTCAAAGAATCGAAAGTGCATGTCATTCAGGGGATGTATACTTGTTCAAGGTAAGACTCTCACACAAGGAATTCAGGTCAAAGAAACAATTCAGGTTGTTTCAATCGGATCCACGGGTCGATTGTGTCAGTCGATATATCATGACATGACATTATCCAAATATTATCAAAAGTGTGTTTATTATGTATCCTTTGTTTGTGTTTCTTTATTTTGTAAAAATTAGACTTTCATGTCATAGAACTTTTCGTGTCATCCTGTCCTGTTGTCCCCGACCGTAGCTCACTTGTCCGTTCTCAATGACTGATCTCTCCCTCCCCTCCACCCTCTACCATCTCGACTTCCCCGTAGTCGTTGTCCTCTGTCCCGTTCGACGCTAAAGTATGGACGTCAATTACCGTGTCCAAGACCAAGGAACGACCTAAGTTAAGACAGATGGAAGAACTTTCTTGTTAGGTCATTACAGACTCACCACCGAGAAAAAAAGAGTAGTATCTGCGGTGTCATCGTGACCTAATGTAAGACTTACCGACGACGTCGGAAGTACAAGGTAGGATGTAAGCCCAGGACACGGAGGTTTGGATTGTCACGGAAGAGTTTGTCTCGATTGAATACACTACTCCCCTTTTGCGTACGAATGCAGAAGCTTGCAAGTGTTGAACTTCCAAGTATATATCTCTAAATGTCATCTTACTTGACTCACTTCAGCGAGTCAGCACAGGTTGAGAAACACTGGGGTCCCTGACATCGGATGGTCCGAGGAGACAGGTACCCTAAAAGGTCCGTTATCATGACCTCACCTAACGGTAAAGGAAGAGGTTACTTACTTGACTTGTTCATGTCATTACGTCTGGTCTCCTCTTGTTTCCATATAAAGTCTAGGGACTTTACACTGTCCCTGTTAGTCTTTGTCGTAATCTTTCGTCTCGAGTACGAGTTGTAACCGTCCGTCTTCCTTTTCCTGTTTTTATTTTCACTTCGACAGTGTCTTTTCGGTCGAAAGATGATTCAATCCATAACACCCTCTGACAATTCAGTGTATAATCGTCAGAGTGGTATTCCAACTGGTGTAGACGCTAGTCTTAGAAGTTGTTATTTTAATAAATGTATACATATTATATCATGTTTATAAAAAGATTGGAAATTAAAGGGTTCGTACAAGTAAGTGTAGACTGACTGACTGTCATACATTATAAGAAAACGTTATCCAGTCAGTCCTGTAGACACAATAGGGTCAATATGTTTTTGTCTATGTTTTACCACAACCCTAAAGGAACGGACTTTAATGATTCGTACACACGTATATAAAATTTTTAGAGAAATAAAGGTAAGACGGGGAAACCGACTTGAAATAATTATGTTATAGACGGGAAGAGAACATAGGGGGAGAAGACACCTTCCGTAGTGATAGGTCAGTGGGTTTGGTTTAGAGGAAACAGTAGAGGGCTGGTTATCAGTAGTTACAATTGTTCTGTAGAAGGATTTAAATACCCTAACTAAAGAAGGGGTAGTCTCAAGGAAAAACGTTCAGGTAAAGAAGGAGTATTCAGACTGTCCACTCGAGAATCAACGAGACGGCGTCAAAAGAGAAGAAGCCAGTCACCATTGTTGATCTTTTCTGTCTTAGACATAAAGTCTTGTCGAATTTTCTTGTTCCAGGATGATATATATCGTGTCCCTTGATATAAACCATAGGACACCATTTAGTACCTTTTCTTATACTTTTTTTCTTATATATATCTGTATATTGACTTAGTGAAACGACGTGTCGTTTTTAATTGTGTAACATTTAGTTGATATGAAGTTATTCTATTTAAAAAATTTTCAATTTATTTAGAAATTTCCGACAATATGATTAAAGACGAAACATTGTGGTCATTTACAAAGGTGTTCAAGTGTGATCCATATATTACTGTTTAAATATTTCCGTTCCTTTTTTATGTATAATCGATGCATGTATGTTCAATGAAACTATAAACTCAAAGGTTCCTTGAGTGTTTATTTAACTTCTTTGTTCTGTTTCTTTAGTTTGTTAAATTCCTGACATTGTCTTGGTCTCTTCAGTGTAGACTTATATAAGTTTTTCATAAAACTTTTTCTTCACACTTTTTTTTTTATCAGACCTTCAAAGAAGTCTTCATCTCTGAACCCAATTTAAAACTTCCTATTAATTCTACGAAAATAGACGTTCATTGTCTCTACGTATACTTTTACCTATTTATTTTACGTGATAGTGACGTGTCATTCATGTATTCTTCCCGTCCAAAGTCCCGACCAAATACTTCGACGAGTTGTTACATTCCTGAGTCCAAAGAAGGTAGATTGTCGAGACTATAGGAAATAAGAGTCCGAGTGTCCTTTCACCGAGGTCCATAGTGTAGATATGTGTTACAAATCTTGTTCATTTCGAAAGAGAAGGGTCCCCAGAGAGTCGTCACTCCTTTGAGAGAGTAAAGGATAAAGGTCTGAGGGGGAGGAGTGCATGGTAAACCCAATGTTTGGGTAAGGACTGGGTTATCATCAATTTCCTTTTAGACAAGGGGAACGGGTAGTCCGTGTAGGGACTTCGATTCCTATCACGGTGAAAATGGAGTCCGTACGCAGACACTCCTTACCGTGTGTAGAGTTCTCTTAGTCATTAGAGAATGTGTCTTTCCCTCTTGTACGACTCTTTTGTTGGTCGCTTGGTTTAGGTGTTTTCCCCCATTCTCGTCGTCTTGGTTTGCCCTCTTCTCTTCGACTTCCCTTCAACCTTCCCCGAAAGTGTCTCGTGGGTGTTTATCCGATCGACTTTGTTTCTCAATTACTCCTTCATTGTCCTCCATCCTGAACTTCTTAGTGAGTGTACCAATGTTTAGACGGATTGATATATCCAGTAGAGCTCTCTCTAACAGTTTAGCCCTTGTGGAGTATGGGTGTCTTAGTCTTAGAGGTCGTGTTGCGACAGGTCATCGGGAAAGACACTAGGACCCATATAAGACATAGACGTGACTACTTCTTGACATAATTAAATTAATGAAAATTAAAATTAAGTAATTATATATCGATGTACAACATAACCTCTGGGGTGGACCAAACCGAGGAGTTCGGTTGGTAAACGGGTTTTAGAAGTGTACTTATTTTGTTTTTGTGAATGACGTTGAGTTTATCACTGTTTTAAAGGGAGAAGATAGACTTTTTGTCCTTTACTATAATAAGACCGTTCTGAAACAAGAGGTACTAAGGTACAAAGAGAAACACTAGAGACTTTAAGTTCTCTAAAGTCTGGTAGACAAATTATTCTGAAGTTTCTCAAAAAGGTCCTTAATTGATAAGGTTTTATGTGTCTTTAAAAAGAAGAAATTATGTTTACAAAGTCTCGAAACTACCTTATTGTATGTAAGATACAAATTACGGAAAACTTAAAAGATAAATAACGATATAAAAACAAACCACCCCCCTCACAAAACGATAAAAGATAAACCTTGTTTAAACCAGGAAGAAAACTGTCAGTGGAAATGTTGATTGATATAAATTTACAGTCACAGAATTACCGCTGATTTTTCTAGTCCTTTAATTATACATAAGGGATGGTAGGTGGAGGAAAAGACAAGAGTAGAGGGATAAATAATAATAGTTAAGTTCAAAAAATAAAAAATCATAATAGTTAAGTTTATATATAAAAGATGGGAAGGTTTACTTTTTGGTGAGTGGAACTATTTTTAGTATCGTTCTATTATTGTCTTGGTAAAATGAAAGACAAACGTAAGACAACAAGTATTTGTTACCTGGTAAACGAGATTCATTTGTAGGGAAAGAATAAGAAGTACAAGGGGTTTATTAACATTTTCGGGTAATCCAATGAGATCTTTAAAAGTCTTAGGAGTCGACTTTTAGGAAACCGAAAGAATTGATAAGAGTGTCAAGACTGGGATACAAATTATGTGGACAAAATATGTACTTTAAGGAAATGTACAAGAAATTTGAGACCCGAGTATCTGGATAAACTCGGTATATTAATAGCAATATATTGAGAAATATCTACGGGAAGGGAAAAGAAGGTGTAAAGTTAGTATTTTGAAAAGAGACTTGAAAGATGATAATTATGATAGAGTAAAAATTTGATCATCCGGGTTCTGGTTGGTATAGGTTGTAAAAGGTCGAACCGATAGTAACTAAGATTTTGTACTGGAGGAAATGGAAATCGGTAAAGAGGAAAAAAAACAAATTACACCTAGTAAAAAAAAATTCTGAAATAACTTAAACAATGTCATAACAAAGACAAAATACAAAACCAAAAAACCGACTCTTCGGTTCTCCGTGTACTCTAGAATTGAGGAGTTGGTCCTTGACTTGGACGTCGGGGACATAACCTTCACTTCTCAGAATTGGTGACCTGACGGTCCTTCAGAGGTAAAGAGGAAAAACAGTAATAGACTAGGTTTTACTTTTTCAAGGCAATCGAAAGATGGAAACTACATTAATAACGAGTAAAGTCTATTGATTTACTTTTGGAAATGTCTATAAGTTTACTAAACTGTAGGGACTGAGTCTTCCATTTCTTAGACGGACGTCACATCTTCCCCAAAACTAAGGACCCAACCCTTTTAGGGGACCTCTTCCTTTACCCTTGGGTGAGGTCAAGAATGGACTTCTTAAGGTACCTGTCTCCTCGGACCGTCCGATAACAGGTACCCCAACGTTTCTCAACCTGTGTTGGCTCACTGATTATATGTAGTTATAGTAATGATGAAAAGACATGGTGAAAAAAATTAGAGTCTTTATACGGTAGATAAATAACATAGGTTACTTCTACTAAAAATCATTCATAAGTTTTTTAGTAAAAAGAGAAACAAGTCAGTGGGTTTAAATGGTCCGAAGTTAATTAAGTACTTAAAGATATATATGTACAACTACACATGTAAGTCTTGATGTGAATTAGAGAGAAGTTCTAAACAAAGGATCCTTGTTTAAATACCTGAAGATAACAGTTCAAGACTAGTGTATGTTACTTCTTACACACTGAACCAAAATAAATATTTTCCAATAGTGTATGTATGAAGGAAAAACGTAAAATAATTAATCGTCCACTGCTTTGTGGTGGGTATGACACATTTACGGACGAGAGATAAGGGAGACACGGGGAAAAGTGACAAGAGGGGAGAACGTGATAAGTAAAGAGGTACTGTCTATGTAAATACTAGAGTAAAATACTAAAATTGGTCCGTAACAAGAGAAAAGAAGGTAAGCATTATGTTTCTTAAGAACTAGATTAGTTGGAAACTCTCAATGTTTCGGGTATTAAGTTTATAGAATTCGGTATTAAATCAAGTCTGAACCGTTTATTTATGGTACATACGACGGGGTAGTTGTGAGGTGCCGTCTATTGAAAAACCGGTACGGGTCTGTGCCGAGGAATTTGTCGTGAGATTCGTCAATAATGGTCAATTGACTGACCTCATTCGTGGTCTTTAATTTTGGATGACCTGCAAAAAACAGGTCTATTAATTTAAGTTGAGATACTAAAGTAGATGTAATTCGATAGAAAAGAAAGTTTTCGGGGGTTGAAACGAATTATCATTTACTTTTGCGACGGTTAGAGAAGTTAACCGACAAGTTCTAGAAGCACGGATCCAATTGTCGAGTATAAGAAAAAGGATGAGATTGTATAGACATCTCAAATTTGTAGTCACTGTCTCCGAGTGTTAATCTTTCTAAGAATATGATCTACTCTTCTCCGACCTCTTACTTCCTGGTCCTTACTTCCAATCCGGATGGGTTCGATTAGTCGGGTTGACTTCTTTTCCTCCTACTTTTGTCAGTGACCGTATCTACGAAAGATCTAAAGAGTCAGAGTAATCAAGAGTATCCTTGGTCGTCTTGACCATCTATGTTATTCACAATCGTTCAAAAAAGAAGACGACAACGATGTATTAGGTTCTTTCGTACGGAGAAGTGATTGGTACAGTTAAGGTGTACGAGTAAAATTTTATTTTCCTCTATTCTCTAGAACATGAAGTCCCTTAGTTCTTTTAGAATGAGAAATAGTTATCAAGTGTGACGACTTAAAGTTTTACTCTCAATGACCCCTAAATAGAAAGTTACTCTTTAAGTCTTAATTTTAAGATGTTTACGTCGGTTAGTTGTCTTTCTAATGGAGGTCCAGACAAACGAAGACGTCAAGGACATAGTTCCAGTATCAGAATAACTTTCATCGTGTTTACGCCGAGAATCAGAGAAAGACGAGGTGTCGTTAACCAAATTTCGCTTGAACGTTTCAAACTATAGCTCTGAAATAACGACTGTTAAGGAAATTTTCACATTGACCTAAAAAGATGTAATCCTTTTTTTAATTATATATAATTTAGACCTTTCCTTTTTATTTCGAAGAAAATTCTTAATTTTACATGTGTTGTGTATGATGGTAGGTAAATTATCTTGTGATATTTTTTAATGTGTTGATACACTGTCTTACCCTCCTCCCCTTCTTTCTCTCTTCATATTCTGGATCTATGATAAGAGTTCCTTAAATTTCGGATCCATGTCTTTATTGGGAAGAGTGTGTGTTTTAGCCTCTTCCGTTACCGTGGGGTAACGTCATGAGAACGGACCTTTTAGGGTACCTGCTTCCTCGGAGCACCCGACGTCAGGTACCCCAGCGCTTCTCAGTCTGTACTGACTCGCTGAAGTGAAAGTGAAAAGTCAAAGGACGTAACCTCTTCCTTTACCGTTGGGTGAGGTCACAAGAACGGACCTCTTAGGTCCCTGCCCCCTCGGACCACCCGACGGCAGATACCCCAGTGTATCTCAGCCTGTGCTGACTTCGCTGAATCGTCGTCATCGTCGTGTGTGTTTTATCGTTATAATTTGTCGTCTATTCCAATGTAATCTATGTATTATAAACTACATATCAAGTATTATTAATGTGTCATGAAGATTCTATATTAGGATTTACAATAAGTCTTCCATCACTTCCTTGATAAACTGAACAAGAATATCTTCTCTGTTGAACTTTGGTGAATAGTATTTCAAGAATTTATGTGACAGTACCCCGATTTCATACATACTCATGGTTAAGTTCCGTATGGAGTGATATGTTTTACGTACGGTTGAGTTCGTTGACATAAATATTTAATATAATCAAAAAGTTTAATTAAAAGTTACATTTATTGGTGATAAGGTATTTTCTGTAAAGTTGACACTGTCAAGTTTTCACTGTAAAGACGGTGAATTACTAAGAAGAGTAAGGAAGTACCAAGAAATCGTTTCGGAGGTTATGATCCATAAGGTTTGAAAGAGGTAAGGATGGTCATGGGTAGGTGAGTAAGAACCGTCTTATAGAATGGGGTTGAGGAAATGACTCTTCTGTCTTTTGTGGACCCTCAAATATAAGGACGGAAAAGTGGACTTTTACTTTTGTAGACGAGACTAGGAATGAGATGATGATGATGATAATAACAGAGGATTGTGATGATGATAATAACAGAGGAGGGGTTTAGGAGGTCTTGGAGTTGTAAGGATATAAAGTTATTGGAAAAGTATGGAGGGAAATATGTCTGAAGTCGATATGTGTCTAACAGGGATGGGACTCTCCTTTTATTGAGGACAACTGAGAACAAACTTTCGGTCACAGTAAAAAGAGTGAGGTAAACGGTGGTTGAAAGATCCAGGATATTATTATATGAAGGAGTCAAATTATCGGGTATCTGATTAGGAAACGGTTTAATAAAATCTGTTAGTTTTTCAGTCTGGACAGGATATTTAAAAAATTTACAAAATAAAAGATAACCCCATGTCGGTTAATTGTTACAACACTATTAAAGTCCACTTGTCAGTATGTACATAGGTAAGAGGGAGGTTTGCGGGGGGTGGGTAGGTTCGACTGTGTATTGCGACTCGTCTCAAAGTACATGATATGTCGTCCAGGAAAAACAAATACGTAAAATGTGTATCGTCATATATGTTCAGGTAAGGTTTGAGGGATTGATAGGGAAGGCAGGTAGGAAGGAGAACCGTTGGTATTCAAACAAGAGATCAGACACATAGACAAATTCAAAACATTTATTCAAGTGGATATAGTACAGAAAAATCTCAGGTGTCTATCCCCTACAGCAGCCTACAAAGAAGAGACTGAATGAAGGGAGTTATGCTGTTAGAGATCCAGGTAGGGACAACGACGTTTGTCGTGATAAAGTAAGAAGGACTGCCGGTTCATTATAAGAGAACATATATACATGGTATAGAAGAAATAGGTAAGGAGACAGGTACCCGTAAAACCAACGAAGACAGAACTGACAACATTTGTCACGACGTTACTTGGGACCCCACGTACATAGGAAAACCTAATACAAAAGGAGACCTGTATACGGGTCCTCACCCTAACGTCCCAGTATGCCCTCTAGATAAGAATCAAATAATTCCTTGGAGGTATGACAAGAGGTGTCACTGACATGGTTAAATGTAAGGGTGGTTATCAATCCTCCCAATGGAAGAAAGGTGTGGGATATTGTTAGTTTTTCAGTCTGAACGGGACATTAAAACTATAGGGAGAAAAACTGAGAGGAATAAAGGAAGGATAAGATTAGAATTTTACTTGAGAACTAAACGTGTCTTGATATGATAGAACTAATAACAGAGTGATAAGTTTATAAAGGAAACACCTGGGATGGAATACCGATGTCCGTCTCCGAGTCAAGTACCGGGAGACGAGGAAAGAAGGAACCTCTAAAAAACGATTCGAAAACTACTACCTTTACTAGTTATTTCTATTAAGATTGTCCTTACTTAGTCTTGTTTTTAGATTAAATTTTTGACAATTAAGATGTCTATCACTAGTTCTGATGTCGTACTCGTCATCTTCATCCTTTTCCTGTCTTTTCTCTATAATAATTTCTTTTCAATTCTTTTGAATCATCATGCAAACTATCCCCGTTTCTTTATTATCTACTGTGGTTTACACATCAGACCTTTTAACACATATACTCCAGTGATCTCATCATTCCAAGTATCTCTGTCTTCCATCTTACCAACAACGGTCCCGAACCCTTCTCTCCCTCTACCCCTCAATAATAAATTACCTACGTCAAAGTTAAACCTTTCTACTTTAGTTCAAGACCTCTACCTACCACCACTATCGACGTGTTACTATATTTATATGATTTTGGTGTCTTAACGTGTGAAATTTGACCTTTTTTACTACTTAAAATAGAATGTATAAAATGTTGAATTTTTTTTTTTTTGGTTTTGACTCTTACAGATTATCATGTTGACGAAACCTATTGTTACATCATCAAGGAGTTTTATAATTTGTATCCCAATGGTACACGGGTCCTTAAGGTGAGAATCCATATGTGGGTTCACTTTACTTTCGTTTGTAGGTATGTTTTTGAACATGTACTTACGAATACCCTTATACTAGTATTGTCGGTTTTCCTTTGTTGGTTTGATAATTGACTAGTTTATTTATTCTTTTACACCATACCGGTATGTTACTTTATAATAAGTCGTCATTTTTCCTTACTTCATAACTAAGTACGATGTTGGTCCTACTTGGAAATTTTGTACGATTCACTATAGGTCTTTTCTACTTTTGAGATTAAACTTTTCTATGTACGTGGGGTTACAAGTGTCGTCGTGACAAATGTTATCAGTTCCGTACCTTCGTTGAATTTACAGGTAGTCATCTACTTAACTATGTCTACACCATATATTCCCTCTTTTCTGTCAGAGAAGTCGTTCACCACAACCCTTTCGACCTGTCGACGTACATTTAGTTACTTGAATCTTGTGAGGGAGTGTGGTATGTGTTTTTATTTGAGTTTTACCGAATTTCTGAATTCATATTCTGTGCTGAGCTATTTTGAGGATCTTCTCTTATCTCCGTTTGGTAAGAGACGGTATTTAGTATGGTGACAAAGGAATCCAGTCAGAGGGCCGACGACGACGATTCAGCGAAGTCAGCACAGGCTGAGACACGTTGGGGTATCTGCCCTGGGGCAGGGACCCTAAGAGGTCCGTTCTTGTGACCTCACCCAACGGTAAAGGAAGACGTCACGTAATTACACTTTTCACTTTCACTTCAGCGAGTCAGCACAGACTGAGAATCGTTGGGGTACCTGACGTCGGATGGTCCGAGGAAGCAGGTACCCTAAAAGGTCCGTTCTCATGACCTCACCCAAGGGTAACGGAAGAGGTTCCAGTCAGAGGGTTCCGTCACCTTTATTTTCGTTTTTATTTGTTTACCATGGATGAGTTTGAATAATCGAAAACATGTCGTTTCCTTTAGTATTTGTTTTGTTTTTCTATAAGATATCCTACCCTCTTTTATAAACGTTTGTTACCCTGGTTGTTCCCGAATTAATAACGGTTTTATGTATTTGTTGAGTATGTTGAGTCATAGTTTGTTTTTGGGTCAGTTTTTCATCCGTCCTCTGAATTTATTTGTAAAGAGGTTTCTTCTGTATGTCTACCGGTTCCCCGTGTACTTTTCTACGAGGTGAAGTGATTAATAATCTCTTTACGTTTAGTTTTGATGTTGCTCCATGGTGGAGTGTGACCAGTCTTACCGGTAGTAATTTCAGATATTTATTATGTACGACCTCTCCTACACCTCTCTTTTCTGGGAGGATGTCACAAGCATCCTTACATTTAACCACATCGGTGATACCTCTTGTCATGCCTTCAAGGAGTTTCTTGATTTTTATCTCAATGATATATTAGGTCGTTAGGGTGAGGATCCGTATATAGACCTCTTTTGAGGTTAAACTTTCTATTTACGTGGGGTTATAAGTGACTGATAAATGTTATCGGTTCTGTATTTTCGTTGGATTTACAGGTAGGTGTCTACTTACCTATTTTTACACCATATACATATGGTGAGTAGATATTTTGTCTTACTTTATTACGGTAGACGTCGTTGTACCTACGTAGATATCTAAAAGTGTGTTTCACTTCAGTCTTTCTCTTTCTGTTTGTAGTATGTTATAGTGAATGTACACCTTAGAATTTCTTTTTGTTATGTTTACTTCAATAAATGTTTTGTTTTTGTCTGAGTGTCTACATCTTTCAGTTAAATACGAATGGTTTCCGCTTTACCCCACTCTCTCCCTATTTGACCCTTAGACCCTAATTTTCTATGTATGATAATACATACATAATACATAAGTTGTCATGCACTTGGTACTTGAAGGTCTACAAGTTCGACCTAAATCTTTTCCGTCTCCTTAGTCTCTAGTTTTGGTAACCTAGTAGTTTTTTCGTTCTCTCAAGGTCCTTTTGTAGATGAAGACGAAATGACTGATACGGTTTCGGAAACTGACACACCTAGTGTTGTTTGACACGTGTTAAGAATGTCTCTACCCTTATGGTCTGGTGGAATGGACGGAGGACTCTTTAGACATACGTCCAGTGCTTCGTTGTCAATCTTGGCCTGTGCCTTATCTGACCAAGGTTTAGTCTTTTCCTCATAAAGTACCGACATATAACAGTGGGACGAATAAATTGAATGTACGTCTCATGTAGTACTCTTTACGACCCGACCTACTTCGTGTTCGACCTTAGTTCTATCGTCCGTCTTTATAGTTATTGGAGTCTATACGTCTACTGTGGTGGGAATACCGTCTTTTACTTCTTCTTGATTTCTCGGAGAACTGTTTTCACTTTCTCCTCTCACTTTTTCAACCGAATTTTGTAAGTTTTTTGATTTTAGTACCGTAGGCCACGGTAGTGAACTACCGTTTATCTACCCCTTTGTTACCTTTGTTATTTTCTGAAAAACCCCCCCCCGAGGTTTTAGTGACGTCTACAACTGACGTCGGTGTTTTAATTTTCTACGAACGAGGAACTTTCTTTTCGATACTGGTTGGATCTGTCGCATAATTTATCGTCTCCGTAGTGAAACGACTGGTTCAGGCAGATCAGTTTCGATACCAAAAAGGTCATCAGTGTATACCTACACTCTCAACCTGATATTTCTTTCGACTTGCGGTTTCTTAACTACAAAAACTTGACACCGCAACCTCTTCTGAGAACTCTCAGGGGACCTGACGTTCTAGTTTGGTCAGTTAGAAATTCCTTTAGTCAGGACTTATAAGTAACTTTCCCTGACTAACTACGAGTTCGACTTTGAGGTTATGACACTAGTGGACTACACTTCTTGATTGAGTGACCTATTCTGGGACTACGACCTTTTTTATCTTCCGTCCTCCTCCTTTTCCTTTACTGTCTTCTATTCCATCAACCTACCGTAGTAACTGAGATACCTGTACTCAAACTCGATCAAGGTCCTCGACCACTACCTGTCCCTTCGGACCGCACGACGTCAGGTACCCCAGTGTTTCTCAGTCTGTGCTGATTCGCTGACTTGAGTGACTGACTCGTAATACATATTTTATCTCTTTGTTGTCCTAGTTGACATATCGTGTCCCTTGATATGAGCCATAGAACATTATTGGATATTTCTTTTCTTAAACTTTTTATATATGTGGGTGTCTGTGTATAAAAACACACATATATATACGCACAAACATATTGACTTAGTGAAACGAGAGGTAGACTTTTTGACATTTAGTTGATATAAAGTTAAAAAATTTTTTTACGATTTGGTCTATATTTTCCGGTGTATAATACACTAAGGTAAATATACTTTACAAGTCTCTCGTTTAGACATCTCATATCGCTGTCCTTCTTCTAATCATCAACGACCTTCGACCGGTCCCCTCCCCCTTCTTTGTCGATTATCCATACCCAAAGAAAAACTCCAATACTTTTATGAGTTTATAAATAACACTACTACCGGTATGTTATATGATTTGACGATTTTGAATGTTATTTGATTTGTATGATTTTGGGTGACTTAATAGATGAAATTTTCTCACTTAAGACACCATACACTTAATATCGAGTCATTTCGACAACACAAAAAAAAATTCAACATCTTCTTATTTTGTTGACCTTTACACTATTTTTACTCTCTATCTTCCACCCTCTTTGCACCTTCGGGGTGTGCTTTACATAAGGTCTATCATGAACTTTATATGACTGACTCTACTCACGAAACCGGTTAATGAACCCCATGGTGAACTGGTCTTACCCAACCAAAAGAAATCATTCTCGCTTTTCTCCCTTCCTGTTTCAGTTCTGTCAATCCTCCATCTTATCAATTTTGATATGAGGATATGTTAGGACCGTAAGGTAATAAAGTGTATTCGCCATTTTTGACTTGTAAGTGTCACGAAAGGGTTAAAATAAATTTTAGAGTAAAATTAAACTTTCAAATGTGTTAAGGGGACTTTAAAATTAACATATTAAAAAAATTCTTTCTCATTTTATACTATAAAGAATAGACGATCGTTCACGATATTCTCTTTTTTTCTCATGGTATTTCACTATTTAATTACAAAATGTACGATTTAATTACAATTGTTCCGAATTTTTAACGAAATAGAGATATCCGTACACATGTACATGATACTGAATATTTGTCTATCATAAAGATTAGTTAGATTTGAATCTTATTGATTCATGTATTAAAATATGTTTGTCAGGTACATTGTTTAAATTATCACATCGTAGTAGAAGGAGTTTCTTATAGTACTGACGATCCTAAAGAGGGGAATCAATTGGTGACGGGATTTCCATAGATATAAGAAAGTGTTAAAGTTTCCGAAGGTGTCAACAAATGTGTAGATCTGAGTTATTAAGAACCAATGTCCAATTTTTTTTTCTCCTCGGTGTTTAAAGGAAATGATACTCATATTAGAGAGGTTATAAGACACTGGTTTGAAGGTTGTGTTTTCCTAAGATTCTTACATTAGGAATTATTACATTGACAATATGAGATGATAATCTTTATGATAGTCTTTTAGAAAATTATTTTATAAGACAATTTTTCTATAAAGAAAACGTCTAATGGAACGGACGACTTAGTCCTATTAATCAGAACTAAAGTATAAGGTCGGACATGACTTACATCAGGTCCAGTCTCAGTCGAAAGACCTTGATTTCTAGTCGTATCTAGTAATCAAGTGCTTGGTTTTCTGTAAAGTGTTTTGTACTATGATATCGATAAGAAAGAAAAGAGAAATATAAAAATTATAATATATATGATTAAAACTTTTATCCTTTTATCATTTCATATAATTTGAAGGTAGTAGATCTTATGGGTACGAGATAATTCTTGATTGTTACCGAAGTCCTTAATGGTGGTGTGAGTAGTTAATCCGTCAAAAAGATGGAGACCTGCCTATACACCAAAGTTCCATTTCGTGTCTTGTTTAAATAAAAATCCCTACGAGTCCGACAATTGTGTTAGACGTTAGGATAATTGGTTTCTTGATATTTATAAACGGTGTGTCCGGTTTTGATCTTCCGAATTTCTCGGTATTTAATATGTTCTTTTCGATGTATACTGTATTACCGTGTCGTCCGGTTTACTGGTGTTAAATAAATTGGACCCATGATCGCACCTTGGAACTAGACGTTATTTGAAGATTCCCTCTTTTCCCCCCTTTTGACGGTATCCGACATTTTATGTACACACAAGTGTACCTTTTCAACCCTTCGTATATATAGTAACAATTTTCACCAAATAGAGACTTACACTGTACCAGAGGTTTAATAAGAATTAAACCCCCTTAAGATGTAGAAAATGTTCTAGAATTTCGTACATGACGGAACTTAAATAGTCCCTTTGTTGGCAAAACTCAAATGAGACTTTCCATTTTGCACTAAAGGAGTCCCTTCCAGAAGGTAAGGATCGGGTGTCGACTCCTCTGACGAAATCCCTCTGTCCCTCTGGAAAGACAGTAGAATTCGAGACCTGATTTCTAACGAAGAACTTTTACATTTCGGAATTACCCTTCCCATTTTGGTTGTTTTTCATTAAGAGTCTAGATTACTCTTCACGATATGTCTATAAAAATAATATGTTTTTCATTTGGTTCCCAAGATGAAACCTTACATCTTATTCTTTTTTTCCAAGAGTCTTCAATTTTACGAAACTTTCAGTCTTCGAAAGTAATAACTTGTTTCAAGTCTTTCTCTATTTGATTTAGAAGGTAGTGATTATTAAAGAGTAGTAACCGGATTTAAACTAGCCTTTTGAAAAGTTAATCATTGTAAGATAAAAATGTTGGTTTTTGAAAATCCCATCTTTATCTTCCCTTTTTTCAGTCAAAAACAAAATTTTTTAAAGGGTCCTTAGTCAGACTAAACGTAGAGATTGTAGTTCCTCAACGACTCAGTCTTTTTGGTTACATAATCAAGAAACGGATTCTTCATAAATTTTACAAAAGGTTTTCACCTCCGTAAAGTAAACAGAATATATGAACAATATAATCGACGGTACTAATTTAGATAGTTATTAATCTGAAGAAATTCGTATGATAATGATATATACATAATTATATACATATATACATTTCTTTAAGGACAACCATATTAAAGGGTATAATTTTATACGAGTTCTTAATTGAAAAGGAAGTGTACACCTACCTCTCATCCCCCTCCTTCACCCTCCTCCTGTTTAGTTGATTCGTTTCCGAGATTCGTGACTTCTGGACTAGATTAACGACGTTGTCTGGTGTCAAGACATCGAAATACATATTAAACTCCAGAATATGTTGTAAGATTTCGTATTGAAATTTATTTTCAAAAAAATTGACAAAATTTGATTGGATTATCAATGATGTTTTAAGAATCCTAATACCCTAAACAATGAGGTCCCGATGGAATTTTATCTTAGAGATAAGATCCTCGGGAATTGGACTATAAGATTTCGGATATACAAAAAGTTGAACTGTCAAATCGAGACGAATTTAAATTGACCGTATTAGGGTATCAGGTAAAATGTTTCAGAAGAGGAGTTCTCACCAAAGTCGATACCGAAGTACATTACGGACCCCCAGGTGTTCCATTATTTTTGGTGGTTTGTCATGGATTTTCTTCACAAGGAAGAAAATTCATTAAGTATAAAATTATTCTATGGTTTCTCATACGAAGGTTAGTTGCCGTGCTACCTCGGTCGATTTAAAAATCCTTAAGAACATTCGGTTAACAATTTGTTCTCGTAGTGATTTTTAATTTAATAATTTACATGTTAATTTAATAACTTTTTTATATATGTGTTTGGGGTGTTAAAGGATCAAAATGATATAAAATGAGTAGATACGAGAACTCCGGATGACATAGATATGTCCTTCTTGTATAGTGTACGATGATGACGTACAGAAAGGTCGAGGTAAAAGACACTGTAGTACGACCATTGGACTTTAGTCTATCCCACCTTTTTGTGTGTTGTCCTTTTGACCGTTTACGACTTTAAGTCCTGAAGGGTGAAAGTGTGTTCACGACGTAAATATGCATGTAGTGACGAAGGTTTTTCAGAAATTTAAAAAAAAGGCAAAGGGGAAATTCATTATACGGGTATGAAGATAAACCTTTTATAAAGTCTCTTGTTTGTTAAAATTTGTCTAAAAATTTATGTGCCCCACGTCCCTTATCCCCCAGTAACAAATTGTATGCGTCTCAAACAAATTGTTACTACTTCGAGACCTCTACCTACCATCGTTACCAACGTATTACTCTTACATGTATTCTGACGACTCAAGATAAAACTCAGGTGTAAAATTCACCAATTTTACCATTTAAAATACAATATACATAAATTGGTGTTAAAATTTTGAAAACAAGGCCAAAAACCAGCGCGAAATACCGTGCACCTACACCCCAGAAGGATCTGGTCCCTATCTTGGTCACGGGGGACGTAACCTTCGCACCTGGAAGTGGTGACCTGGTGGTCGATTCAGGTTTTGGAGAAAAATTTTATATCCTTTTTGTTACCAAACACTCATCTTACAATGGGAGGAACTTCTTGACTTCTCTTATAAAACACTGTTATGGATGCCCTTCATAAATGAATAATCGTTCAGTCACCTGATACCGACCACTGCACTTTCAGTGAGTCGGCACAGGTTGAGAAACGTTAGGGTACCTGATATGTCAGGTACTTTAAGAGATCCGGTCTTATGACCTTACCCATCGGAAAGGGAAGAGGTCCCCTAGAAGGGTTGGGTCCCTAGTTTGGGTCCAGAGGGCGGAACGTCCGTCTAAGAAATGGTCGACTCGGTGTTCCTTTCGGGTCCGATATCTAATTCGTCCCTGTTTTTTCCTTTTTCATACAGTTTCGTTACAACTCTTTGTCTTTTTGTCACTTCTAAGAGAGTAGACTTGGGAAGTAAAATAGTTGTTTCTTTTGTCAGATTCACTGAAGGGAGATGAAGATAAAAGTAATGAGAACAAAAATACATCAATCTGGTTTCAATATGTACTGTAGTTTCGGTTTCTCTTAGTGTATCTACCCCCCCTTACATTTCTGATGGGTTGTAATTTACCTTTCAACCCAAAAAACAAAATTTAGACGTGAATCAGGTAATTTTTTTTAGAGAGATTTATGTTGGACGATCATACCATGACTTTTTTTCTTTTATTCTCCTAACTCTATGTACCGTCTTTAAGATCGGGACCAGAGTAATTGTCAATACACCAGAGGTCATAGACGACAGCGAAACTCAGAGAGGATAATTTACTCTCTCAACCTTTAGATGAGAGAAGGTTGTTATTTTGAGATAATAAAGTAATATGATGTTATTTTGTTCCAAATAGTTTTACAATTTTAATTCTTTTCACAAAGAAGATTATATACTTTTAAGTTGTAAAATCAGAGTCTAAAATTACAGACATAATTTTTGATCGAAGATGATAAAATAAGGATTTGCTTTTGTTGACAACGAAGTCAAAGTCGATGTAACAAAGACGTTGGACGGGTAACAAGAAGGGTTTGTGGTTTTGGGATATTCGTTATAACGTGATGAGTCTCGATAAATGTGTCGTCTCTGTTATAGCTATCCCAAGATCCTAGACCATTATTTGTCCTTTTAAAAGTCAATGTGACATCCTTTAAATGATTGGTTAATACTGTCGGAGGTTTTGAGTAATCACAGACTAATTATCTTGTTTTACTATAACGACTTGAAGTAAGTGTTGGGAAGAGTTAATATTTAATCTAAGACCCTTCAGAACTTTTTGTCACATCAACGATAAATTAATCAAAATCGATAGACGGAATAAAAATCCGTATAATCTTATAAATTTTATTTTACACTTAAAAAAATTTCGGGTTCTGTAAGTATAAAGTATAAGTGTCAAAAGGAGATTGAGTCATTATTTTTATTTACCTTTTTCAAAATATAGTCAGGGTTTTCACCATTTATTTTTATCCGTTAAATCGACCCTTTTCAGGTACCTTTAGTTACAATTCAGGGTTTCTGTTGGTTTAATGTAGGACTGTTGACCTATAGGAACCTTTGTCTGACACCAACATGTCTTCTTTGGTATGCTTGCTCATTTTCTTGTTAAATCCTTTATTAAATCAAAATTTCTCGTACGGGACATAAAGTGTTCATATATTGTAAGACATCATGATCAAAAATACAGGTCGAATTCCGAAATCAATTTTCCGTGTGATATAATGTATGGTGATTTTATAAACTGTCGTCCTATATTAACGTCATGTCAAATTTTTTATAAAGGAGAAATGTTTGTTGGGTGTCTAAGGGTGACGGTGTTATTACGAGGGAAAGTCTTCCTGGTCGAGGTTTGTGTAGGAGAACACTCTTTCGGACAGAGTTGTCGTAGCTTTGTGTCCTTTTGCTTCCCAGAACGGATACTACTCTCCTCAACCATCTCCATATAAGACCTGAGTCGTCGATTCGAATCTTTATGTAAAAGGAATCTGTGCAAAATTCCCTCTTAATCCATAGACTTATGAGGATCTACATACAATCGACATAATAGTTGGTTTCTTAGACGAATTTCGTGCGGAAAGGAACGTAAAAGGAGAGAGGTCATCTAAATCTTTGTGGAAATAGATGTAAGTAAAAAGAAAAGTACCGACTCCGAAGAGCAAAGTACAGAATATAATGTTAGTAAACAAACGTACTGTCACAGGGGTAAAACTAAAGTTCAGAGAACGACCGTTCTGGGAACAGAAAGGTGAAAATATAGGGCTCAAAAATTGTATGTCTGGTTACAAGTTACTGTTTTCCCTTGTCTATATTCAAGTGAGTGAACTTTCTTATCGGTCCCTTAGGTTGGTGGGAGAGTTCGGACAAAATTCTTCTTTATAAGGTTCGAGAATTGTTCAACTCCCGGTGAAGATTACAGATGTGTTAGTGTTAACAAAACGTCAGATAAAGACGATCTCTCGATAATAGGTCCGAGAAGGTCTGTCTTGTTTGTGTACAGATACGAACAGACTTTGTCTCTTCGTCGTTATACGTGTTCGTGGGTCAATGTACAACAAAGTCCGTTTATTGTAGTTTCGTCTTCGTTCGTATTCAAAGTCCGCGTAGTCAAGGATTAGACGTCCGAAAATACCCTGTTAATACTCCCATCGTGTGTATTCCGACTAAAATAGTCAATTTCATCAGATGACTTGAAAAAAAATTTCAAAAGTCCTAGAATCCAATAAATACAATTGACACGATACCTGTATATGACCTGATGTTCCTTGTCTAAAAGTATTATATATCTTACTTGGACCAAATCTTTTTTTTGTCAATTTTTATATGGATGTTGTCTTATTATTTGTTGTATCAGAAAAATTTTTTAATAAATAACAAACCGACACGACCCAGAAAACAACGACATGCGCCCGAAAGAGATCAACTCCGGTTCACCCCTGTTGGGACGGAACGTCCCACGACCGAAGACAACGACGTCCCGTGTCCGGGATCCGTGTGTCCGAAGTC
Source organism: Capra ibex (assembly GCA_006410555.1). Classification (NCBI taxonomy): domain Eukaryota; kingdom Metazoa; phylum Chordata; class Mammalia; order Artiodactyla; family Bovidae; genus Capra; species Capra ibex. The sequence continues at coordinate 1,026,717 of SJYO01017864.1, forward strand.
GTCAACGTCGTGCACCCGAGTCTTCAACACCGTGTGCCCGAATCGACGAGGAGCCGTACGCGTTAGAAGGGTCTGGTCCCGAGTTTGGGCTCAGGGGACACCTAAGAATTTGGTGTCCTAGTGGTTCCTTCGGGGATGTTGTATCAGAATTAACAGAACCTTAACAGCCCAGAAAGAGAGGAAAACGTATAGACAGAAGATTAATTTAATGTTACTTATACATAATGTACATATTATTGAATAAAAAAAATTCACATTGTCAATCGAGTCACCATTTCTTAGGTGGACGGTTCCGTCTTCCACATCCCAACCTAGGGACCTAATCCTTTTAGGGGCCCTCTTTTGTCACCGTTGGGTGAGGTCATAAGAACGGACCTTTTAGGTCACCTGTCTCCTCGGACCGAATCTCAGGAACGTCTGTGTTTTTCAGCCTGTGCTACCTCACTGATTTGTACGTATGTGAGTGTAAGACGTATGACAGTAAGAATTTCTAATAATCAAAGGGTTACGGACACTTTAATGAAAGTTGAGAATCAAACTAAGAATTGTTTTTAATTGTGAGAGGTATACATGTACATATTGACTAAATGAAACGACATGTCCCCTTTGATTACGTTGTAACATTTAGTTATTTATGAGGTTATTTTAAAAATTTTTAAATTTAAAAGAGTGACTTTGAAGTGTAAAATGTGGCGTCGGTGTGATTTAAAGTGACAAACCAAAAAAAAACCATTAAATGCAAAAAGCTAGTGAAATACAACAAAATGAAGCCGACGAGACCCAGAAGGAACACCTTGTTTCCAAGATCTCGAACACCCGAAGAGACCAACGACACCCGTCCTACGGAATCAACAGGGAGTCCTACATCCTAGAATCAAGGGACTGGTCCCTACCTTGGACGCAGAGGACGTAACCTTCCGTCTAAGAATTGGTGACCAGACGGACCGTCAACGGAGTGACAATAAAAATTTTTAGTAATGAGAGATCGTCGCGGACCATTTATCGTACGAGAAGTCAAGTCAAGTCAGCGAGTCAGCACAGACTGACAAACGCTGGGGTACCTGACGTCGTGCGGTCCGAAGGGAGAGGTAGTGGTTAAGGGTCGCGAATGAGTTTGAGTACAGGTAGCTCAACCACTACAGATTTTATATATAAATATACATTATATATCTCTTATTATAACACATTACCCAATATTATAACAAATTATACATATATAGTTTATAAGTACTATATGACAGAAGTCTATTTCAGTCTTACAGTAGTTTATACTGTTTTGTCCATGTAAGGATTTAACGTCTGGTATCAATCTTATTACATTTATGGATACCGTTTTTGAATCATATTAGAACTCCCTTATGTAGAAACCATCGTTAAAAATGTGTTAGACATATTTTCCTACGTTCTAATTACTACAGAGTAGTAAATTACAGTTTAGTGAAGTTGGAGACTTATCGTCTATAGGGCACTAGAATAACTCCGTTCCAAGATATTTAGGGGAGAACTATAGACCGTTAAAATACATAGACAGATGTAATAAGACCACTCTACTTCGAGGAAATTCCTAGGTATCGGATTTCTTTTTTTTTTTTACTTATTGACAGTGACATTTTAACATCGAACAGAATCACAGTTGCTATTTCGTTGTTTCATCTAACGGTTGATTTGCCTTGGACACTTGAGGATTTCTAACCCCGACTCCCCGACTCATGTCATACATAGATTCAAGGATCTCTATTAGACGAAAAAAAATTAATTTTTTTTTCAGTAACGAAAACTCTAGGTTTACGATTCGTATAACGGACTTGTATATTTTTCGTTCTCTTGACAGGGAAGAGAAAGAAAAATTGAAACTAAATGTTTCAGGAAAAAATTTTTGAAAATAGTATTCATATCGACTAAATCTTACAATGTCATCAAAGTTCACATGTCGTTTCACTTAGTCAATATGTATATAAGTGAAAAAAAAAATCTAATAAAAGGGTAGATCCGGTAATGTTTCATAACTCATCTCAAGGGAGACGATATGTCGTTTAAGAATAATCAATAGATAAAATGTATAATATCACACATATACTGTTAGGGTTAGAGAGTTAAATAGCGAAGGGAGATGGGAATAGGGGACCATTGGTATTCAAACAGTAGATGTAGACACTGCTGAAGATCATTTAACATCAGCATTTAACAGGGAAGGGGTTCCTTATTTTGTTTCTAATTTAGACCTAAAGACGTTCAAAAGTATTGTTTATACGAAAATATATTCTCTCCTTAGAGAAAACTTCAATAGAAGATGGAGGAGGGTGAGTGGGTCACGTTTATATATATAAATAGACTTAATAGATACATGATCCGATTTTCTGATGTCTTCTTTTCTAATATAAACAAGTCTGTGTCATGGAACACGAAGAACGAAGTACATCTAAAAAACACTAAATACATAGAGAGGAGTACCGAGTATATAATTTGAAACGAATCGTGTCAAGGGGTATGTGTCATCCATATTCTTCAGTATTGACCATTAATAAACTGGTTATTTATACTGTTAGATTACATGAGACAAGTATTGACATACTTTTACGTAAGACTTTCCCGCAAACTGTGTATTTTATATCCTGTGAGTCAATTTGGACTTAGAGTCTATTTGTTATTTTTTTTAAAAGATTCATGTAGGGTACGTTATAAACCTGTATTGATATGATTTTTTAAAGGATAACGGATAAACGTTAAGTTTAAATTGACCCGTAGAAAAGAAAAAAGAAACCGGTCTGTCGAACACCCTAGAGTCAAAAGTTGGTCCCTAACTTGGGTCCTGGAACCATCACTCTCGTGTCTTAGAAAAAAAAAAATTAAATAAGTAAATAACTTACTATTAATGGAATTGTTTAAAACAACAAAAGACAGTTTGGCGTTGTACTTAGTCGGTATCCATATGTTTATAGGGGAGGAAAAACTTGAAGGGAGGGCATAGGGAGGGGTAGGGTGGGGAGATACAATTATATCTCGAGGACAAACTCAAAGGACTCGGTATGTCGTTTAAGGACAACCGATAGATAAAAGGTATACCATTATACAAAGGTACAATGAGAGAGGTATGTAGAGTGGGAGAGGAGGAGAGAGGGGTACAGGTATTCAGATAAGAGATACAGACAAAGAGGTGACGACGGGACGTTTATTTAAGAAGTCATAGTAAAAAGATCTAAGACATATATACACAATCTTATGTTATAAATAGAAAGAGAAAGACTGAATGAAAGTGAGACATATTATCCGAGATCCAAGTAGGTGAAGCAATCTTGACTGAGTTCACGTAAGAAAAAATACCGACTCATTATGAGGTAACACATATACGTGTGGAAGAAATAGGTAAGTAGACAGCTACCTGTAGATCCAAAGAAGGTACAAGATCGATAACAGTTGTCACGATGTTACTTGTTACCCTATGTACACAGAGAATTAAAACCAAAGGAGTCCCATATACGGATCCTTACCCTAACGACGCAGTATACCACGAAAATAAGGATCAAAAAAATTCCTTAGAGGTATGACAGAAGGTATCACCGACATAGTTAAATGTAAGGGTGGTAGTCACGTTTTCACAAGGGAAAAGAGATCGGGAGAGATCGTAAATAACAAACATCTGAAAACCTACTACCGGTAAGACTGGATACACTCCATTATAGAGTAACATCAAAACTAAACGTAAAGAGATTATTACTCATTACAACTCGTAGCAAAGTACACAAACAATCAGTAGAGATACAGAAGAAACCTCTTTAAAGACAAATCCAGAAAAAGGGTCAAAAACTGACCCAACAAACAAAAAGACCATTATCAACATATTCGACGAATAATATATAAAACCTTTAATTAGGAAACAGTCAACAAAGTAAACCTCTCGTACCTTAGAATTGGTGACCGGGTGGTCCCTTAAGGGTCTGTTAAATATAAAAGTAAATGATTCAGACTGTTGGGATTTAACTCCATAGGGATTTACAGTAGTTCGAGTCCTGGTCTTTCTCTTTGAACGTGTCTTGGTAGGGAAATGTACGAAATGGGAACCAATGAGTAATTCCAGTTTGTGTTACGAAGAAAATGAACACTCTATTATGATTGTGTGTTGATCTGACGTGACTCCTCTTCCGTTACCGTGGGGTGAGGTCATGAGAACGGACCTTTTAGGGTACCTACCTCCTCGGACCATCCGACGTCAGGTACCCCAGCGATTCTCAGTCTGTGCTGACTCATTGAAGTGAAAGTGAAAAGTAAAAGTACGTAACCTCTTCCTTTACCGTTGGGTGAGGTCACAGGAACGGACCTCTTAGGGTCCCTGCCGCCTCGGACTACCCGACGGCAGATACCCCAACGTGCCTCAGCCTGTGCTGACTTCGCTGAATCGTCGTCGTCGTCGTCTGATGTGACGATTTTTACCTACTCTGTTGTACGATCGTTTTCCTATATCATTCAAAACCGTCGGATCTAATTTCCTCGTGTGAAGTTTTGACCTTGGACTTTGAGTCACCGAATTTTTACTGTTTAGTAGATAAGAGTACTTAGACGGCGAACTGACCCAAGTTCACGAGATCCGAGCCGATTCAACTACTGAGAGAAGGACTGACGTCAAGACACTCAACGGACCATTCTAAAGTGAGGTCCAGTATGTAGGAGGAACTTGTTCGCAATATTTATTTATCCCGTTATTTCTGATATCTTGTGTTTTTAGTTATATATTACTAGGCCAGTCTTCCGTGATTTAAAGGGATATTAAATGGGTTTTGGCCTCTACAAATATACCTTTAAAAAAAAAATTAATTCCTTGTGTCCAAGTACTAATGGTGTCTTGCACTTATAAATTATTAAAATCTACAAATCCTTACAATATCTCGCACCACTTCCAAAAGTTGAATTATCGATGTTAAATAAAATGACCAAGAAGTAGAGTTGGGAGAACGAGGGGTAAAGTTGGTAGAGCTGTGACATGACTCGGTGCACGTCAGAGGGAGTGCCCTCATCGTGGAGACCTGAACTTGTACGTGACAAACGAGACGGACCTTGTAAAGGGCAAGGGAAGTGACCAATTAGGGATGAGTAGGAAGGTTAGAGTCTAGCATAGAGTGGAGATTGCTCTGCGGTCCAATCCACGGAGAAAGGTCACATGGAGGACCTTGATCTTGATGACTCGGGTCCACGACGTCGATGACATCGGATGTGGGGATACGAGGTGTCGACACTCCCCGGCGGTGCGTGCCGCGGTCTCTCTTTCACGTACGTTTCGTTACCTCCGGTCATGTCGGTTACTATTTCTGTTTATTTTTAATCCTTTTTGCTCTTGTTTTGTTACTTGGTTCCTGATTGAATAAATTTGAAAATTTACGATATGTAATTCTATTTAATCTTCATATTGGAAGACTTTATATTAATTCTTATGTAAAATAGATCCTATAAGAAAAATTTTTTATAAAGAAATAAGTAAACCGACATGGTCCAGAATCAGCGTTCCGTATCTAAGTAGTTAGGAACAACGCCAGAAATTAAAGTCGTACACCCTAAATCAAGGGACTGGTCCCTGGCTTGAGTCCGGGGGACGTCACTCTCACGTCTTGGCAACGGAGACCTGGTGGTCCCTTCAGGCATAGACCCTATAAGAATTGGTACTTAGAAACGAATACAAACTGATTGTTTCAAAAAACATACAAAATTTTGAAATGAAACGAGGTTCCTTCTTCTTTTCAGAAGTTTAATCGTCAAAACAGAAAATCAGGGAGGGGTACATTATAGAAAGTAATAATTTTATATGTTTTAAGATCCTGAAGGGACCTCCAGGTGACCAATCCGGAGACGTGAAGGTGACGTCCCCGTGTCCAAGTCAGGGTGTACGGTGCGTCGTACCGGTTCTGTTTTTCGTGTGTGAAGGTGGGTGACGAGCTTCTCGGGTGCTCACTGGTCGTCCTTTACTTTTGGTTTCTCCTTTTGTCGATGTGAACTTCGGTCCATTCCATTAAGTCTTTCCCTAAAATATTTATTTTAAATCTTATTTCACCAAAATACACTCGTTAGCACAAGAAGTAAGGGATGTTTATTACAGGAACATAAGTAAGGATTGTAGAGTCCATAGAAAGAAAGGACAATAGATAAGAGGATCGGTAGAAAATTCCTATAAACGAATTGTTTGTCGAATTAAAAAAAGACTTTCAGTTACATAAATGTTGTGTGTAATATATTAATGACAAGAACAAGATGAAAATTCTATGTCTTGTGGGTATCTTTAGTGTGATCCGATATTTTCTTTAATTCTTTCTGGACATAGTCTTCCCATAGTCTTCTTACAAGTACATAGTCTTCTAAGTTATAACAATTCTGTCGCTCTTTCGTTTATCTATTTTAATTTCCTTAAAACATAATTATGTTTCTGTTTTGAGTTAAATTTTTATCTGTTTTCTAAAATTGTATATAAGTGATTTCTATATGGTTGAAACTTATTCGTGTACTTTTCTACAAGTTGTAGTAATTCCTTTACGTTTAATCCTGATGCTACTCAATGGTGATGTGTGAACGAGCTTGCCGATTTTACTTCCGACTGTTATAATTGATTTACAACCACTCCTAAGCCTCTTTGATCTTGGGATTCTGTCTCGAAACTTTTTATAAAATCGTCAAAGAATATTCTAGTATGAAAATACTACGACGGGTTGTCTTTGTTTTTGTAATACAGGTATTTTCTGAACATAATATTACAAATTTGTTGAAATAAGTATTATCCGTTTTAGACCTTTATTTTAGTGTTCGTATTAGACCACTTGTCTATTTATTAAAGACTATAAGATTTGTTGTCTTACGATGAGTAGTTATTTTTACCACGTTGATGATTATGTATGTATGTTATACCCACTTAGAATTTTCGTAATACGATTCACGTTTTTCGGTCTGTGTTTTCTGAACTTCGAAACACATATATTAAAGTAAAAATACTTGAAGATCTTTTCCGTTTTGACCTCTAACCACCAACGGTCTCTCAAACCCTCCTCCAAATAACGTTTCCCAATATTCTCATTAAAAATACCGTATAGTATTGACACCACCACCAATGTGCTGATATGTACACAGTTTTGAGTAGTTTGACATGTTGATCTTGATAACTCAAAATGAGATACATTAATATAGAGTTTGACTAATGTTTTTTTCACTATCTAAGTGTAAAATAACATAGAGTGTTAATGTTTTTCTTGGAATTTTGTACGTAAGATTTCAAAATTTGAGTTCGTAAATAATTTGTTATGTGTTTTAATTGTGGTTAATTCTACTCCGTCCAATGGTCTCCTTTATATGTTGCCTCTAACAAAAGTAGTGAATGATTAAGTGGAAGTTTGAGTTATTTTGGACTCTGATCCGTCTTGGATAGGTTTAGATATTGTCTTTCTTAGTTTATTGTTTCATGATGTACAAATCTGTTCAGTATTACTGCAATCGATATTTTACATAAAAGAGCTACACCAAGTATTACGTAATGTCACCACTTAAAAATTAATAAACTTTAAAATAAAAAAGTTTAATAATGAAAGATTTTGTATGTGAGAACCATTATTTCAATATGAAAAGTCGTTGTGTCCAACACCATTTAATGAGTGTCTGTGACTTCTTTCTACATTCCGTTCTTAGTTTTAAGACCACATACAAGACGAAAGTCTACGAAACTGTTATGATAACGTGACGATCGACATTTCATGTCATCACGTTATTTCAGTCTCGTAAGCAATCGTCATTATCCATCCTTTCTGTATTTTCGTAGAACGTAGTCAACTTCGAAGTCACACTCTTATGTTTCTTCCCAACGGTGAAACCTGTCTTCTATAGATTTTGGATTCTTGTAAATATAGTTACAGTTTTTTTTTCTGGTCCCAAATTTATAGTTTCACCATAAAAAAAATGTTGATTGGATACTAATTATGAGTTTGACTTTGTACGCGTCTATATCTTTCCCTAAAACATTTATTCAGTATTCGACACATTCAATAATTGTACTCACAACAATTATGGAATCTTGACCATAATTGTCTTGTCGAATATCAATGATGATTCCGTTTCAACACTTTTATAAAGACAAGACGACTCTCCACAACCAATCACGGGGGTATCGTTGACTGACTACTTGACGGTGTACTTTGTTATCCTAATGGTTTCTTTTGTTTACTTTTCATTTTATTCAAAGGGTTACAGATATTTGGGTTAGATAGAGAGACCTTAGATTTGATGTTATGTTTTTCGTAAACGGATAGAGTTCTCAAATGTCTGAAAGTCCTTTAGTAATACAGTATTTGTCCTATGATAATCGTGATGAATTGACTTACGATACTTTCCCTTAAAATTGTAAAGTCATTTGGGGATTTTGTAGAATTTATATTCTAAAGGAAGTTCGACTCTTTTTAGTTTCTCTTTTATCATTACCCTCCTCTTCTGAGAACTCTAAATTCTTAGTCTAAAGGAACATAAGTTCGGTTAATTGTAGGATTGGAAATTTTACCATTCTTTGGTAAGACTTCAGTCTACAGGTGGGTCTTTATCTTATTATAGTATCATACTATTATGGAAAACACGTATTAGTGATCGGAATAGTGTTTTCTTCCTGTGATCTGTTTATTATGATTTCGTTTTTCACTTCCCTTCTTTCAATCTCTTGTTTCTAATGGGATGTTACTCGAATAAGGAGGTAATTATTACTCCTAACTACGTTTTTGTGAAAGGTAATAAAAATTGGTTGGAAGGGAATTCACTAGGTCCAGTCGATGAACCAACCTACCCGGATTCTTTCCTTGAATTTAAGTCCTGTCGACCTTGTACTCACAGAACTGGAGTTTAGGATCCAGTGTATAGAGTCTATAATTCTCATAAAGTTGAGACGATCGGTTCGTAGTCCGAAAATTTTTTCCATAAATTTTTGTTTACAAATTAAAGGACTTAGTCCTCAATTTTGGGGACCCCCCCCCCCCCCTCTACTCCTATAGACAGAATTTTTGAATTCATGAAGAAAAAGTTTCAATCTATTATACATAAGATAAAGTAAATAATTTATAAGTTGTAACTAAGGAGTTAATATTTTGGTTTTTAGTCTCCTAACGTGTCCTTTAGTAAATGGAAACCTTAGAATCTTTTATTTGGTAAGTGTCTATTTTGTAAAAAAAGATTTTCGTGTACCGTTTAGATTTCTACTCGATAGGATAAAATATGATGGGTTAGTTATGTTTCGTTATTATTATGTTGACATTATCAAGTTTATGTTAAAAATTTGTTAAAACAAAGGCACTAATACCTTTGTTTCTTAAACTTGTCGTTTTTTTCAATACTGAGTCAATTTTCCTTAAGTTCTTCTGAACGAAAGAAGAGAAAGAGAGTATTTTTCTTGAAATTTTTTGATGGAGTAGTAAGTTTGTAGATTTTCAAATTTAATTCTCAGACCGATGGAGTATCAAAAGATTTTGGAAAAAAAAAAAAGTTCTACATGTGTAGTGACAAATTTTATTTTACACAAGTTAGATTTGGTACAGGTCAGTCTGATAACTGAGATTACGTTTCAGTCTTTTCTGAAGTAACCATGGAGTTTTAATTTTCGGTTGAACTTTCCCTTTTTTTTTTTGACAATTTTCGTGTTAATCATAGTAGATCGAGGAATGTTAATCCGTCTTTATAGGTAGACCTCCATCCTTAAGTATTACCTCCTTTTTGGATCCTAAAAAAATTTTCTGCCAATTGTTATTGTTATTGTTTGAAAATTGATTTTCAAGCAAATAATGTCTAAAACTTTCGACGTAATTTAAGATGGAAGAAACGACGGTCAAGAGCGGAAGGGTTAAAGGTATGTGTGGGGTGTTTCTTTTAGCTTTAACTTTTGCAATCTTCGTTGACTTTCGTTTAGTTTCAGCCAAAACATAATTATATAATCTCCGTGAAGTTAAGTAATTATGTAGTCTTCTTTTGCTTTTATTCTAGATAGTTCCAGAGAGTAAAAGACCTCCACCCTTACCCCCACTCCTATCATGTCAAAAGGAATTTTCTGGTGATGTACAACGCCTATAATTCCTCTGGGTTCCAACTCGAGCCCCTCCCATCGTGTCCATGTTTGCTATGAAATCCTATTTCGGTGCCTTACCGTCCCTCTTCTCCTCGCCTAACACTACCTCTAAAACCGAAAAAATGAATTGGAACAATAAAAATTGTTGTTGTTTTTTTTTGGCTTGCCCTCTAGTTAGTTACGACCCACGCAGGAGGTTTAAGGTGTAAAATTTTCCTTTGGTCGGGTTAGGCTTGTGAGCATTACGTCACCGCCCACCTCCCAACCCCCCATCTGTCTTGTTCCCTTGATTCCTTTTTCGCGCCCGCTAGATCGGTGATCAGTTGCTTACCCTCCCTCTCTTATTTATCCTGTTCTCTCCCTTCCTCGGTTTTCTTTTTTGATCCTGTTCGGGAGGTCAAACCGCGGGAGCTTGATCGGATCGTCGTCGCCCTCAGGAAAGGTTAATAAGCGGGGGCGGGGGATGTAAGTGTTACTTACTTCGGTCCGTTGAGGTCTCGTGACCACGTTAGGTGTAGGGTTAGGGCGGGCGCAAGGTCGTTTCCTTGAGCACCAAGTCTAAGGGTTCCGAGTGTGGAGAGGGGGTGGCTTCCCGGTTTGACCAGATCCTCGGAGGAGTCGGCGGTTCTTCAACACGTGCGCTCATCTCGTAGGAAAGAGTCTGAACAAGTCGGACGAGGCCCGACTTGCACTTGCGAACTCGGGATTTCTCTAAAGAGAGGCGGGGAGAGCCGCATAAAGGGTGGGGTGGGAGATCGGGGCGAAAGAGCCTCCCACTTGCTGGAGAGGGGAAGATCCCCGCAAATCTCTGGTAAAGACAGTCCAGAAAAGCCACCTTTATGTGTCTTGCGACAGACGTAGTTGGTGTCGAGGAGTTCCCCGCGTTTCGACTCCCGTTCGTTTTTCCTTAAGGTTTCCGGGGCGTGGGAGTCGTAGAGGGCGGTAAAGGGAGCGCTCAAAGGGCCTACATTGGGGAAGGGAGCGCCGCCAATTTTTCTCTGGTCCGCCGCCGCTGAGGGAAACCACGTCCTCCTCCCTCGAGCTCGGGATCAGGTCGGAGGAGGCGGACCCCAAAGGCCGCTGAGGTTTAGCGCAAGGTTGAACCTCCGGTAGCCCCTTTTTTATTTGCCGGGTCATCTGGAGGAAGTGAAGTGTGAGTGGTAGTCAAGGTCGAATAGCTGGAGGCGGAGGTACAACTTATCAACTGTAAGGAGTCTGGCGCCGCCGCGAATTCGGCGTTTGGCATGGTCGTGACTCCCAGGGATAACCTGTCGACAGTAAGTTGCAGAGCAAGACTAACCAGGGGGGCGAAGTGGCCGCGGGCGGGTAACCTCCGACCCTTTGCGGGGAGGCGTACTTTGCGGAAAAGGACAACCCGTTCCTGTGTTTTGCGGCGTCCTCCTAACCGAGGATGTAGAAAAAAAAAGGGTAACCGACGTCGGCATAGAGCCGTAAATTAAAGTGTCGCTCCCAAGACGTCTCCTCTCGAACGCTAACCACGTCAGCCTTCTTCTCGGTTGGTTAATGTGGTTTCGAAGGTGTTTGTCGTTTCCCCTGCACTGTGCGGAAAAGAGGCTGAAGGGGAGGTGAAGCGAGGGCGGAAGGGGAATAAGTATGCTCTTCGCGGAGTAAGGACTAACCGGGTTCGAAGCACCACGAAGTCGGTTAGTGTTCGGTCTGACACGAGGGCCGTGATTTATCTCTCGCTTACCCCCTTTCTGGTTCCAATGCTAACCAGGGAGGCGCTATACCAAAATTAAAACTTAAAAGGAAATACCGTTCCCTCTCCGGTGACTCCACTGAGGTAGCATAGGGGCCTGAGAATTCTGATCATTCACGTCCCAACAGAAGGATGCAATGGACCCGAGCGAAGAGAACATCGATCTAGACAACGACGACCGCAAGCATTGCCAAACGTCTCCACCCTTGAAACCGACCTGAGTCTCTCCTCTACTTAACCTTCTCCTCCCAATTCCGACCCATTCTTCACGAGGTGGACCGAGCCGAGATTAGTATTAATATAAATTAATTGCGAGACGTTTTTATACAAAACCTCGTTTCATAGGCGGAAGGAAAACGTGTACGGACATCAAGCGCCTGGTTGACGTACCCGTAGTGAACCCAAGAATAGATTTTACGTCTAATAGACCGAGGCGGGTCTGGATGACTTAGTCTTATATGTAAAATTGTTCTGGGGACTAAGGATACGTGAAACTCTTTCATGTATAAAACTGTTCCTTACTATGCCACAAGGAGCTAAATCAGAATGATAGCGGGAGACAAGACACTCTCATAGCCGAAATTTTCACATAGGACAAAAGATACACGGATCATTACACGCCCGATTCGAAATCCCTCGGAGTGGGAGAAATCTTTTTGTTCTGACCTCGATTGTTTGTCGTTACGACGTGTTGTATTTATTCGTGCATGGTTTTTATCGGGACACCTAAGAGTTCTCCTTAGTTAACTTGACTATTACCTTGCACTAACTGATTTTCAACAAATACCCTCACATTTGTGTAAAAGGGAAATTTTACACAAAATCCTTCTACAATTTCTTTGCGTTAACAGTAAAAATTTGGCTTGCTTCCCGAGGACACAGACGTCGCGTCTTTCGATTTGAGACTGACCCACTCAAACGGCGTTTCATTTCCAAAATAACATCCCTCGGTTCGTACCTTCACCCTCTGTTCAGAGTCTAAGTGAGGTTGAGCCAGAGAACTCACGACCCAAAAATTTCCCCTTCTTGTTTCCTCGACTCTAATTAGTAGAATTAACAGACGTCAGATCCCCAGAAATCAGCGGACACCAGGGACCCCAGACATAGTTATGTTAGACATTTTCAGTAAAATGGAACCTTCTATTAAGTCTTGTCGTCTACTTGTCACCACAAATAGACTTTTCGACACGGAGTTCCTTGGACTGAAAGTAATGAATAACAACCCGATCTGGTTTTCTCTTTGTTCTTTTTCTTGTTTTTTGGTCTGTAAGCAAAAGCAATATTTAATCTGTATCATGAAATAAAGGTAAAGGCAACGACGGTACGAAATTTTCATGGGGGTCTGGTTTTCGTAAGAAAACATAGTGTCCCACCTCAAAAGTATCGTCACGGACGAGATCACCGTCTCTTCCGTTACCGTTGGGTGAGGTCATAAGAACGGACCTTTTAGGGTCCCAGTTGCCTCGGACCACCCGACGGCAGATACCCCAACGTGTCTCAGTTTGTGCTGACTTCGCTGAATCGTCGTCGTCGTCGTCGAGAACACCTTCTCTCATTAAGAGAGAGATGATAACTAAGGTAGAAACATGACCTTTATGAAAACCTGGGTAGGAAATTGGTATACTTCCACCATACTAAACTTCTTGATTTTTTGAGGAAGTGGTTCTCTAAAAAGTCTTAACATAATTTCATATAAGAAAAAAAAAAAAACCGACCACCGATTGTCACCCACGAACTATGTGGTATTACATTAAAATAAATTAATAATAAAAAAATTGAAATAAAATGAAATGTTATGACGTAACCAAAACGGTATGTAGTTGTACTTAGGTGGTGCCCACATGTACTCAAGGGTTAGGACTTGGGGGGAGGGTGGAGGGAGGGGTATGGTAGAGAGACCCAGTAGGGTCACGTGGTCGGGGTTCGTAGGACATAGGACATATATATGATTGTGTATATATACCTTAAATGTTTCTACCATTGCTATTGGGACATACGCTCTGTCGTTTTCTCTGTGTCTACATATCTTGTCTGAAAACCTGAGACACCCTCTCCCTCTCCCACCCTACTAAACCCTCTTACCGTAACTTTGTACATATTATAGTACATTCTTTGATTAGTGGTCAGATCCAAGCTACGTCCTATTTCATATAAGAATTAGTTTTATCCCTTGTGAACGATCTATTGTGAATCGCCCTTACTAAAGAAGGTAAGTAAACAACTTACTTTGTAATGAATTACGGACGATATGAAATTTAGGACCCCTTTCTCTACTTATTTTAAATAGGATGGGAACTTTATAGAGTGTCAGGTCACCCCACTGTTTGCACATTCATTTTTGATGTTACGACGATTCAGTGAAGTCAGCACAGGCTGAGACACGCTGGGGTATGTGCCGTCGGGTGGTCGGAGGGGGGCAGGGACCCTAAGAGGTCCGTTCTTGTGACCTCCCCTAACGGTAAAGGAAGAGGTTACGTACTTTCACTTTTCACTTTCACTTCAGCGAGTCAGCAGAGGCTGGGAGTCTCTGAGGTACCTGACGTCGGAATTTCCGAGGAGGCAGGTACACTAAAAGGTCTGTTCTCATGACCTCAATCCATTAACAGTGTTAGTCAAGTCAAGTCAAGTCAAGTCAGCGAGTCAGCACAGGTTGAGACGCTGGGGCACTTAGCGTCGTGCGGTCCGGAGGGACAGGTAGTGGTTGAGGGCCTCAAGTGAGTGTGAGTGCAGGTAGTTCAGTAACTACGGTAGGTCGGTAGAGTAGGAGACAGCAGGGGAAGAGGAGGACGGGGGTTAGGGAGGGTCGTAGTCTCAGAAAAGGTTACTCAGTTGAGAAGTGTACTCTGCCGGTTTGATGATCTCAAAGTCGAAATCGTAGTAAGGGAGGTTTCCTTAGGGTCCCGACTAGAGGAAGTTTTACCTGACCAACCTAGAGGAACGTCAGGTTCCCTGAGAGTTCTCAGAAGAGGTTGTGGTGTGAAGTTTTCGTAGTTAAGAAACCGTGAGTCGAAAGAAGTTGTCAGGTTGAGAGTGTAGGTATGCACTGGTGACCCTTTTAGTATCGGGCCTGATCTGCCTGCAAACAACCGTTTCATTACAGAGACGAAAACTTATACGACAGATCCAACCAGTATTGAAAAGAAGGTTCCTCATTCGCAGAATTAAAGTACCGACGTCAGTGGTAGACGTCACTAAGACCTCGGGGGGTTTTATTTCAGACTGTGACAAAGGTGACAAAGGGGTAGATAGAGGGTACTTCACTACCGTGGTCTACGGTACTAGAAGTAAAATACTTACAACTCCAAATTCGGTTGAAAAAGTGAGAGGAGAAAGTGAAAGTAGTTCTCCGAAAAATCAAGGAGAAGTGAAAGACGGTATTCCCACCACAGTAGACGTATAGACTCCAACAACTATAAAGAGGACCGTTAGAACTAAGGTCGAACACGGAGAAGGTCGGTTCGCAAAGAGTACTACATGAGACGTATCTTCAATTTATTCGTCCCACTGTTATATGTCGGAACTGCATGAGGAAAAGGATAAACCTTGGTCAGACAACAAGGTACAGGTCAAGATTGACAACGAAGGACTGGACGTATATCCAAAGAGTTCTCCGTCCAGTCCACCAGACCATAAAGGTAGAGAAAGTCTTAAAAGGTGTCACATAACACTAGGTGTGTCAGTTTCCGAAACCGTATCAGTTCTTTCGTCTTTATCTACAAAAAGACCTTGAGAGAACGAAAAAGGTACTAGGTCGCCTCCAACCGTTAAACTAGAGACCAAGGAGACGGAAAAGATTTTGGTCGAACTTGTAGTCCCTCAAGTGCTAAGTGCACAACGACTTCGGACCGAACCTCTTAAAACTCGTAATGAAATGATCGTACACTCTACTCACGTTAACACGCCATCAAACTCGTAAGAAACCGTAACGGAAAGAAACCCTTTACAGTGTTATTCCCACACACTTTTCCTCACGATACCTCCGTGTCTTCTCCACTACATTTGTAGATCATTTGTAAGGTATTCCCGTTCTTTACAACCAGAAGAAGTGTCAACATAGGGGATGGATGGTGTCATGGATCACCTAGTATTTGTCAGTATAAAGTACGTGGATCTATGTGGTTGACAATAAAAAGACATATCCCCACACACACATTATATTATATATTTTCAATGTATTTAATATATCTTTATGTACCAATCTACCCCGAAGTGTCCACCGTGATCACCATTTCTTGGGCGGACGGTTACGTCCTCTGCATTCTCTTCGTCCGAACTGGGGACCCAGTCCTTCTAGAGGGCCTCCTCCCGTACCGTTGGGTGACGTCATAAGAACGGACGTCTTAGGGTACCTGTCTCTTCGGACCGTCCGATGCCAAGTATCCCAGCTTTTCTCAACCTGTGTTGACTTCGTCGAATCGTGTGTACGTACACCAATATATATATATATAAGATATCATATGTAATATGTAATGTGTATATGGGGATATTTCTCTTTATCGATTGGTCATTGTTAACCACTTAGACACACTCACTATACTTACAATTAATACGATAAGAATATTTAAAAGAGTTCCAAACTTTAAAAAGTTTCAATTCTCATCTCCTCTAAGTACAACTACATACCGTTTTGGTTATGTTATAACATTTCATTTTTTTTTTTTAAAAAAAATTATTTTTTTTTTCTCATCTCCTCCCGAAGGGTCCACCGAGTCACCATTTTTTAGGTGGACGGTTACGTCCTCTACGCCCAAGTTAGAGATTAACCCTTCTTGGGTGTACGTTTCCTCGTCGACTCAGGTACGTGGTGTTGACAAGTCGGACACGAGGTCTCGGGCCCTCGTCGTTGATGACTCGGGACACGACGTTGATGACTTCGGGTACACGGATCTTGGACACGAGACGTTGTTCTCTTCGGTGGTGTTACTCTTCGGGAGTGTGAGTTGAGTTCTCATCGGAGGCGAGAGACATTGATCTCTTTTAGGATACGTCGTTGTTTCTGGGTCATGTTCGGTTTTTTTTTTTTTTTTTCTCATCCCCTTTTATCTGATATAGTTTTCTGTTTTTGTTCCCCCTCGGGTCCCCTCTTATCACTGCAGTTGACTTCTGTCTTCTGTCTTTCCCCTCACGACGATTCCTCTTCCCTGTCCTACTGAATCTCTTTATAAAGACTAAGCACATATACTCATGAAAAATTTAAATCAGATAAGATATTACCTTATAAGAATAAAGGAGTGAAAAAAAAAATAGTACAACACCATGTCCGACAAACCCAAAAAAAAAATTAACCGGAATTTAAGAAAAGTTTCGTTTCATTCATTTTACCTTCACATAAAAAGTTAAATGTTTTTATTCTTTTTACGAAACTCAGTAGTCCTTTCTTACTCAAAGATAGATCACAATCGTCAACCTTAGGGTGGATTAGAAAGTTTTTCTTAAACATTCAGAGTAATGCGAAAACCTTTCCCCTGTCATGTACAGAGTAGATCTATTTCTAACGATATATGCGATAATTAACTCGTCAATAGGAGATGTCTCATAGCTTTCGAAAATTATTTCGTTACTACCACTTTCTTTG
Source organism: Capra ibex (assembly GCA_006410555.1). NCBI lineage: Eukaryota > Metazoa > Chordata > Mammalia > Artiodactyla > Bovidae > Capra > Capra ibex. The sequence goes on from SJYO01017864.1 coordinate 1,044,072, forward strand.
GAATCGAACGACTTAGGAGACAGGATACACTCCACTCTTAAGTCATAGAAAATTAAAACCTTTTCGATACTACTAAAAAATTATGTTACAATTAGATCTTTTATAGAGTCTGACGTAGAAAGATAGGACTGTCTATTCTGTATAAGAAAAGTAAGAAATGAACACAGTTAATGATATAAATTAATCTTCCGATAATCTATCATTATTACTGGGTCCCGGGTCCTGTGTGTGTATACCTTCTCTATTCTCTTTTATAATAAAGTAAGGATCTAAAAAAAAAAAAGTAGTTTTCTATTAAAGGGTTTACTATATGTAACCTTATACATCTTAAGAAATCTTTAGACTTACGTCTCCGTGACCTTGTTGGTGGTCCTTTACCGATCTTTCTCTACTGGGTGAAAGTCTTTCCACCATAAAAAGGTCGATTATCATATACCGTTTCCATTTCACAGGTTATGATGAGGTTCCGAATAATCTTTCTTTATGTGTTTGTTCTTTACCATCAGGAGACTCAGGAGACAGACATTAGAACCAAGGGTAAACGGGTTTCCGTTGTCATAGGTGAAAACACTAACAAAACACTGCAAAGATTCATTATACAAATATTATAACATGATTAAGAAGGGGGGGATGGGGGGCTCCAATTTGAGCCACATTTAAATTTCTTGACGATTAACGATGAAAGAAGACAGAAGGGTTACATTGACACAGTATTAAAAACCGACAGTAAACACAGTTTTCACAAGACGGATACACAAGGAGATTCTCAAAGTATCACAGGACACAGTATTAAAAATTAATTTATGAGTTACAAATATGATATTTTATAACATATTGTCGACTAGTAATGTACAATTGATACTAAAGTAAATAAAAGAATCTGTTGAAAAAGGATCTGTAACAAATATACAAATAAAAAAATTCGTGAAGAGTCATTGGACCCGGTTTGAAATGTCTTTTTATTATTTGAGGTGAGTCTTATAAGTTTACGTGATCCATTAAATAGATAAAGGAAAAAAAAAAAGGACGACTTCGGAAGACAATGTGAACGAATAAAGTGACCGATTCATTTCCCAGTCATTTGATCATAAAAATATCCAGAGTACTCGATTTTTACCAAAAATCTTAAACATCATCCACCCTTTTTTTTAGTTTTCTTCTGCTTATGAAACACTGTATACTTTTGAGATACTTTAAGTTTAAAGTTATCGGTATTTATTGTAAATAACCTAATGTCGGCATCAGTAACAGGTACCGACAAAACTACGTCTTAACTCACCGACATCGTCTCAACTCACCAACTACCGAACATTTCGGATTTTATAAATAATAGATCGGGAAGTGTCCTTTCCAGGCGACTGGGGACGGGACCCGGGCGACGTTTTGACAGAAGGTTCCTGAATACCAGTGGTAATAGGACCTTTAAGAGTAATAATAGAGTGAAGACGAGAGTGTGAACTGACTTTAAAACCGGTCCATACCCTAACATTTGTAAAGAGGTAGTCTTGGCGTCCTACCGACAACTTGAGACTACAGTAGGATAAGAGTCCGGAGACATAGATCCGTCACAAAAGAGACCTTCGAAAATCTTATAGGAGAAATGAAAACCACAAGATTTACTACTGCACGGAGTTACACGTAGAAATAAGTTTAATACGACCCATTAAAGTCATATTAAAGTTAGACCTTTAAGTTCAGGAAGTCAAGATCCCTTATAAAAACATAACAAATAAACTATTTTAAGAGAGGTAAAAAAAGACAAGAGTAGATTTTGAAATTAGAAGTTTGACAAGATAATGTAAAATTTTTAAAGATGATAAAAAATAAAATTTTTGCAAAAGAAAAGGAAAAAGTTCCTACGTTCTAGAGCTAAGAAAAAACCCCCGGAACTAGGAAAAATTTTAAATAAAAATTAACTAACTACTAACGAAATGTTATGACCAAACTATAGACAGTATATAGTTGTACTTAATCGGTATCCACATGTACACAGGGAAGGGCAATCCAACAATGTCTCGGGACCAAACTCAAGGCACTCAGTATGTCGTTTAAAAGAAACCGGCACATAAAATGTATACAATCATATATACGAAGGTACGATGAGAGAGGTAAGTAAAGTGGGAGAGGAAGGAAAGGGGGTAGGACAGGTATAGTAAAAGACTTCAAAACACAAAACCAAAAAAAAAAAATTCAAAAGAAGATGAAAAATGTAAGAAAGGTAAAGGGAGAGACAAGTAAAACCAGAGACAAGAAGTATAAATTCTAAGAAGGATTTTACTAACTACGAGGAACCGACAATATACAGTTTCCTTCTGTGTTTTTTCTATCAACCAACCGTCGAGTTTCATGGCCTACACTTATAACAGTTCGATGTCGGTCAAAGGGACCTCTTCTTAGATAAGAGGAGGTCCTCCTTACTCTTCACACCCCAAAATTCCGGTCCTTAATTTGAACCCACCGAACATAAACCCCTCGACTCGACTCCTTCCCTTAACTCACAGAGTGAAAAATCAAGTCCTGGTAGGGGACAGAAGACTTATCACTGCATCTGTACTGGGATGATACGGACCACTGGGTTTAAGTCGTTGAGATTGAAGAGGTCTCTTATCTGAACGGGTATTTTACTTTTGGTCCTGTGACGGATCGACGTACCTGACCTCCCTTCTGCAGTTTCCGGATAGGTCAGCAATTCTGAAAATTAATTAGGTTAATTCGGGTTACCGTGGGGTGAGGTCCTGAGAACGGACCTTTTAGGGTACCTACCTCCTCGGACCACCCGACGTCAGGTACCCCAGCGACTCCCAACCTGTGCTGACTCGCTGAAGTGAAAGTGAAAAGTGAAAAGTAAGTGACCTCTTCCTTTACCGTTGGGTGAGATCACAAGAACGGACCTCTTAGGTCCCCGCCGTCTCGGACCACCCGACGGTAGACACCCCAGCGTGTCTCAGACTGTGTTGACTTCACTGAATCGTCGGTTTGGAGGGGTTTCCCTGAACCACGAAAGTTCAGACTTTGAAGAGGCTCAAGACCCTAAACAGAACGAAGGAAAACCGAAGAGATGGTAGGTCAGTTCGGAGTCGAAAGGAGACAAGACGGTTCAGTCAATGGTGACAAGGTAAAAGGCTCTACGTCAAGTGTGCATAGTAGATAATATCATAGACAAGGATAAGAAACAGGATACTCAAATACGGAAAAAATAAGGAAATGACAGAAAAAGTACTACAAAGTCTTCCCTCATGTGGAAAAGAATATTTAAAATATATCGGTTAACTCAGAGTGTTTTACGATAATACTTAAAAAAAATATCTGAAGTAAACATTGGTTGGATACCAACGTCAGATACTTGTTAGAATCAGGACTATCCTTAGAACCAATTATAAAAGTAAATAAGACACTTCATTCTGTTTGCACTTTGTGTTTCTAAATACCACCTTGAAGTAAAGTCATTCGTTAAAGACTATTTATTAGTAAAAGTTTATGACCTCATTATGAGGAGTTAAAAAGACGGTAAGTTTTACATTACTGATGTCTGTTCTATATGAGAATTCAAATTAGACGGGATAATTACAAAAAATAGTGAAAAAAAATGAGTAAATGAATAAATAAATAACCGGTACAACGTGTCGTACACCCTAGAATCAAGGGACTGGTCTGCAGTTTGGGTGTGGGGGACGTAACCTTGTGTCGGAATTTGTGACCTGACGGTCCCTTCAGGAGTAGTGAAAGAATTGTCACTTGTTTTATTATTTAGTTCGGGAGTAAACATCCCGAAACACAAACCAAAAAAAAAACTGGGACTTCGAGCTCCCTAGAATCAAGGGGATGGTCCATAGTTTCGGTACGAGGGACGTCACCTTTACACCTTAGGATTGGTGACCCGACGGTCCCCTAAGGGTGTAAACATCACAAAATATTATCCCTAAGGGACCACTGAGTCTACCATTTCGTAGACGGACGTTACGTCCTGTGACCCAAACTAGGGTCTAGCCCTTCTAAGGGACCTCTTCCTTTACCGTTGGGTGATGTCATGAGAACGGATCTCTTAAGGTTCCTACCTCCTCGGACCACCCGATGTCAGGTACCCGAGCGTTTCTCAGTCTGTGTTGATTCGCTGAAGTGAAAAATACTATTGGTACCATATTTAAGAGGGTAGTACCGGTCAAAAATTCAAAGGTAACACTTCAGGAACTTACACCGTAACCCTCCTTTACTCGTCATTATATAGATTTCGTAAAAGTGATATATCTATTTTATTCAATTTTTGTACTTCTCGTATGTATAATCATTTTGGAAATACTTTACGACTCAAAACATATGAATATTTATGGAAAATTCTAGATTTAATAGATTTTAGATTTAATGGATTAATATTCAAATATATTAAATTTACCATCTAAATTGTTGACCGAGTGTCTGAAGGATTTTTACATTGTCATTCATGGTTAGGGTCGTGTAGTAATTTCGTGTCCGACTCCCTCTCTCAGTTAGGTGGCTCAAATTGGTCTTACAGGTCGAGGAAAATTTCAGACAAAAGTATTGACTCCCTAACCACTTATATCCTTTTTCCCTTCGTCCTCCGGTCAAGAGAAACAGTCTAACTAGGGATTGTTTTCTGTAGTTCCGCTCTCTCCCTTGTCCTTGTCTCCTCCCTCCCAACACTTCTCGTCGACTTTCTGTCGCTCCCCTCCAATGATACCTTTAGAGTCTAGGTCCCCTTAGGATCAGTCACTTGAGACGGAACCTATCTCCAAAGAAGTATATTATCAGAGCCGGTACCTAAACTACTCCAAATTGAAGAAAAGATTGTTGGTATTCAAAAAACAACGAAGGACTCCGAAAGGATTTATAGAAGTAAATCTCATAAAAACGAAATGCCAAAAAAAATTAGTTAGAAAATCTGTAGGGAACACAAATTGTTAGGGACAAATCGGAAGGAAGTAATGAAGTCACTTTTCCTTTTCACTATATTATTTACACTTTAGTCGATAGAACTCCATACAGAGGGTTCGGAAATTCTTGTTAATTCTTTTTACAACAATTAGACTCCGGACCGTTAATCAATTTATTCTACGATAGTTCTTAGAAATGAGGATATTGCCAACAACTATTGTGTGCGACAGTGGACAACGGTACTTCCCACCGGAGACACCTCGATTTCGTAAAGAATCAGAACTTATGGGTGTCACCCCGACCCCCTCCAAGAAGTCAGGAACCTTAGACCCTCAAATCGTTCGGATCTCGACGTATGGTTCACGACCTCCCAATGTCCCACTTGTTGACACCTTACTTACACATAAAATTTCTGGTTAACAAGGATAAGTTTACATTCAAGCTTCTCTTCCTCCGGGTCGGGAACTCTGGTAAAAATCAAGACGACGAACTTATTCCTGTAGAAACAAGGAGTCCATCGTTGTCGATTTTGGTCGCTTCGGGAAGAAGTGCAGTTCGGTCGAGACTGAATTAAAAGAAGTCTTTTCCTAAACCTAATTTTAGATTTATACGATCAATCCCAAATAAAAAATTAATTAAACAACATCATATCAACAAAATGTTACAACAGAATGATAGACGACATGTCGTTTCACTTAGTCGATATGTATATGTATCTAGGGGAGAAAAAAACCTAAAGGAAGGGTAAATCCACTGGTGTCTCGGAACTCATCTCAAGGAAATCTCCTTGATTTCAAGAGTAATCAATAGCCGAGATACGTATCATCACATATATACAGTTAGGGTTAGAGAGTTAAGTAGAGGGTGGGGAGAAAGCGGGGAACTATAGTTATACGCCACGACTCTTCAGCGGATTCGACATAGGTTGAGATGTACTGGGATACCTGACGTCGGACGGTCCGAGGAGACAGACACCCTAAGAGGCCCGTTCTTATGACCTCACACAACGGTACGGGAGGAGGTCCCCTAGAAGGCTAAGTCCCTAGCTTAGACGTAGAGGACGTAACGTCCGTCTAAGAAATGGTGACTCGGTGGTCCCTATCGTGAGTGGCTATAGTTATATACTCACAAATTTTCACAAAATTTTATTTACAAAACTTTGTGGGTATAGAATCTAAACCCCATCAATAATAATAGAACATATAGTGGATAAGATGATAACGTAGTGTCACATAATCCTGTTTGTACCAGAAACCTCTGCATGTCTAAACTTGAATTCCGAAGTCACGTAAGGTAACCTATGTAGTAAAGTAGAAAGATTCGGAACTAAATAAGCCTAAATTTACCACTGCTTTTAAGAGAATGAGTCCCTTTTATGGAACATGTTGTTACTTCTGACTGACTTTTTAACATACACTTCCACGGATTTTCATTTACCCGTAGGTCATTTTCCAATTAAATCAAAAAGAAAGTGATGGTTGAGAGGTGGTTCAAGGTACCTACGAGTCATTTACAATAGTCGCTTCTTTAAATGAAGGAAAATTTTTGACTGTGATGGGTTGACAACGGAAGAATAGAAGAGACAATAACAATGGTTTGGTTTAACTCTAGGTGAACGGGTTGAGTCTCGGGTCGAGTAGTTGACTGGGATGTGACACTACTTCCTGTGATGTCACAAGTAACGTCCTATGGTTTGTTCCTCTTTCCCGTCGATTACGAGTTTTCTAGACTTGTTGAGTGACCGAAAGTCCGTTCCTAAAAAAAAAAAAAAACCAGAATGACGTGTACCGTACACCCTTAAGGGACTGGTCCCTTGTTTTGGTGTGTGGGACGTCACGTTTCAGAAATTGATGACTTGTAGGTCCCTTTTGGGTCCGTTTCTAAACAGTTCCGTCATAATTCCGACTCCCAGCATCCCACGGACGAGTCGACTACCTGAAAGAAGACAAACGAACCACCATTCCATTATTCCACTACAAATCCACCATTCCATTATTCCACTACAAGTAGTGGTAAATACGAAGAGTGGTCAAACCCCAGATTCACGAACACCAGTCGTATATCAGTCGTAGAAAGTGGACCCAACCGTCCCACGTCCCCACAGGAATCAAAGACGTTCTGTTGTGTTTCTATACGTAGTCAACAATGTATATAGGGTACTCCTTCTTAATCAAAACACTGACAAAATAGAGACTTGATAACAAATTCGAGAATAATGAAAAAAACGAACTGACGAAAAGGAAACTAAGACGTAAGGGAGTGAAGAGATTAATCATCGACAAACTCAGACGAGAAACCTTGAACTCCCTGTAGACCCTCTGACTTCAGAAAAAAGATGTTTACTCTGTTTCCTCTGTTTTTTCCGGAAAACGTAACCCTTCCGGGACGTTCCAGGACGAACTAAAGTAATACTTCTTTAAATGAACTGACTCGTTTCTTATCGTTTTGTTTTGGTTTTGTTTTAATCTCATTGTATTATGGTTTCGGTTCCATAAAAGTCTCTATCAAATCTAGACTCAAATTGAAAAGGGGGTCAAGTCCCACCAGAGTCTACCGGCACCCCAACGATGTCGGACACTACGGAACTTCACCCTGGGGTCAAAGGACTGGTTCCTGACTTGGACCCGGCGTCGCGAGTCGGACCGTGAACAGACGAAACTCCTTTCTAAAGTCGTTTCTCCACTTTTCGTCACTCCGTTCATTGCACGAATAATCCTCTCTTCTATGTACATCTCTTTCATGTCCGTCCGAGTCTCTCTCTTTCAACGTGTGAAAGCTCCACCTAATTTAACGAATATGTCCCAGTCAAGAAGGACCACAGGAGACCGGTTAGTAGAACGAAACTGAAACTCAGGGACAAATCAGACCCAGTCCCGGGAGGGAAGTAACCTTTTCTGGGACTACGACGTTTTCTAACTCCTGTCCTCTTCCCCCTCTGTCTCTTACTCTACCAACCTACCGTACTGACTGAGTTACCTGTACTCACACTCATTTGACGTCCTCTATCACTTCCTGTCCCTAGGGGACGGACGACGTCAGGTACCCCAGTGTCTCAATCTATGTTGAATCGCTTACTTGTTGTGGTCCCGGGAGGGAACATACGTACACGTAGCAAATCGGTTTTACCTAAGGTCACGTTCTCGGAGACTCTTCAATGTTTAAACCTAAATCACGAAATGACGTAATGTCTTGTATTATACCAGACCGAGGGGAAGGGGACTCCCAGAAAAGACGTGTACGTATCTAATCCTCGGAGGATCTGGAGTTCTTTATGCACCAGAGATAGAAAATAGATTTGTCCTGAGTTGAGAAGGAACGGGGACGGTAATAGAAATAGAACTTTGTAGACAGTCCTGAAGGACCACTAGGTCACCAACTCTTAGACAGAAGATTACGTTCCGTGTGTCCAAGTCAGGGACCAACCCCTTGATTCTAGAGTGTACGACGTCCCGTTGATTCGGACGAACGACGTTTATCTCTTCGGGGGGCACACGGTGTTGTTTGTGGGTCACGTCGGTTTTTCCTTTCTTTTCCTTATAGACAGATCGCCCCTGTCTCAGGTCGACGAGTCGGATCCCAGGGAGATAGAGGACGAAGTCCGCCTGAAGACCCAACGACCACCACTGGACAAACGATTGGTATTACCACCGATGTTCTTACACAAGTAAATCACTATTACGTAACTGGATATGTCAGTTTTTAAAATAAAAACACACACATAATAAGAAGTTATTTTTTACATTTATAAAAGAGATGTCTTTGGTACGGGTTTAAGTTTGTCGCTTCTTCTTTCGATTTTCGGTTTCGCTTTTCTAATAAGTTTTCTTTTCTTCGGAGAGTGAAGGTCAGATTCGATCAATGTGGAGGAGGAGGCGGTGGGAGTGGTCTTTCCATTCCGTATTACACCTTGTCTCTTTTACAATTTTTAGACCAGTCAAACCCTCGTTCAGTGGTCTACATAGTTACTTTTTACGTCTTGCGGTGGATTAAGCTTAAAGTCTATTGGTTACTTACTAAAAAACACACAACAGGGACGTTGTAAACTTTATGTGAGTTTTTTAATAAAAAAATCATGAATAAGTAAAAAATAGACTTTAATTTAAAATCGACTCGTAGGACTAAAAGTACACCGTTGGTATCAAATTCTCAAGTTTACTGCCTGATGGTCACCGGGTCACCGATCCTAAGGTCCCCGGATCTAAGTTAGGGACAAGACCCTTGATCTAGGGTGTACGCCGTTGACTCAAGTGTCCGACGTTTATTTCTTGGATATTTAGCGCTACTTCTCCCTTCTAGGATACACGACGTCGATTCTGGACCATGTCGGTTTATTTATTTTTAATTAAGCAAAAAATTTTTCTCAAGTTTGCTTCATTTTGTAGAGTTTCTTAACACAAACTCCAAAACAACAACAAGACAACGATTCAGGAAGTGATAGCAGACCTCAGACAAGTTTGACTACAGGTCACTCATCCATCCACTACGGTAGGTTAGTAGAGTAGAAGACAGCAGGGGAAGAGGAGAACGGGAGTTAGAAAGGGTAGTAGTCCCAGAAAACATTACTCGACCGAGAAGCGTGTCGTTGATAAAAGATGAAAGGATGAGTCAACATATTTAGACCATTGATTCACTACTTTCTCCCCATATGTCGACCTTGCATTTGGAAGTAAAAACCATTTCAAACCAACAAATAAGAGACCCTGAGTCCCGAATTTACACAATAATTTTCTCTGAGACTCCAGATTCTTGAGATCCCACCATCAAAAGCGTTATTGTATGAAATGTGTAAAACAAAAATTTCCAGAGAAATGTCTTTTTTAAAACTTTGTTTGTCTGTTTTTTAGTCATTCGTACTATTGTAGGAACTGAGGAGAGAGAGGACTTACAACGTTTTCAGGGGGTTGACCGGAAGGATAAGACGGGAACGGGGGAGACGTCACATAAAGTTGTGTCGAAAGTTTCACTCGGATGATTTTAGTACAGTATAACCAGAAGATGTTACCTTCAAGAAACATATTAGGTGTTTCGGAAATACCAGACGAAGTGTAATAGGTAATTAGGAGAAGGGAGGAAGAAAGATGGGATCAGTAGGTCGGAGGAACGATGAGGAGTTTGTGGAGTCTGTCCGTGGGTGGGGTCCCGGAAACGTGAATGACAATGGGAACGGACCTTACAAGAAAAGGCGTTTATAAACGAAACGATCAAATAAAGTAATTCGAAACGAGAGTTTTCGGTGGAAGAGTCACTCTGTAAGACACTGATGGGATAACTTTACAAGTGGATGTCCGTTGTAAAATGTAAGGGCGATAGAACAAAATAGAAAAAGAGGAATCGTAAACAAGTGATGGACTTAAGTCAAGTCAACGAGTGAGTACAGACTGAGAAACACTGGGAGACTTGACGTCGTACGGTCCGGAGGGACAGGTAGTGGTTGAGGGTCTCGAACGCGTTTGAGTACATGTAACTTGACAGTAGGTTGACAGAAGTAGGAGACAGCAGGGGAAGAAGAGGACGGAAGTTAGAAACGGTCGTAGTCCCAGAAAAGGTTGCTCAGTCAAGAAACGTAGTCCACCGGTTTCATATCCTCGAAGTCGAAGTCGTAGTCAGGAAGGTTACTTATAAGTCGTGACTAAAGGAAATCCTACGTGACCAAACTAGAAGGACGTCAGGTTCCCTGAGAGTTCAGAAGAGGTTGTGGTGTCAAGTCTTCGTAGTTAAGAAACCACGAGTCGAAAGAAATATGAGGTTGAGAGTGTAGACATGTACTGATGACCATTTCGGTATCAAAACTGATCTACCTGGAAACGACCGTTTCATTACAGAGAGGAAAAACTGTACGACAGATCCAACCAGTATTGAAAAGAAGGTTCCTCGTTCGCAGAATTAAAGTACCGACGTCAGTGGTAAACGTCACTAAAACCTCGGGGGGTTTTATTTTAGACGGTGACAAAGGTAACAAAGGGGTAGATAAACGTACTTCACTACCCTGGTCTACGGTACTCGAATCAAAAGACTCACAACTTAAAATTCGCTTGAAAAAGTGAGAGGAGAAAGTGAAAGTAACTCTCCTAAAAATCAAGAAAAAACGAAAGACGGTATCCCACCACAGTAGACACATATACTCCAATAAATATAAAATGGGTCGTTAGAACTAAGGTCGAACACGAAGTAGGTTGGACCGTAAACAGTACTACATGAGACGTATTCGTCCCACTGTTATATGTCGGAACAACATGAGGAAAGGGTTAAACCTTGGTGAGACAACAAGGTACAGGTCAAGATTGACAACGAAGGACTAGACGTATGTCTAAAGAGTCCTCCGTCCATTCCACCAGACCATAAAGGTAGAGAACTTCTTAAAAGGTGTCAAACAACACTAGGTGTGTCAGTTTCCGAAACCGTATCAGTTCTTTCGTCTTCATCTACAAAAGGACCTTGCGAGAACGAAAAAACTACTAGGTTACATACAATCGCTAAACTAGAGACTAAGGAGACAGAAAAGATTTAGGTCGAACTTATATACCTTCAAGTACCGAGTGTATGACAACTTTGGACCGAACCTCTTAAAACTCGTAATGAAATGATCACACACTCTACTCACGTTGACACGCTATCAAACTCGTAAGAAACCGTAACGGAACGAAACCCTAACCTTACTTTTGACTGGAAAAGGTCAGGACACCGGTGACGACTCAAAAGGTTTAAACGACCGTATAACTCATGTCGTGAAAGTGTCGTAGTAGAAAATCCTAAACTTTAACGAGTCGACCTTAAGGTAACGGAGGTGATGGAAACAAGCATCACTACGAAAGATTCCGGGTGAACTGAAGTGTAAGGTCCTACAGACCGAGATCCACTCACTAGTGTGGTAGTACCAATAGACCCTGTACTTCTAGAAAAAACATATCAAGAAGAGAAATAAGAACAAATGAGAAGATCGTAGAAGTCGAAGGCAATCCAGGTATGGTAAAGACAGGAAATGACTCGGGTAGAAACGTACTTTACAAGGGAACCATAGAGATCAAAAGAACTTCTCTAGAGATCAGAAAGGGTAAGATAACAAAAGGAGACAAAGAAACGTGACTAGTGACTCCTTCCGAAAGAATAGAGAGGAACGACAAGAAACCTTGAGACGTAAGTCTACCCGTATAGCAAGGAAAAGAGGAAACGGAAAGTAAAGAGAAGAAAATAGTCGATAAACATTCCTGAGGAGTCTGTTGGTAAAACGGAAAAACGTAAAGAAAAAGAACCCCTACCAGAACTAGTAACAGAGGATATGTTACAGTGTTTGGAGGAGGATATCAACAAGTCCGAAAGACAGATAACCTAGATTAGGGAACTTAGATAAACAGTGAAGGTGACATATTAGTATTTCCTAAATTAAATCCAATATGGACTTACCAGAGCACCAAAAGGGATGAAAGAAGTTAAATTCAGACTTAAACCGTTATTCCTCAAGTACTAGACTCGGTGTCGGTCGAGGACCAGAACAAAAACGACTGACATATCTCGAAGAGGTAGAAACCGACGTTTCTTATATTAGTTGGACTAAAACCATAACCGGTAGACCACTACCGGTACACATCTCAGAAGAGAACACAACAACCTTCTCCCACAAATGATACTGGTTACACAAGAGAACCGTTTTGAGACAATCGGAAACGGGACAAAGTAAAACATGAGGTTCCGGTTTAAACGGGCAATGAGGTCCACAGAGAACTGAAAGATGAAAACGTAAGGTCAGGGGACATTACTTCTCCTGTAGAAAACGTACATACAAGATCTTCCAGAACATCTAGAAGTATCTGGGTAAGTTGAAGTCGAAGAAGTCGTAATGACCAATCCCGTATCTGAACCTAATGACACTATCACTTACCAAACGGAACCTTTGTCTAGTGAGACAGCAAAAATTATAACGTGGGTTCATGACGTAAAGTCTGAGAGAACAACTGATACTCCCGATGAGGTAAAGAAGATTCCCTAAGAACGGGTGTCTTCATCTATATTACCAGTAGACTCAATTTAAGTGGGTAAGGTCAGGTAAAATAAAAGGACTAAGGGTTTTACAGCTACAAGTGAGAACGGTAGAGGACAAACTGGTGAAGGTTAAATGGAACTAAGTACCTAGTAAGTACTGTGTATAAATGAATCACACAATAAACTGAATAATAATAAACAAATGAGTTATTTATAAACAATATGTTCAGTTTGACCCTTAAGATCTTCAATTACTTTTTAAACCGAAAACCATTAGAGACCAAGGATACGTAATAACAAGACCCCTTTCCTTACCGTTTGGTGAAGTCATGAGAACGGAACTCTTGGGGTATTTGTCATACTTTTCCGGTTTTCTATCCTGTGACTTTCTACTTGAGGGGTCCAGTCATCCACGGGTTATACGATGACCTCTAGTCACCTCTTTATTGAGGTCTTTCTTACTTCTCTGTCTCGGTTTCGTTTTTGTTACAGGTTAATACCTACAAGTGATGGATTGTTGGGTGTATATAAATAAAAGAAAATTTGAAAAGTCAAGCATGAACCTATATCGTCTAATTGTCACAAGACTATCGAAGCCCACTTGTCACTTCCCTGTGTCGGTATGTATATGTACATGCGTAAGAGCGAGTGTTACGGGAGGGTAGGTCCGACGGTGTATTGCAGTTCATCGAATGTATATAAAAAGAAAATCGGAAGAAACATTTCGGATACTTCCGTCCTAAAAATAGATAAAACAAGTAATGACTTAGAGACTGTGTATAAATAAATCACACAATAAACTAAATAATAATAAATAAATGAGTTATTTATAAACAATATGTTCAGTTTGACCCTTAAGATCTTCATTTACTTTTTAAACCGAAAACCATTAGAGACGGAGAGTCAGTATGATATTTTGATCGAACGATAAATTAAGTTAAGTCAAGTCACGTCAGTAAGTCAGCACAGGTTGAGAAACGTTGTGGTACCTGACGACGTGTGGTCCGAAGGGACAGGTAGTGGTTGAGGGCCTCGAACGAGTTTGAGTACATGTAGTTCAGCCACTACGGTAAGTTGGTAGAGTCGGAGAAAGTAAGGGAAGAGGAGGACGGAAGTTAGAAAGGGTAGTAGTCTCAGAAAAGGTTACTCAACCAAGAAACGTAGTTCACCGGTTTCATAACCTCAAAGTCGAAGTCGCAGTCAGGAAGGTTACTTATAAGTCCTGACCAAAGGAAATCCTACCTGACTAAGCTAGAGGGACGTCAGGTTCTCTGAGAGTTCTCAGAAAAAGTTATGGCGTCAAGTTTTCGTAGTTGAGAATCCACGATTTGATTCTTAATAAATTAATCTCGGAAAATTAAGGTTGAGTCCTCAAAAACGAAACAAACTAAAACAGAAAGGACGTCTCGCCAATAAGGAAGTTGTCTATATGGGTAATCATCTTCGACCGATTCTGAGAGGACCTTGAAGTCTAAAGGGTCAAAATTTTTAGGTTATTTCGAAACCTGTTTATCTCATACCAGATATATGTCGACCACGGCCTCGACGTACTGGGTCCATACCTAAACTGTATGTAAAAAAGTCGTAATGCCAAAAAGATGTGTGAATCATACACACAAGTACACACACACGAGTCCATTCATCTGTGAGCTCGAATCGAATGTATTATACTTCAGTCCATAAATACAGACAGAAGTGAAAAAAATTATTTTAAAAATATAACTTTATACCAACTAAATGTTACAACACAATCGAAATCCACATGTCGTTTCACTAAGTCAATGTGTGTGTGTATGTATAAAAAATAATATCCAATAATTTTCTATTACTTATATCAAAGGACACGATATGTCGTCCAGGAACAACAACGGAAGTGAAGATATTTTGTATGTAACATCGTAAAAGAAATAGTATAACAGGAATAGTATAACGAGTTACCTCAGTCTGAAGAAATAAACACTTAAAGTCTCAAAGCTTCAAAATTTTTTGTGGTAGAAAGGTAGGGCAGAGACGGTGGTTCTTGAAGCATCAGACTTTGTTGCCAAAACGTAAAACCTTTTACTTCATACGTTCGAGGTCCTTCGTGACTTCCAATCATAATAGTTTACTTTTTGTTTCGGTCTAAATCCATTCCCCCGTTCTCGACCAGGACGTAACCTTGGGGTCACACGAAAGTAATCTTCCTCATCACCGATGTCCGAGCACGATCAAGACCCGTAGAAACGACAGTCTAAAGAAGGAATTTGACGTCTCCGAGACGAGACATAGCGCCTCCCCGACTGGGGACGTCCGCGGTAACGGATTCGAGGTACAGTGGACCGAGGGCCACATGTGATTACCCTTTGTGACTACTCTCCGATCTTCCTCGCTCTTTTCACTTTCACAATCAACGAGTCAGTACAGGTTGAGAAACATCGGGGACCTGATATCGGGTGGTCCGAGGGGACAGGTACCCTAAAAGGTCCGTTCTAATAACCTCACCCTACCCAGCGGTACAGAAGGAGGTCCCCTAGAAGGGTTGGGTCTCTAGCTTGAGTGTAGAGAATATACAGGACGTAACCGTCTGTCCAAGAAATGGTGATCGCGGTGTATATGTATATGCACACACACACACACACACACACACACACACACACACACACACACACACAATCAGGGGAGTCAAGTCAAGTCAAGTCAACGAGTCAGTACAGACTGAGAAACGCTGGGGTGCTTAGCGTCGTACGGTCCGGAGGGACAGGTAGTGGTAGAGGACCTCAAGTGAGTCTGAGTGCAGGTAACTCAGCCACTACGGTAGGTCGGTAGGGTAGGAGACAGTAGGGGAAAAAGAGGACGGGGGTTAGGGAGGGTCGTAGTCTCGGAAACAGGTCAAGAACCACTGGGATACCCGACATCGGGTGGTCCGAGGAGAGAGGTACTTTAAGAGGGTCTGTTCTTAAGACCTCACCCATCGGTAAAGAAGAGGTCCCCTAGAAGGACTGGGTTCCTTCTGTCTGTTTCGACCCCACAAAAAGGGGAAACAAGAGACACAACCCGACAAAGAGGTCGTTACCGACAGTAACGACGGAGTCAGGGTGGGGATGATCCAGTTCAGGCGGTACAAAGAACTGAGAGACCCAATTGGATCGAGGTCTCTAGACCAATGTGACGGGAAAGGAAACTGGGAGGTCAGAGTCCCACAAATACCGAAAACGACAACGATTACTGACGTGACGGAGACAGGGAACCCACGGAGAGTCGAGAAGGTATATATCATATCTTCGAGAAGGGGTATAATGTACAAGGGAGAGGTTTCTTCCAACAAAAAAAAAAATTAAAAACTGACGTGGGACTCCGTACACCCTAGAAGTAAGGGACTGGTCCTTATCTTGAGTACGGGGGACGTAACCTTCCGTTCTCAGAATTTGTCACCCGACGGTCCCTTAAAGGACAGGGGAGAAAATTTATGAGTTACCCCAAAGATTGAAGAACTGACTCTATCCGTCCCTTTTTTGATATCTATAGGTGAGAGAGGTTTGAGGGGATTCGTTCTGGGGGAGAAGAGTCACAGATTTTACATTTCTTATTTGTGACACGAGTAACAAAACCTCTCTGTGAAGACCCTGATGTGGGGATGAGGGTCTTAAACATGGACTTTCACTAGATCGGATTTCTCTTTTCCGTTTAGTGGGGTGTTGGACCTGGAATCAAAGACGTAGTCATTTTTACTCGCTCTATGGTAGACATCACCCGACTCACTACCGGGAGGTTTTTCAACCAGGTTCAGAATTAGGGACCTTCGGACATCTATAATAGAATAGATGGTCCCAGAAACATCTATCTATTAGTTCACTTCCCAAAACTCTACTCCTTTAGTATGAAGTAATAGACCAACCTGGGAGTTAGGTTACTGCACAGGAATATTATCTGTGTGTCTCGTCTTGTGTATCTGCCTTCTCTTCGTTGCTCTGGTGGCTCCCTGTCTGAGCCCAGTATCCCGGAGTTTGGTTCTATATGGTTATCTAACGCCTTCGACCTTCTCTGTTCTTCGTCTAGGAAGAGGTCTCGGAACTCTCCCTTACGTGCGGAACTAAAGTCCGAAGGTTGGAGGTTCTCACCCTCTCTTACTGAAAAGAAACAACATTTGATGGTTGAAACATTATGAAACAAAATCGTCGGGGATCCTTGATAATACGGGAGAATGAAGGCCCCCGTCAGTAACATAAGTAAACGATCCCGACGGCACTGTTTCATCGTGTCTGACTCACCGAATAAGTTGTTTTAAATAAAAGAGTGTTAACACCTCCGATCTTCAGATCCCAGCTCCACGACCATCCCAACCGAAGAAGATTACGGAGAGAGGAGATGTACAGAAGACACAGAAATCGACCAGAAAAGAGACACGGGTACGTAGGGACCGCAGAGAGAATACATAAGTTCAAAACAGAAATACATTCCTGTGTTCAGTGTAACCTAATCTAGGGTGGGACTACCGGGGGAATAATAATAACAAATTATAGATAAATAAAGCGACTCGATCCAGAATCAACGCCGTATACCCTAGATCAAGGGACTGGTCCCTAACTTGGGTCCGGGGGACGTAACTCTCACGCCTCGGAATCGGTGACCAGGTGGTCCCTTCAGGGGGATTACCGAGAAAAATTAAATTAGTGAAGAAACTTCCGGGACAGAAGTTTATGTCAGTGTATGACTCCATGATCCCCAAGTCCAACCCCCTTCTGTTACGTCGGGTAATCTCAGTCCAACGTTGGAAACTGAGAAAAAACATAAGTCAAGGAACTTGTCTGATATAAGAACCGTCGTAATTCATAAAAAGGGAGACGGTCCTTGAGGGAAGGGAGTTAGAAATATAGGAAAGAAGTGGACTCTTCGGATTTAAGTAGGAACTCTAGTACCGATTTATAATGAGAGATCTGAAGATCGATAAGTGTGAGTGTCGTGTGAAGCACCGAGAATAAAAAGAGAAAACTTTATTAGCACATAAATAAATACTGACATGACCTAGAAGTAACGACGCTCCTGAAAAAGAGATGAACGTCACTCGTCCCCGATGAGAGATCCACACCACGTATGCCAAGAGTAACGGTATCGAAGAGAGGAACGCTCGTGTTCGAGATCCCAAGTGTCCGAGTCATCAACGCAGAGGGTCTGAGATCTCGTACCCGAGTTATGAACGCCGTGTCTTCGAATCAACGAGGCCCCATACACCGTAGAAGGGCCTAGTTCCTAGTTTGGACACAGAGGACGTAGCCGTCGGTCTAAGAAATGGGGACTCGGTGGTCCCTTCGGAACCGAGAACAATCTCATAATGAACCGAACAAAGCTTACACAAAACATAATACAAACTCCAGAGACAAAGAGCCGCCTGACAGTCGACCTACCCCTCTGTCTGTCCTGAGTGCAACATCGGTGTCACGGACCGTATATCGTGGGTGTCTTGTTTATCTATTTACTCACTTACTCGAACACTGTTTACTCCTTTATAACATCGCGTGCACCACATGTTTCTTCTGTAAGTTGTGCGCCGTCGAGACTAAACCTACTGACGAGTTTGTTTATTTCTTCGTTTATTTAGACGAGAAGTCCACGGTTTACGTTAGAGAAGGTCCGGTAGAGTCTTTTGAGGAGGACAGGGTCGACACCAGTTCACACAGTGTGCCCAGGACTCGCAGGTCTTCACGGGTGGCCACGAGGTCGGTCGGGACGTCTGAGGCGTCGAGAGGCAGGAGGGAGGGGTCGCGTCGGTCGGTCAGCGGGAGGTGGGGGAGGCGGGGAAGGAGGGGGAGGAGGAGGAGACGGAGGTGGGCGTGGTGGCTGTCGCGGTAACGACGAGTCTTTTAGACGAGAGTGCTTTCGTGAAGTCCATTTTTTTTTGTCGGATCATTTCCACACAAAACCAGTCACCCATTCCTTCCTCAGTTCGGTCCACAGAAAAAATTCCGACCCGTTTGCCGAGACTGTCTTCCTTTCCTGATGGAAAACAAGATTAAGGTAGAGGACGAATATCGTTAATAACAAAAATTTCTGTACCAGGGGACCCTTTAGTGTCTTCAACCTTAATCTTTACTTTCACGACAAAATAAAAAACCTTCTATTTACTTACTTTGGGACGTTCCACCCTCTAAGGACAACCGAAGAACCATATGGAAAAAATGGTTCTCCTTTTAGAGAGACCCTTTGGTTTAATTTTTGTCTGAGAAATCACTCACTTCAGTCTTGTTGTCATCCACGTCTTTTCACGACAGACTAAGGTGAACATCCTCCATGGACGACGACGATTTAGCGAAGTCAGCACAGGCTGACACGTTGGGGTACCTGACGTCGGGTGTTCCGAGGAGGCAGGTACCCTAAACGTTCCGTTCTTATGACCTCACCCAGCGGTAATGGATCTTATCAGTTTAAGTATCCCAGTCTTTCGTGTTTCCCACTCCACCCCTTCCCCTTACCCCTGAATGGAAAAAGAAAAACCCTCCTCTTTATCCCTAAATCACGAAGTACCTCTGTCTCAAAGTCAAATTCTTCCACTTTTTAAGCCCTCTATCTACTACCAGTCACAAAGTGTTATACTTATATGAATCACGGTGACTTGACATGTCAATTTATACAGATTCTATCATACAAAATATAATAAATCATACACTGAAAATAGTGTTATTTTTTTGTAAAATTTTTTATCTTTTTCTTGATCATCTAGGATTTCACATTACGGTAACCTGACCTCTTGGTCAGAGGCAATCTCGATGAAGTCAAGTCAAGTCAAGTCAGCGAGTCAGCACAGACTGAGAAACACTTGGGTACTTAGCGTCGTACGGTCCGGAGGGACAGGTTGTGGTTGAGGGCCTCAAGTAAGTCTGAGTGCAGGTAGCTCAGGCACTACGGTAGGTCGGTAGAGTAGGAGCCAGCAGGGGAAGAAGAGGACGGGGGTTAGGGAGGGTCGTAGTCTCAGAAAAGGTTACTCAGTTGAGAAACGTACTCCACCGGTTTCATGACCTCAAAGTCGAAATCGTAGTAAGGAAGGTTTCTTTAGGGTCCCGACTAGAGGAAGTCTTACCTGACCAACCTAGAGGAATGTCAGGTTCCCTGAGAGTTCTCAGAAGAGGTTGTGGTGTCAAGTTTTCGTAGTTAAGAAGCCGTGAGTCGAAAGAAGTGTCAGGTTAAGAGTGTAGGTATGTACTGGTGACCTTTTTGGTATCGGAACTGATCTGTCTGGAAACAACCGTTTCACTACAGAGACGAAAAGTTATACGATAGATCTCGATGAATGGACGGGTGATTGTGTCGGGATAGATTTTTCGACTAATGAAAAATGACGTCTATGTAAACCAAATTTTACTGACTTAATTTACGTCTCAGTCGACAATATCAACGGGATTATATATGGAGAAGCTCATATACACGAACGAAAGACCGTTCACACAGTAAAAGAATCCATTAAATCCGTTTTGAAGTGTAACTAATCTCCTTGAGAAAGGTGAAGATAGAATAATGTTGTTAAGGATTCCTTCTACGTATCGACATCTTTTGATCGGGTCAAAGTTTCGGAATGTAAAAGTAATTATAAAAAGTTATCGAAATCGTAGGTATCTATGACTTTTGTCTTAATCAAGAACCACCGTACCTTTCTTAAACTAACCGAGGAGCCCCTTTATTCTCAATTAAAAATTGAGACTCCAAAATTTTTGATCTAAACCTAAACGTAAACTGATCTACAGGACCAAAGTCAAACTTAAGATTAAAAAGGAACATAGAATTCCGACCTGGTAATTTTTTTTTACCTGGGTACGTCTATTGTCAATTTCTAGATGACTGACACTTTAATTTCTTCTGTGTCTCAAAACTACTTTCCTCCTTCCATTCTTTAGTAACTGGTGTGTACACCAGAAAGTAAAAAATTGGACTAACAGAGAATTATCTTTTATTCGTATTCAGAATCTATATTTTCGACAAGACTCCTTTCATAAACTATAAAATAAACTCATTAAAAACTAGAGGAGTTGTTTTATATATTTAGGGGGTTAATAAATTAAGTCGTCAAAATAGGTGGTTGGTAATCGAACTTTTCCATCTCTATATGAAACTTCGAAACCTTACTTTCAACTTATCTATATAAAATGTGTATGAGTCGTAAGCTTCTAAACAACAAAACCATACAAATGTAAAACTTACTATGAAAATTTAGTCAAAAATTATTACAGAGTAAAACACTAATTTCGAACATGGTAGTGGTTTCCGTGTCTTGGGTGACCAATGACAGAGACTGGACGTTGCGCAATGGGACTTTGGCTTCAGATTTCACAATAGTTGAGCTCAATGTTTACAGAATTACATTCTTTGAGGTGTCGTAATATGAGATGACGATGAAATTTTATCATTATAAAACGAATAAAGATTGAGATTTTTAATATATACTAGTATATCCTTTTAACTTTATATGTCAGTACAAATTTCTTTTGTTTTTAGTAGTTTATTAGTATAGTAACCTCTGTCGGTGAGAATTGTATGACAACAAATAGTAAGATCAGAAAAAGATCCGTATATGTGATAATAAAGGTCAAGTACCATGACAAATAACTTTTTATATTTTATAGTAGTCCTTAAAAGTTTAGTTGTGTCAAAATCTTTATTATACTTTTAATCTTACAGAACCTTAGTTATTTTATACATATACATTATATGTATAATGTCCATATACACATACTTTATACATATAATTTATGTATAACGTACTTTATGTATATATGTATGTATGTGTACAGACATGGGTACACATTAAATATAATACAACTCAACCGGTTTTTTAAACAAACCAAAAAGACACGTCACAATGTCTTTTTACACCTACTTGAGAAACCGGTTGGGTTATATATGTTTATCTTGAAAAGGGTAATGACACAGTATTTGAAAGGGGATAGAGTAATTTTTAATCGAATTTCTTAGTACAACTGAAGAAGTTATCCACGTCAAAAAATTATACACTTGAAGTATCTATTTTAGGATAAAACTTTGTAAATCCAACAAACACTAAAAAAATAAAGACATTGAGAAGTCATTAGTAGGAACAGGTAGTAGACACACGTATTGACTCAAAACGGGATTCTACCTAAGAATGTTCACATTCATGTTGTAGTTTTTTTCATTAAATAAAACTTTTTTATTATTTTACTTTCATAAGCAATAAGTTCATAATCTAAGACTAATAATAATCTTAGTAATATAGTGAAATACGAGGATAGTCGTAGATGACGATAAAAAATTACATTGTTTGATGAAAGATCCTACAACGGATAAAACTTTGCCAACGAAATGAAACTCTTTTTAATATGTTAGACCACTCGAGATTGAAAACGTAAAAATAAAATAGTCATGAGGACCATTTTCAGTCAATCTAGATGCCTTTGATGAATCTTTTCAGCTACACCTCTCCATTAGGTAAGAGGATAGAAATACGAGAGATTTAAGTAAACTCTTCAACCGTATTTTGTGTCGAGCGTTATAAAAGTAATGGAAACGTCCTCGGGTCCACCTTGGGGTGAATGATTATTTCTTTTACACCTTTGTCCTTGACCAGATTGGGGCCACTACTGGGCCCGGAACTTCTCTTTTAAAGTCCATTCGGAAATACTTTTCGTAAACCAAGGAAAAGAAGTTTGAGAAATTAAATCTTAGTATTAGATTTCGTAGAAAGAATTATTATCATCATTAAAAATTTGTCAAGGAATATAGTCAGGTAGGATTTCCGTTAGTCACGACTTATAAGTAACCTTCCTGACTACGACTTAGACTTTGAGGTTATGAAACCGGTGGATTACGCTTCTTGACTGAATAAACTTTTCTGAGACTACGACCCTTTCTAACTTCCGCCCTCTTTCCCTGCTGTCCTACTCTACCAACCTACCGTAGTGACTGAGTTACCTGTACTCAAACTTATTTGAGGTCCTCAACTACTGCCTGTCCCTCCGGTCCGTAACGACATTAGGTACCCCAGCGTTTCTCAGTCTGTGTTGACTCCCTGACTTGACTTGACTTGACTTGACTACGAAATATTTCTTGAAGTACAAACACCAAGGACTTTACGATACTTTATCGATTCTAATAGTAGAGATGAAATCGTCACTTACAGACCAAAATAATTAAAGTAAGTATTGATAAATAATTCGTCAGGGATATACGGTCTGTGACACGGCCTTATGGTCCCTCTGTCACCATTCGTTTTTGCCTGTGTTTAGATGACAGAACCTCGAAAGTCAGATTACCCTTTTCATCTGTCATTAGTTATTAGTGTTAAACACACTAAAACGTGACTTCATTTAAGACACTTCCTTTCATTGTTCCAAGTCACTCTTAGGAACCTCTTTCAACTGGGTTGGACCTACTAGATCCTTTCTAAGGGAATCCTCACTACTCCACTCTGAACTTCCTACTTATCCGTATTGACCTCTCCCATAGACATAGCACTCGGGTGGTACTTACAGTGTCTCCTCTCAGGGTCCGCTTTTTTTATTCTAGGCGTTTCCAGAGTACTACCCTCCCTAGTCCCAGATAGACTCCTTAACCTTTCACCGGTCACTCCGACATTGTCTCTCTGTCCCTACTTCTACCTCTATCCTCAGTCGATACGTCTCGACTATCCTTTTCCAGAACCGTCGAAAGAAACAATGGACGGACATACTGAGTGTGTGGTTTTAGGTCACGTAGCCAACCGAGAACACACTAAAGAAGGTTTGAGATAAACAGAGTAGAGAGAGTAGGGGAAATAGTAGTCTAGAAGTTCTTCGTCGGGGAAGGACGATCTCACGATCCCGAGTCCCGACGACCGGAAAACCGACACTTCTGACATAAAGGTAGAGGGAGACCGGGTCCTCTGAGTGGTGTTTAAGGAGACGTCTGTGAGAAGGGTGGGGTCGTGACAGGAGGGAAGCAAGTAAGGGAACAACTCTTAAACAACGGAAAACACTTTCTTTATTTTCGTTTTTATTCGTTTACCCTGGATTAGTTTGAATTTACGAAAGTCTGTCGTTTCTTTCGGTATTTCTTTTGTTTTTGTTGGATGACTTACCCTCCCTTATACACACTTATTACACTGACTGTTCCTGAATTATAGGTTTTATATGGTCATCAAGTATGTTGAGTTATAGTTTATTTATTTGTGAGTTAATTTTTCAACCGTTTTCTGGATTTGTCTGTAAAGAGGTTTCTTCTATGTGTCTACCGAACGTCCGTGTACTTACGGTAGTGATGGATAACTCTTTACGTTTAATTTTGGGATTATTTCATAGTGGAGCCGACCAGTCTTACCGGTAGTAGATTTTTAGATGTTTATTATTTACGACCTCTCCCACATCTCTTTTCCTTTGGGAGTATGTGACAACCACCCTTATACTTAACCACATCGGTGATATCTTTTGTCAGACCTCCAAGGAGTTTTTTGATTTTTATCTTAACGATATACTAGGTCGTATATAGGTCTTTCCTACTTTTTACATATTTTTTCTAAGTATGTGGTCACAAGTATCGTTATGATAAATGTTATCGGTTTCATACCTTCACTGGATTTAAAGGTAGTTGTCTATTACCTATTTCTACAGTGTATATATATACATATATATATACATATGTGTGTACTTATATATACTTAAGTATACTTATATATACTTATATACTTTACCTTAATAAGTCGGCATTCTTTATTATTTTATTACGGTAAACGTTGTTGTATTTACCTGGATCTCTAATAGTATGATTTACTTCAATCCGTCTCTTTCTAGTTATAATATATAGTGTATATACCTTAGATTTTTTTTATTATGTTTATTCGAATAAATCTTTTGACTTCGTCTGAATTGTCTGTATCTTTTGTTTGAATGTCAATGGTTTCTTCATCCCCCCCACTCCCTATTTATTCCTCCAACCCTAATTGTCTATATGCGATGATCTATATGTGATAAATCATCTGTCTATATGTGATAAAATATTATATTTATTGGTTCCTGGATGACACATCGCGTCCCTTGCTATAAGTCATAGAATATCCTTGGAGATTACTTTTCTTAGACTTCAAAATATGGACTTTGATTGTGTGTAACATTTAGTTAATAACCAAAGTTTTTTTCCTTAGTCAAGGAAAACGTCCTATCGAACCAAAGGGAGAACGGTTAGTTGACCAGGACGACCCGTGACACACCGGAAGAAACGTCTACTCCGGACTACGGGGAAAGGAAACCTCGGAAGTGATCCTCAGGTGAGGGTCTAGTGTAAGGAACCACTATGGCATTTAACACTTCTCGTCTCCGTCTTCCGTCTCCGGAATAAATTGTTGATTCGGGAAAGGAAAAAAAAGAATAAAGCCGACACGACGAAGGGGCTGGTCCCTAACGTGAGTTCGGAACCTTCACCTTCGTGGTTTAGGATTGGTATTCCTTGAGGCGGGAAGGGAGGAAACAAGTCGAGATCCAGAAAAAACAGGGACGGGGTGGGATATTGATGATATCACCTAACCAATTACACCTTCGTACATTTTTACATTACTCGTTGTTTGGGTACATGACTCGTTGTCGTAGTTTTTAGTGTCTACTTCCAGAAAGGACCACCACGTCACCTATCCTTAGGTGGACGGTTACGTCCCTTGTTGAGTCCAAGTCAGGCACCAGGTTCTTCTAAGGTGTACGACTCCTTAGCGACTTCCCACGTGGTGTCGATGACTCGGGTTCCAGATCTCGATCACGACGTACTCTTCTCTTCGGCGGCGTCACCCTTCGGGCGTGTGCGTTACTTCTCATCGGGGGCGGTCGGTGTGGAGTTCTTGTGGACGCGCTTCGTTGCGTCTGAGTCGAGTCGGTTTTTATTTATCAAATTTTTATAGTGTCTACTCTAGAAACGGTATACAACACGAGAGGTTTTAGGTGAATCATCTCCTACCACCACCACCAAGTCAACGATTCGACACAGACTGAGAAACGTTGGGGAACTTGACGTCGTGTGGTCAGAAGAGACGGGAAGTGGCAGAGGACCTTAAACGAGTTTGAGTGTAGGGAACTCAGTCGCTACGGGAGACAACGGGGGAAGAGGACGGGAGTCAGAAAGGATCGTAGTCCCAGAAAAAGTAACTCAACCGAGAAACGTAGTCCACCGGTTTCTATGTTCCATAAATCATTTTTGAACAAAATCTGTACCTTATTGAAAGGGGTGAGGATAATCAATCCAAAACGTAAACTGACACCCATTCTCTTTAGACTGATATCACCGAATTCGTTTACCTCCGAATAAAAAGAAAAGACGTATAACGGAACCCTTTATCCGTCACCTATGTCCCATATCGTCTAAGGGGTGGAGAGAAGGTTGGAATTATGGACCGAAAATAGGGATGGCACGTCTTGCAGATGTGAAGGATTTCGGAGAACAGATGTGACATTCGTTCTATTCTTCCCCTTTCTAGTTTTTCTATAGGATCGATTTGACGGGAAGTAGAGAATTTTGTCCACTATAGGTCCTTGAAACTAATATAGTCTCTTCAACCTTTTTCACTCAAAATCTTAGACCGGCGTAACGACGGAACGTATTTTAGACCCAAGACTATCACTCCTTCCTCTCGATACGACCGGTGTTCTTGTATTAAGTACAATATTAACCCTGAAGAACAAAAAAAGTATCGACCGAGTGGGATCTTCGGGTTGAGTTTGAGACGGCCAAAGATGTTCGTCGAAACTACTTGTTTTGACTACGGGGGAGACGGACTGAGGGTCGTTACTAGGTAATTTACATGTCTATTTTACTGGGGTTAGGAAAACTTCATATTATACATATTTATTAATATAATTATATATCAAGTAAACTTCTTAATTTTATACATACCTCGGGTACGTATGACATTACTTTTCACCCATAATCTTATGAAAGATCAAATGTTCTAATAAGTGTCCTGTCTACCTTTTTACATTAGGGGTTTCATTACAAATAGGACCTTAATGAGTTAAATTCAATCCTTCCAATAAGGTTAAATTGATCTATTGAGATTAAACACCAGATATCCATGTCAATACTGTAATTTTATTAGACCATGGGTAAGTGGAACCCATAAGAGTCCTTTAATTTTTCATTTTATAAAGTAGGACATTTCGAGTACGTAAGTAATTCACGATGAATTGGGTCTTTCTGGGGGATCTAAAATAAAGACAAGGGATATTCGTTAATTCATTCTAGTAGAGGGTAGGTTTGGATTGATAAGGTTTTCCTAAACTTCGCTTTCCAGGTTGCATTGGAATTTTTAATCTTAAAGTAAAGATCATAGTATCCATACATTGTTATAGTCCGGATGACTTCAGACCCTATAAGGAATGAAACTATAGACGATAGGTGTAAGTATGTCGATTTGTATCTGAAGTACTTCTGGAGACGTACTTGGAACCCAAAAGATGTCACGGGGTGGTCCCTAAGAGACTCCAGGTATCGTCTAAGTGACACTCCGGACTAAGAGACAGGAGTTCGCGGACAGCTAAGTTATTGTCATTAAGACGTGTTAGTGTCCTAAAATGAAAAAGGACGGTTAAGTCCCAACGGTCTGAATTGTTTATATTTATGTACGGACGATTCAGTGAAGTCAGCACAGGTCGAAAAACGCTGGGTCACCTGTATCGGGTGGTCTGAGGATACAGGTATCCTACGAGGTCCGTTTTTATGATCTCATTCAACGGCACGGGCGGAGGTCCCCTAGAAGGGTCGGGTCCCTAGGTTGGACGTAGAGGACAGAAGACGTAACCGTCCGTCAAGAAATGGTGAGTTCGGTGAAACCTTCGGGTATTTATGTACTGTGGGGGTAGTTTAAACTTAAAGTCTATTTGTTGTTTATTGAATTCGTATATATACTGGGTAATTTACTACTCATTAGAAAATTCATATTGCTACAGGATTTATAACGGTACCCGAAGGGAACATCGAGTCAGTCATTTCTTAGACGGACATTACGTCCTCTGGGTCCAAGTTAGGGACCCAGCCCTGCTAGGGGACCTCTTCTTTTACCGTTGGGTGAGGTCATAAGAACGGACCTCTTAGGGTACCTGTCTCCTCCGACCCCCCGATGTCAGGTACCCCAACGTTCTCAGTCTGTGTAGAACCGCTGATTTGGTGAAAATATATAAATATGAATTTTTTTATGTAGTAACAAAAAAACTTAAAGTTTAAATGGACTTGTAGGACGCAAAATGGACCGTTGGGATGGTCAGTCAGAGGATGCTCCAACGATTATAGACCCTCGGGGACCAAAACAGTCTGTACAGACGAATCGTCATCTGTGATGACATCGAAGTCGGTTCTAGGGACAGTGATTACACGATTTATAGTGTTTTCTTCTCCTTGAGAGTAATCCCACTCACTCTGAGACTTCCGTGTCGTAATCGAGACTACGACTATTGAAGGTACGTCAAGGGTTTATTCCTATCACTGAGGAGTGTCTCCCCTTAGTTCCTCACAGTCAAAATGTGACTTTAAAGATTGGGTTGTCCTTCGTCAATGGATTTACTACAGGGACTTTATAAGGGACTAATCCGATTTTTCTATAAAATAATTAAAGCGGATTTACGGATATAAGGGAGTCTATTTACATTCAAACTCTATGGTTTATCCCCCAACACTTTTCAGTGGTCCGACCTTTCGTCTATGCCTTTGTCACAAAACAAAACTACTCTGGGTGTAAATGTAAATACCTACTTTTAATTCGTCTATGACTTCAATTCTTTATGTAGACAAAGATTATTTTTGAAAAAATTTGGACAATGATACAAATATAATTCATTTTATTTCCCTTACTAGTGACTCTTCTTTAGTCCACTCATAAACATTGTTATAAGATACCCTGTAGATTATTACAAATATTATAATTATTTGGTAACCCATGACATAGTTAAATTTACTAAAATAGTAAGAACACTCTATTTCCAAGTAAAAAAACTTTTCGATATCCTTAGGATACCAATTTATAAACATTTCGACGATAATGATAACATAGTCATAATTTTACACAAGATAGAACATAGAAAATGATTAAAAATACTGTCCAAAGAGTTTAACATGGGTAAACTCTTAGGTCATTGACGATACCGAAGTAATTTAACAACGACTAGTATACAAAGGTGACAAATAAAACTCTGACTTACAGTTGGTCTCTTATACTTGTTAGTACCACGTAGGTCAAAAACTTATTTCTTGTTATGTTTTGAAACCAGAAAGAGAAATTGTAAAAAGTGATCTTTATATTGTATGTCCCTTCATGTATTTTGTATTTATCTGTGTTATAGTTTGTGAGTACCCTGGTAGTTCTTTCCCTGTAAATTCACAGATCTTCAAGGCGGACAAAGGTAGGGAATACAATTATGGAAAGGAGTTCTTCAATGATGAGCTGAAGGGACCACCATGTCACCTACTCTTAGGAGGAGGGTTACGTCCGATGCGTCTAAGGTAGGGACCTTAGGGTACACGACGTCTCGTTGAATCGGACCCACGGTGTCGATGAGTTGGGTAAGCGACGTTGAAGGCTTCGGGCGCGTAGATCTCGGACACGAGGTGTTATTCTCTTCGGACCCGTGTCGTTACTTCTGGATCACGTGGGTTTTTACAAGAAATTAATTTTGTTTGTTTGGTTTTTTTTTTTTGGGTTTCCGAATTCGGTTTTTACCCAAGAGAAATTTTTTTTTTTTTTTCATTGATGAGTAGATAAACAAAAAGAAACGAAAACGGGAGATTTATACGACCCGGATTTATACGTAGGGATTTACGTTACTAAATAAATTAAAAAAAGAAATTTAAACCGACACGGTGTTCCGTTCACCCTAGAATGAAGGAACTGGTCCCCACCTTGTACACGGGAGACGTCACCTTTACGTCTCCGAATTTGGTGACCTGGTGGTCCCTTCAGGGGTACGCACGGTGCAACTTGTAAGAACTTGTACATGTAAATACGTTCTCACTGGACTTACACATACAGATCCTCACCTTGACGATCCACCATTTCGTACGGACAAAGGATCTATGACGGTTTGATCCTAAGGTTCACCAACATGTTTAGTTACCAGGGATTTACATGTACAAGTTCTTACAAGTTGCACCGTACGTACCCCTGAAGGGACCACCAGGTTACCAAATTCGGAGACGTAAAGGTGACGTCTCCCGTGTACAAGGTGGGGACCAGGGTACATGTAAATACGTTCTCACTGGACTTGCACATACAGATCCTCAGTTTCTTAACAATTATAATATCGTCCTTTCAGTGTATGATTTGTATCGCTTATTACATATACTACTCCTAGTATTGTATTAAATACATCTATTTATACATGTTAAAGAATAAAATCAACCGAAAATCTTTACCCTCTCTTAGACCTGTATATCTTCATCTCTTCCTTTGTTCACTTTTTGGTTTATCTGTTTTAAAAAATTTCGGGTGAAGGTCAGGAAAGATTTAAGAACAATCGTTTATTCATAACGAACTCTTCTTAAAGGGTTTCGGGTTATATCGAATTATATAGTTCCTGGTTCCCGAAACTCTTAAGAAAGGGGGTCAAAAGAACTCTATATTAACTGTATACTGGAATATAATCGAATTCCATATGTTGTATTACCAAACTACATACATAGATAACGTTTGACTAAAGATGTTATTTAAATCAATTGTAGTCAGTGGAGTACATCAATGTCCGAAAAAAGAACAGTTCTCTTGAAAATTCTAATCTTTCTTTTTAAGCTTTTATCTCTACATTTTTATTCTTATATTTTTTTGTTATTTATTATATAAGTGGGTTTTTGGACGTATGTTTACAAATGTCCTCGAATTAAGTATTAAGGTTGTGAACGTTCGTTAATTCTACAGAAAGTCATCCACTTACCTATTTGACACCATGTAGGTCTATTACTTTATAAGTCGTGATTTTTCTTTACTCGATCGTTTAGTACTTTCTGTATCTTATTTGAATCTACGTATAATGATTCACCTCCTTCGGTTATACTTTTCCGATGTGTGACATACATACTAAGGTCGATACTGTAAGACCCTTTCTGTTTTGATACCTCTGTCATTTCTAGTCCCCAAACCCCCTTCTCCCCCTACTTGTCCACCTCGTGTATCCTAAAAATCCCGTGACTTTGAAGATATTCTGTGAATTTACCGTCTTTGTGTTGGATGTAAACAGGTTTGGGTCTTCCATGTTGTGGTTCTTATTTGGGATTACATACCTAAACCCCCACTATTACTAGACAGTTTCATCCAAGTCTATAACATTATTTACATGGTGAGACCTCGGACCACAACTATCATTTTTTCTATGCGGACACATCTCCCATATACCTTCGAGAGATACGAGTTAAAACAATGTTGGGATTTTGACGAAATTTTAAAAAACCATATTGGGAGTCAAGTCAAGTCAAGTCAGCGAGTAACAGGCTGAGACGCTGGGGTACTTAGCGTCGTGCGGTCCGGAGGGACAGGTAGTGGTTGAGGGTCTCAAGTGAGTTTGAGTACAGGTAGCTCAGTCACTACGGTAGGTTGGTAGAGTAGGAGACAGCAGGGGAAGAGGAGGACGGGGGTTAGGGAGGGTCGCAGTCTCAGAAAAAGTTACTCAGTTGAGAAGCGTACTCCATCGGTTTCATGACCTCAAAGTCCAAATCGTAGTAAGGAAGGTTTCTTGTGGGTCCTGACTAGAGGAAATCTTACCTGACCAACCTAGAGGAACGTCAGGTTCCCTGAGAGTTCTCAGAAGGGGTTGTGGTGTCAAGTTTTCGTAGTTAAGATTTTCAGTTATTTAGGGTTGTTCAAAATTTGTAAAACCACATATTAGGAGACTCGGATTCTTAAAAAACAACATGGAGTGTTTAGAAAGTTTTAGTGACCGAAAGAAAAAGGTGACTATACTCAGTTCTTTCTTTAGACAAGTGGAACGAAACTTTCTACAAAAATTCCACCACGAAGAGTTTGATATGACACATGTTTAATAATCTAAATCAACTTTACGTACAAGACTAATCATCCAGACCCCACCCTGGATTCTCAGACATAAAGATTGTTCAAAAAAGAAATCAGATGTGAAACGACCCGAAGGGTCCACCTCGTCACCAAGCTAGGGTCCAGCCCTTCTAGAGGATCTCATCCTTTACCATTGAGTGAGGTCATAAGAACGGACCTTTTAAGGTACCTGTCTTCTCGGACCACCCGATACTAGGGACCCAACGTTTGTCAGTCTGGGTCGACTCGTACGTACGTGACAGAGATGACCGTGATGTGGAACGTCTTGTTCCAAGATCTCGAATTTCTTTTTATAAGAATAAACAGATGAAAACTATCTCGGTAAACTGTGACACCTTAAAAACATAAGACCCTTGATGTTTAAATTGACGAAAGTTTTACGAGTTGTAACGATTAATAATTTCTTTACGTTTAGTTTTGATGTTACTCCATAGTGGAGTGTGATCAGTCTTACCGGTAGTAGTTTTTCACATGTTTATTATCTCTGAAGGGACCGTCAGTTTACCAATTCTGAGACTCGAAGGTGACGTCCCCTACGTCCATGCTAGGGACCAGTCCCTTGATTCTAAGGTGTACGACACACCGGTTTTTATTTTTATTTTTTTGATCTCACACATCCCTTATGAGGATGTGATAACCATCTGTACTTTTAACCATGTCGATGATAACTTTTAGTCATACCGTCAAAGAAATTTTTGATTTTTATAAAGGTTCCCCCTTCTTCCTTCCCACCCACCCCTAATTTTTTTTTTTTTTTTGAGGGTCGTTAGGGTTAAGATCCGTGTATAGGTCTTTTTCTACCATTGAGATTAAATTTTGATTAAGTTTTTCAATGTACATGGGGGTTAACGTGATAAACGTCAATAGTTCTGTACGTTCGTTGGATTATCAGGTAGTTGTCTCTTTACCTATTTTTTTCTAGTCCACACACACACATATATATGTGTATGTATTTTACCTGATAATGAACCGATATTTTTTCTTACCTTATAACGGTAAACGTCATTGTACCTATCTAGATCTCTAATAGTATGACTCACTTCATTCGGTCCGTCTTTTTCTGTTTGTAATTGTGAATATACAACTTAGATTTTTTATTATGTTTACTGGAATAAATATTTTGTCTTTGTCTGAGGAGTGTCTGTGTCTCTTGTTTGATACCAATGGTTTGCACTACACCCCCCGCCCTCCCTTATTTAATCCTTATACCCTAATTGTCTATGTGTGATGATATACATTTCATCTATTTGTTCCTAAATGACATATCGTGTCTCTTGATATAAGTTATAGAATATTATTAGATATTACCTTTTCTTAGTCTTTTTTATACGTTTTCACTTTGTTCAGCGAGTCAGGAAAGGCTGAGAAACGCTGGGGTACCTGACATCGAGCGGTCCGAGGAGGCAGGTACCCTAAAAGGTCCGTTCTCATGACCTCACCCAACGGTAAAGGAAGAGGTCTCCTAGAAGCTACCTAGTTTGAGCCCAGAGAGCGTAATATCCATCTGCGAAATGGTAGACTCGGTGGTCCCTTCGATATTACTTTTTCTTAGTCTTTTTTATACATTTGACTTAGTAAAACGCCATTTGGACATTGATTACGTTGTAACCTTTAGTTGATATGAAGTTATTTTTATTTTATTTTGGTGATGACCATCACTTTTTTTCTTCAAACTCCACTCATCACCATACAGTTTCTTTTATACTACATCTTTTGCTAATTCTCTAATTTATACCATTCTTGTTAATTTGACAACATCTACGAAATATTTATAAAGTATATTTAGATCGTGTCATACTTATATTAAGGGAAAGTTTTGGTGACGAAGACGGAAATGGCATGTACATTAATAACAGCCAAACCTTAACAGTGTTAGTGTTGAGAGAAGTGATTCCACAAAATGTTGAAGATTGTAAATTGAGTAATTTGTAAAACAGATAGTTCGTCTTGTTTGTTTTTTGGGATTAACGAATGTTCACAAAAAGACTGTAAAGTTAAGGATCCCAGAGGCTAATTCCTTTTTAGAATTTAGTCGTCACTACATCCTGATCTATTTTGGAACCACTTTTTGATCCTGTCCTCTTCGTTCTCCACCTTGGATTTCACTCTCCTTTCGTCCCTGACTTCTGCGCCTCCTCCTTAAAGTGGTAACCTGCTCTCGGCCAACGCAAATGACCTGCCTGGCCTTCTTGAGCGCTCAATGGAGACGTGGTACCGCCCAGGGCAGTCGAATTCTCTCGAAAATTACCCGCGAAGTCGGACCTGTTCGAGACTCTCAGGGCTCCCCAGGGGATGTCTCCCACCACCCTCGCGCCGACCGCCTGGCCTCGGAGGAACCGCCCTCCTACTCTAGACGCACCACCCTTAGAAGCCGTTTTGCCGAGACGCGGACTTAAGGCTCTTCAAAAGTGAACACTTGTGCCACACGCTGGCTGTCCAGAAAGGGGAGAAAGCGGTGGTTCTAGGACCTCTAAGCCCCGGACCTTAGTCCTGGCTCCGACCCCGGCAGCCCCTCCGACCGCCTCGGCCTCTGGGACCCCGACCCTGGCCCTGGCCCTGGCCCCGGCCCCTAGGTCAAGCCCCTCCACATTGACGGCGCCTTCCGTTGGCTTGACTCGGTCCAAGGGTCCTAATGTCGGAAGACGTTCGGATAATGTTGGTTCTTTCGTTTCAAGACATGGAAGAAGAATGAAGGTAGACACTGTTGAGGGTCGAAGACGCCCGAACAGCCCGGGAAGTCTCGCCCCTTCGACCTCCACCGGAGAGAAATGGAGTACGTCTTCGCGTGCTCAAGACCTTCGTAGTTCTCTTCCACGTCACGGAGTCAGAGGAAATGGAAAAGAGGCAGACAGTGTATGACGAAGACCAGGTAGGGTGAACAAGGAAACTGTAGTGAATACTAGCTCATAAGTCTCGGGACCTACCTGACTCTGTCTTTCATGACGGGGAAGAGTTTTGCCGATAATTCCTAACAGGTCAACCATTTCTGACCTTTGATTTGACGGCTGGAACGGGTGGATCTGAGGAAAAGGAAAAAGTTGAGTTACCTCGTGAGTTCCATCTGGGGGGAGCCTTGGTTCTGGGTCGAGTAGGTCTATTCGGGTTCTTCGTAAGGGGGTTTTCCTCTGACGTCGTACGCGACCTCCTGGTCTAGATATCTTAGAAGGCGTTCTCAGCACAGAACTGATTAGTCTCATAGTTGACAGAGAAATGACATGGACGGTTAGTTCGAAAACACATGTATCAAGGGCCTTCGGTCCTCCTCCTAGGTCATCCGTACAACGACCTGGTTGAATT
The DNA here is from genome assembly GCA_006410555.1 of Capra ibex. Classification (NCBI taxonomy): domain Eukaryota; kingdom Metazoa; phylum Chordata; class Mammalia; order Artiodactyla; family Bovidae; genus Capra; species Capra ibex. The sequence continues at coordinate 1,079,239 of SJYO01017864.1, forward strand.
CTCAGTAACATGACACTTTCTGGGACTTAGAAACAACCAGGGACGTGGGGAAAGACCCAGGTCCGCTATGGTCCACTACTCCGTCGTGTCGTCTGTTGTCGAAAGAAAGGTGTGACTGTGGCCGTCAAGATCAAGAAGCCCCGTCGATCACCTAAAGTGCGAAGCTCTCAAGGATACCGTCGTGCATCTCGATCATGATTCGTTCTTTCCAAAACTACTGTCACACCCGTCCTTGGGTGTCGGAAGGGTAAAACTTGAAGGATGAATAGTCTTCACCTAGAGTCGTCGAAGGTTTGACATACTTCATCGATAACTACCCTTTCTCCTCCTGGGTCGTAGAGGGTGACCCCTCAATTGTAGATTCTAAAATTCGTCATAATTTCAGAACCTTCCCAAAAACCTATAACTGTGTTTTAAGAGTCTCTTGGCAACGGTTTTTCGAAATGGCTACCGGGTATCACGGATGGTCAGTTTAAACGGAGTATTAATGTGTTACTGACAGGTGTTCTTAGTCGAACGGGTCCGAGAAGCTCACATGTCGGTTGTACGATCCCCAGGTCGGAAAGTGTTTATACGGTACGTCAATGTGCTTCTGACGATGTTCAAAACCTCGTTACCGGTAGTCGAGACACTCCTCTCCTCAAATTGACTAGTTGTGACACATGTATTTAAAGTGAGGAATGGATTTAGTCCATCGATTTCAAAAGAATCGTAAAGTGTCAGTTTTAAACCCCGACACAAATATAAGAACAAAAGTCTGTCAAACAAGGGATACATAACTGTAAAATTTTTCTCTCGGGATGTCTTTAAATCCACGTAGTCTAAATTCAAAGGAGTGGACGACCTTTTTCTTTTTAGTCGGTACTGATGATTAATGTAACATGAATTTCTTGCTTGGGATTCCATAATCACTTTTTCTTGACAATTTATTATGTCTCAAAGTCCTTAAAGTAAAATTACAAAAATGAAACCTTGAAAACAAATTTCACTTGTCTTACTCAACATACGAGTGATACTACCACCATTTGAAATGAATCTTTAAGATCTTCCAATATAAATTTCATATAAAATAAAGGTATATAAAGGTGAACGAAGAAGACAATCCACACAAATTAGGTTCACAAACACCCACACCCACACACACATACAACTCCAAAAAAAAGGGGAGGAATAAAGGTTTCTTGAGACCTCTTTAAACTCCCAATCCATGTTAACTTACGTCTTATTTACACCCAGACGTAACACACATTTTAATTATCACTGAATATAAAAGGTCCTCTTTTTGGTCTCCGACTATCTTTAGGAGGACACGACATAGTGTTATCGGCTCGAGCTAGGTGACCGCGGACATTGACACCTTCCTTTGTCCGTGGGGCTCTGCTAGGGAAACTATAGTTCCGTCGATTGATACTGAAAATAGTCCATCTAAGACGTAAAAAAAAGAAGGAGAAGAGAGACAGAGAGAGAAAACGATTGATGGTAGACTCATTTTACATAGAAAAGTCTTCGTTTTACAGATTATTATCTATTCAGTCACAGTGAACATCACACTATACACTACTCTTTTAAGAAATATATACATGAATAAACGGATGGGTAATTGACAACTAAGAACGAAAAATCACACTTCTGACACAATAAAAGAAAGTAAATAAAAACCGACGGGACCTAGAAGCAACGAAACGTGTCCGAAAGAGATCAACGTCGCTCACCGACGATGTGAAGCAACACCACGAGTCCGAAGAGTAAAACCACCGAAGAGAACGACACCACGTGTCCGACATCCATGTGTCCGAAGTCATTGACGTCGTGTGCCTGAGTCATCAACACTGTGTGCCCGAATCTAAGGTGCCGTACACCTTAGAAGGGTTTGGTCCCTAACTTGAGTATAGGGGATGTAACCGTCCATCTAAGAATAGGTGACACGGTGGTCCCTTCAGGTGCTTACAAACGGAAGCTACTTTCCAAGTGTCCTAAATAAACAAAAAAAGGAAGGAGGTATCGAAGACCTTCTTTTTACAACACCTTTTAACCTAGTGTAGTTAAAGGGTCATAAACTTGGTTCATGAGGTCTAGGACGAGGACGGTTTTTGCTTAGTAGAGGACGAGGGGGTCTACGGCTACGACTATTTGAATTTCTCTTTCTTGGAGTTTGGGTTCCTCTCTCGTGTTCGGACTCAAATCGAAACTCAAATCCGGTTAGGTGGCTATCAAATCCATGGATAGGTCGACTAGGTGTTCGTCCTCCTCTATTAGGTCTTCAAGTACCAGTTCCACTTCATTTTTGACTCTTCTCTGGTTTGAACCAACTAGCCGTCCGTAGGTGTCAACTTATAGAGGGTCCGTACGAAGTAAGTTTAACGGGGTTTCCAGAGGATGGGTTTAAGAGGTCGACCAGAAACCAATTTGATCCGGGACGATTTAGAATGTTGAAAGTATGACCAAACCTGGTTGTCCCGAAGTAAGGTCCTTGTTTGATAGAATACGGAACCCTGTAACAGTAGTCCTGATCTCGACTTCTACTTCCTCTGAATCTGTGCTTAAGAACCGGACGAGGTTTATTCCGACAAGGACCATTCTCTTCACGTCAACAGTACCCGTCTCCTTCTGCCGCTCTACTGTATCGCGCTCGTAAACACCCGAAACTTATGCTTCTGAGAGCTCCAGCTTCTAAATACACGAGTCCAGGACTGTTTCATTACTTTCACTACCCTTCACCTGGGTTCCTTAGTCGAAATTTTCGGGACTTATCACTATACGGGAACATATAAGACAGTAGGAGAGTCCCATCTCCCGATTTTGGTGTAATACGAGTTGAATACTCCGAAAAACAACACCAAGGACTACGAGGAAACGTCTATTAGAATTACGGAGTCCATTCTTTATATCGAAAAACACAACAATCGGTTAGTATAAACAACAAACAAAACTAACAAACTTTTTTTAATGTCCCATAGTTTGATTAATTTGTCCAGAATTAAAATTTATGGAGAATGTAATTATTGATTAAAGACAAAGAATTTTTTATTTAACATCCACACAATTAGTCAAGTGTGGTAGTTAAGTGTAGTAAATCAATCTCCGTCTTGAACTTTAATTTTTAGACATCATTTCGTCCTATTATAAACTCCAATAAATTACATTATAGTCTATACTAACTTCAATCCTCACATGGACGAATACACGAGAAACTTGGATAGGAACCAAATCCGTGAATTGGAAAGTCTATAGAAAAAAAAAAAAAATTCTAAAAAAGAAAAAAATTAAATAAATCGACGTACCCCAGAACCAACGTCGAGTATCAGAGAGATCAACGTCACGTTCCCAAATTAACGGGGTACCGTACACTCTAGAATCAAGGGGTCACTCCCTATGTCGGGAGTAGGGGACGAAACGTTCCGTCTAAGAATTGGCGACCCAGTGGTCTCTTCAGGGAAAGTCTACAAAGAAGAACTTTTTACAATTTTATTAGTATATTGGATACAAAAAGTCCAAGTCGGGCCGGGTGGTGGTACAGGTCATAAGATGGGTCTTTTCGTTCTTTAGTGAGAGGGTGGACTGCCGGAGACCCAAAACTCCAAAGGAATGCGGATGCACTGACTCTCTCCTGGAACAAAGGGAGGCTTCCTTTTGCACGTTAACTACTCAATGTTCCACGAGGCACCCCAAGAATTTCGTCATTGTGTTATTCACAAAAGGTCGGTCATGTCAGAACTTAAACTCGACCCAAAACCAAAACCACACATGTCCTAGAAAAAACCACACATTATGACACAAAAGAACTCGGGTTTTATACAAAACAATGTCTTCAAGTCATAAACCTGTCATTAACAAGGTGACAAAGCACTATAACAACTATAAATAACATTTATCCCCATATTGAAGAATTATTTGTAACAAATAAGATCTTTTCCTGTATTTTATGTACCAACTATGGAGATAAAGGAACAAAGACAAAATGACAGGTATTATTTTTTATGAAGACAATATTGATTTATAACGTAATAGTACAACTCGGTCTCCAAACAAAACAAATCAAAAAACAAAACAAAAAAAAAATGACTTTACTACAAAATCGACCCTAAAAGGAATTTTGTGACGAGGACTTTAATAGAAGTCTTATTCTACTAGATCATCCAATAGACCATTAACATACTCATGAAGTAACGTTTTTTACGGGATATAACAAACCGAGTATCAAAACCACGGATTCAATGTAACGAAACAAGAGTGACAAAATAAGAACCTGACTACTTTATGGTATAAAATTTTTTTAAAAAAATAACAAAATAAATAAATAAAAACCGACACGACCCGAAAAAATCGCGAAACAAAAATCACGAAAACGCTCTCCAAAGAGAGTACACCGCTCCACCCCGTTCAGAAGGAACGTCACCGAAGAGAACAACACCTCGTGTCCGAGATCCGGACACCCGAAATCATCAACACAGAACACCCGAGTCACAAACGTCGAGAACTCGAGGTCTTGTACCCGAATCACCAACACCGGTGTCCGAATCAACGAGTCACTGAACCCTAAAAGGGGTTGGTCCTAGTTTAATCACAGGGGACACGACCGTCTACTTGAGAATAGGTGACGCGGTGGTCCCTTCAGACTCTATGGTACAAAATTTAATTCAAAATTTATTGATTTTGGATAAATAGGGTTTATAATCATGTGTAAAATAAGTAACCTTTAACGACATGACACTTTGTCAAACGATTCACTATGTTTAAGATAGTCAAGTATAGTAATAATTGAAAGTGGCAGTTTTATCCCTGTGACTATATAGTGATCGATTCAACACGTTTTATTCAATCATATGGTTTTAAGATCACATTAACTAATATAAAAGAATCTGTGTTACCAAAACTTTACGACTCGTTTATCTTAACCTCTAAAATTATGGCATATACTTTACATCATAAACTAATTGTGCAGAACGATGGTCTGGTCGTATTTTGTCAATGAATCCAAAACTAATCTAATCTAGAATTTAAAAGTTTGGATATCTCTTTTTGTATATTGATCGTCGGTTAAATTTTGACATTAATTAATCCACAGAAAAATATGGATAAAATGACATCAAAACAATCCTCCTCTTAGACTCGGTTATACTTTCAGTCAGATGTAAAAAAGTAGGGCAGGAATAAAAAGTAACAAAAGGGAATATAGTAAGTAAGAAAAATATAGTCAAAATTTTTAGGGTTGATGACAACATAATTAACATCAAGAACCAACAACGTAAACTCTTTATACCGATCTAACAAGGCATTCATTCACAATCAGTAAGACAGTACAGACTGAGACGTCGGGGTACCTGACATTGGACGGTCCGAGGAGACAGGTACCTTAAGAAGTGTGTTCTTATGACCTCACCCATCGTTAAGAGAAGGGAGTTCCTAGAAGGGTTGGGTCCCTAGTTTGGGCCTAGAGGAGTAACGTCCGTCTAAGAAACGGTAGACTTGGTGATCCCTTCGGGTAACAAGATTCTGAACTGAATCTCCGATAATTTTTTTCTGAAAATGAATCCAACATATTTGAACATCCAGTTTCCTTGAATTTTTTCATGAAATACTCTTGTTCATCCAAAGTCTTCTCGTTTGGGGACTGAAAAAACGAAACAAAGGAACGATTACAGTAAGATGTGACTTGCTGAAATGACGAATTTAATCTTTCACTAAAAGGAACTAATGTAAACCAATGTCTCCGTTGGGATTAAACTTAAAAACATCGTAAAAATTTATGTTTACAAATAAATTTCATAAATATTACACAATCTAAGACCACATGTCGTTTCACTAACTCAATGTATATACACACATATATAGTTACATATACATATAAGAAAAAACGTAAGAAAAGGTAATACCAAATAATATCCTACAACTTTATCAGGAACCACGATACGGAAGAACAAATAGACAACAACGAAAAAAAAACCGACGTGGTGTTCCAAGCAGGTGTTCCGAACACCCTAAAACGAATCAAGGGACTGGTCTCTAATTTGGGGCCGTCGGCCACGTCTTAGTCCACATTGGTCACGTGGAGGTCCCTTCAGAGATAAAATATATATCGTCAAACATAGACGATTAAGGTTTGAGGGTCAAATAAGAAGAACATGTGGGAACGGAGAAACCATTGGTATTTAAACAAAAGATATAGACACTCAAATAAAGACAAAACATTTATTCAAGTAACATAGTACAAAATCTAAGGTAAAGAAGTAAAGTCAAGTCAACGAATCAGCACAGGGTGAGAAACACTGGGGGTGCCTGAGAAACGCTGGGGTGCCTGAGAAACGTTGGAGTACGTCGTGTGGTCCGGAGGGACAGGTAGTGGCTGAGGGTCTCGAACGAGTTTGAGTACAGGTAACTCAGTCACTACGGTAGGTTGGTAGAGTAGGAGACAGCAGGGGAAGAGAAGGGTCGGAGTTAGAAAGGGTCGTAGTCCCAGAAAAGTTTACTCAGTTGAGAGACGTACTCCACCGGTTTCATAACGTCAAAATTGAAGTTGTAGTCAGGGAGGTTTCTTGTGGGTCTTGACTAGAGGAAGTCCTACCTGACCAACCTCGAGGAACGTCAGGTTCCCTGAGAGTTCTCAAAAGAGGTTGTGGTGTCAAGTTTTCGTAGGTAAGAAGCCGCGAGTCGAAAGAAAAATCAGGTTGAGAGTGTAGGTATGTACTGATGACCTTTTTGGTATCGGAAGTGATGTACTTGGAAACAACCGTTTCATTACAGAGACGAAAAATTATACGACAGATCCAACCAGTATTGAAAGGAAGGTTCCTCGTTCGTAGAAAATTAAAGTACCGACGTCAGTGGTAGACGTCACTAAACCCTCGGGTCTTTTTCTTTCAGACTGTGACACAGGTGACAAAGGGGTAGATAAACGGTACTTCACTACCGTGGTCTCCGGTACTAGAAGCAAAAGACTTACAACTCGAAATTCGGTTGAAAAAGTGAGAGGAGAAAGTGTAAGTAGTTTTCTGAGAAATCAAGAAGTGAAAGACGGTATTCCCACCACAGTAGACGTATAAACTCCAATAACTATAAAGAGGGTCGTTAGAACTAAGGTCGAACACGAAGGAGGTCGGGTCACAAAGAGTACTACATGAGACGTATTTTCAATTTATTCGTCCCACTGTTATATGTCGGAACTGCATGAAGAAACGGATAAACCTTGGTCAGACAAAAAGGTACAGGTCAAGATTGACAACGAAGGACTGGACATATGTCCAAAGAGTTCTCCGTCCAGTGCACCAGACCATAAGGGTAGACAGAGTCTTAAAGGGTGTCAAATAACAATAGGTGTGTCAGTTTCCGAAACCGTATCAGTTTTTTCGTCTGTATCTACAAAAAGACCTTGAGAGAACGAAAAAGACGCTAGGTTACCTACAACGGTTAAACTATAGACCAAGGAGACGGAAAAGATTTTTATCGAACTTGTAGACCTTAAAGTCTCAAGACTTCAGTGTAACGACTTCAGACCGAACCTCTTAAAACTCGTAATGAAATTATCGCACACTCTACTCATGTTAACACACCATCAAACTTGTAAGAAACCGTAATGGAAAGAAACCCTAACTTTACTTTTGACTGGAAAAGGTCAGGACACCGGTGACGACTCAAAAGGTTTAAACGACTGTACAACTCACGTCGTAAAAGTGTCGTAGTAGAAAGTGCTAAACTTTATCGAGTTGACCTTAAGGTAGTGGAGGTGATCGAAACAAGCATCACTACGAAGGATTCCGGGTGAACTGAAGTGTAAGGTCTTGCAGGCCGAGATCCACTCACTCACTAGTGTGGAAGCACTAATAGACCCAGTACTTCTAGAAACCGTATTAGTTATTTCGTCTTTATCTACAAAAAGACTTTGAGAACGAAAAAGATACTAGGTCGCCTACAACCGTTAAACTAGAGACCAAGGAGACGGAAAAGATTTAGGTCGAACTTGTAGACCTTCAAATACCAAGTGTATGACAACTTCAGACCGAACCTCTTAAAACTCGTAATGAAACGATCGTACACTCTACTCACGTTAACACGTCATCAAACTCGTAAGAAACCGCAACGGAAAGACGTTCTGACCTTACTTTTGACTGGAAAAGGTCAGGACACCGGTGACGACTCAAAAAGTTTAAACGATCGTATAACTCACACCGTCAAATTGTCGTAGTAGAAAATCCTAAACTTTATCAAGTTGACCCAAACAAGCATCACTACGAAGGATTCCGGGTGAACTGTAGTGTACGGTCCTACAGATCAAGATCCACCCACTAGTGTGGTAATACCAATAGACCCAGTACATATCAAGAAGACACATAACAACGGTGGAGAAGAATTATAGGAGACAAAGACAATCCAGGTATGGTAAAGACAGGAAATGACACGGGTAGAAAGGTACTTTACGAGGGAACCATAGAGATTAAAAGAACTGCTCTAGAGATCAGAAAGGGTAAAACAACAAAAGGAGATAAAGAAAGGTAACTAGTGACTCCTTCCGACAGAGTAGAGAGGAACGATAAGAAACTTTGAGACGTAAGTTTACCTGTATAGGAAAAGAGGAAACGGAAAGTGAAGAGAAGAAAAGAGTCGATAAACATTCCGGGGGAGTCTGTTGGTAAAACGGAAAAACGTAAAGAAAAAGAACCCCTACCAGAACTAGTGACGGAGAACATGTTACAGTGTTTGGAGGTAGGTATCAAGAAGTCCGTGAGAATAGTCTAGATTAGGAAACTTAGATAAACAGTAAAGGTGACATATTAGCATTCCCTAAACTAAATCCAGTATGGACTTGCCAGAGTACCAAAAGGGATGAAAGAAGTTATATTCAGACTTAAACCGTTGCTCAAGTACTAGACTCGGGGTTAGTCGAGGACCAGAAGAAAAACGACTGACATATTTCGAAGAGGTAGAAGTCGACGTTTCTTATATTAGTTAGACTAAAACCATAACTGGTAGACCACTACAGGTATACATCTCAGAAGAGAACACAACAACCTTTTTCCACAAACGATACTGGTCACGCAAGAGAACCGTTTTAAGAATCGGAAACTGGACGAAAAAAATATGAGGTTCCGGTTTAAACGGACAATGAGGTCCATAGAGAACTGAAGGATGAAAACGTAAGGTCAGGGGATATTACTTTTCCTGTAGCAAAAACCCACAATCAAGATCTTCCAGAACATCCAGACGTAACCTTGACAAGTCGAAGAAGTCGTAATGACCCACTCCGTATCTGAACCTAATGACACTATGACATGCCAAACGGAGCCTTTGCTTGTCTCTAGTAAGACAGCAAAAACTCTAACGTAGGTTCATGACGTATCTTTCGTAAGGTAAACATTCACTATCACACATATCATACTTTCACTTTCAACGAGTCAGCACAGGTTGACAAACACTGGGATACCTGACATGTCAGGTACCTTAAGAGATCCGGTCTTATGACCTCACCCATCGGAAAGGGAAGAGGCCCCGTAGAAGGGTTGGGTCGCTAGTTAGGGTCTAGAGGGTGTAACGTCCGTCTAAGAAATGGTCGACTCGGTTTTCCCTTCGGAACATTCGCTACCATAAACAGAAAGAGAAAGTGAATCATTTACGTTCTAAAAATACGACAAACATGAATATTGAACGAATAAACGACGTGAAAAAGTACGAACAAAAACAGGTATTTATCCAAATGTCCCACAACGGAATCTCTTTACACCTGACACGATAGACATAACGAATGATGGAAAGAGAAATCAGTATGTTTGGAATGAAATCGTTTGAAGTTTTCAATAGCAAAATAATTTCTTTAACATAAAGAAGACATAGTCGTAAACGTAATAGAAAACGAATCATCTAAAAGACTCTATAGTCGTCTACAAAGTTTAACTAAGAAAAAAAATTCTTAGTGATCCTGTCTTCCCGTAGGAAGTTGGATAACATACAGAAAACCACACAGGAACTTTTCAACATATACTAAGTTTAAAAATCCTTCATTTAGTATAAAATAAGTTCTCACGAATGACAAATTTCCTGATGATACTATTTCGAACACCTCTTCCGTTACCGTGGGGTGAGGACATGATAACGGACCTTTTAGGGTACCTACCTCCTCGGACCATCCGACGTCAGGTACCCCAGTGATTCTCAGTCTGTACTGACTCACTGAAGTGCAAGTGAAAAGTGAAAGTACGTAACCTCTTCCTTTACCGTTGGGTGAGGTCACAAGAACGGACCTCTTAGGGTCCCTGCCCCCTCGGACCACCCAACGACAGATACCCCAGCGTGTCTCAGCCTGCACTGACTTCACTGAATCGTCGTCGTACTATTTCGGATATTTCATTTAATTAGACTAAAAATTTACCAAAGGGTACAAACAAATGAAATTCTAAGAGGACGTGATGAATTCGTCACTTACACAAAGAATCCAATTTTATAATTTCTAATTTTTTCTGATATTTCTTTGTCCTTTCTTTTAATCTTTTTACCATGATCTCTTCGTACTAAGTATTGTAATTTTATTATTATTGGTGACACATGACTTACCTTCTTCCGTCACCGTGGGGTGAGGTCATGAGAACGAACCTTTTAGGGTACCTGTCTCCTCGGACCACCCGACGTCAGGGACCCCAGCGATTCTCAACCTGTGCTGACCCGTTGAAGTGAAACTGAAAAGTAAAAAGTGAAAAGTACGTAACCTCTTCCTTTACCGTTGGGTGAGGTCATAAGAACGGACCTCTTAGGGTCCCTGTCCTCTCGGACCACCCGACGGTAGATATCCCAGCGTGTCTCAGCCTGTACTGAATTCGCTGAATCGTCGTTGTCACATGACTTACTGTACATTATCGATAAAGTACTTATAGGTAAGTAATCCATTGAATTATTCGTAAAACGTATGTAACGGAGACTAGGAGTTTCACAACTTCTATCTATAGTAGGTATAATAGTCCTTTAATTTTGGACTTCGCTAATTTATTAAACAAGTTCTAGTATATGGATCCCTCATCGTTTCAGTCTTAACTTTAACTCTTGAAGACTAAAGTTTCAACATGAGAAGGATACAATACGGAAGCATCTTTTGCATTCTGATTTTTATCGTACAGTCAAAGAGGTTGACTTACAAAACTGAGACCAGAATTCCGAACACTTACCCACTCAAAAACGACAGTCTTTTTACTCCATACTATGAGAAGTTTGTAGAAAAAAATTTTTTGAATAAATAAATAATATATATTGAATAATATATAAACATAATATATTTTGAACAAAATAATACATAATAATTCACTCAGACGTTCGTCCGAAAGAGATCAACACCGCTTGTCCCCGACGACACATCAACGTCGCGTGCCCGAAGAGAGCAACGCCTCGTGTCCGAAATCCAGGTACTCGAAGTCATCAACGATGTAAGTCCGAATTTTCAACACCGAGTACCCGAATCAACGAGACTTCATACCCCTCAGATGGGTCTGGTCCCTAGTTTGGACACAGGGGTCGTAACTGTCCACCTAAGAATTGGTGACCTGGTAGTCCTTTCAGAATTTGTAGAATTACATAAAATTCTCATATTTAGAACTAAGAGAGATTTTGACAACTCGCAATATAAGAACATGGGAGAGAACAAGGTATAAAAGAAGACGTATTTTGTCGTGATATCATCTAACTTCGGTTTTTCTTAACCGAACTCTTGAATTCTTTAAGAATGGCGAATTTTCTTTAGACTGTCAAATGAATAGGAACTCATAATAAAAGAGCTCTTACCATTATTAAAAATAAATAACGTTTTCCACCAATACTCCTAACTTCCTCATATGCATTTCGTGGATTATCTACTTAAGAACTACTATTAAATAGAATTTGCATAAAAATTTTTCATAGGGTATTATGATCATCAAACCCTCAGAACCAATCAACATCAGGATGGAAAATATCAGTCCCCGAAGGGACCACCGAGTCTCCAATTTCGCAGACGGATGTTACGTCCTCTGGACCCAAGCTAGGGACCCAACCCTTCTAGGGGACCTCTTCCTTTACCGTTGGGTAAGGTCATAAGAACAGACCTCTTAGGTACCTGTCTCCTCGGACCACCCGATGTATGTCAGGTGTCCCAGCGTTTCTCAGCCTGTGCTGACTCGCTGAAGTGAGTGAGTGAGTGTGTCACGGATCATGTGTATGACCCGAAGGGTCCACCGCGATCACAATTTCTTAGGTGGACGGTTACGTCCATCTGCATTCTCTGTACCCAAGTTAGGGACCCACCCCTTCGGGGGGACCTCCTCCCGTGTCGTTGGGTGAGGTCATAAGAACGGACCTCTTAGAGTACTTGTCTTCTCGGACCGTCCGATGTCAGGTATCCCAGTGTCCCAACGTGTGTGACTTCACTGAATGTGAGTGCGTACATCATACACATGGACACCATTTGTGATCCTGTACGTCGTCGAAACATCTAAACCGAACGTGGAAAGGAGAACATAGAAAGACGCCAGAAAAATTTTATCTGAAACCCCAAAAAAAAAAATATCAATCAGACAAATATGAAATATATTTCACTTTCACAATCTACGAGTCAGTACAGTCTGAGAAACGTTGGGGCACCTGACATCGGATGGTCCAAGGAGACAGACACCCTAACACTTCGTTCTTGTGACCTCACCCAACGGTAAGGGAAAAGGTCCCCTAGAAGGACTGGGTCCTTGGTTAGGTCCAGAGGACGAAACATCCGACTAAGAAATGACAGACTCGATGGTCGCTTCGGGAAATCATATATTTCGTAGGAGAGTTTAGGGGAACTGGTAAATTCACGGGGAAAAGACAGGACAGAGGGTGTTGAAACACGGACAGGATTTTACACCGTGAAGGTTGTTGTCTTCTCTACCGAGATGTGTACCTGTAGTCGTCTACAAGTTATGACTTTAGTCTAACTAATATAAGAAACGTCGGTTTCTACCTCTTCGAGATATGTCCGTCGTTTTTGTTCTGGTCCTCGACTGACCCCGAGTCTAGTACTTGAGGAATAAGGGTTTAAGTCTGAATTAAATTTCTTTCATCCTTTTCGGTGATCCGGTAAGTCCATACTGGATTTAGTTTAGGAAATGCTAATATGTCATCTTCACTGTTTATCTAAGTTCCCTAATCTAGGTTATCTGTCTCTCGGATTTCTTGATATCTTCCTCCAAACACTGCAACATGTCTTCTGTCACTAGTTCAGGTATGGGTTCTTTTTCTTTACGTTTTTCCGTTTTACCAACAGACTCCTCCGGAATTTTATCGACTCTTCTCTTCTCTTCACTTTCCGTTTCCTCCTTTCCTTCCTATACAGATAAACTTACGTCTCAAAGTTTCTTATCGTTCCTCTCTATTCTTTCGGATGGAGTCACTAGTTACGTTTCTTTGTCTCCTTTTGTTATCTTTCCCTTTCTGATCTCTAGAGCAGTCCTTTTAATCTCTATGGTTCCCTCGTAAAGTACTTTCCTATCCGTGTTATTTCCTGTCTTTACTCTTCCTGGATTGTCTTCGACTTCTCTAATTCTTCTCCACCGTTCTTTTGTGTCTTCTTGACATGTTTTTTCTAGAAGTACTGGGTCTATTGGTACTACCACATTAGTGAGTGGATCTCGGTCTGTAGGACCTCACACTTCAGTTCACCCGGAATCCTTCGTAGTGACGCTTGTTTCGATCACCTCCGTTACCTTAATGTCGATTCGATAAAGTTTAGGACCTTCTACTACGATACTTTCACGACGTGAGTTATACGGTCGTTTAAACCTTTTATCGTCACCGGTGTCCTGACCTTTTCCAGTCAAAAGTAAGGTTAGGGTTTCTTACGAGTTTGACGGTGTGTCAACGCGAGTAGAGTGTGCGATCTTTTCATTACGAGTTTTTAGATATTCGCTCCGAAGTTTTCATATACTTGGTTCTTGAAGGTCTACAAGTTAGACCTAAATCTTTTCCGTCTCCTTGGTCTTTAGTTGAACGGTTGTAGGTGACCTAGTATCCTTTTCGTTCTCTCAAGGTCTTTTTGTAGACGAAATAACTAATCCGGTTTCGGAAACTGACATATCTAGTGTTGTTTGATGTTTTAAGAAGTTCTCAACCCTTATGGTCTGGTCGGATGGACAGAGGACTCTTTAGACATACGTCCAGTTCTCCGTTGTAAATCTTGACCTGTACCTTGTCACTGACGAAGGTTTAACCCTTTCCCCATGCAGTTCCGACATATAACAGTGGAACGAATAAACTGAATATACGTCTTATGTAGTACACTTTACGACCCGACCTACTTCGGGTTCGACCTCAGTTCTAACGGCCCTTTTTATAGTTATTGGCGTCTATACGTCTACTGTGGTGGGAATACCGTCCTACGTTGTTCCTTGATTTCTCGGAGAACTTCCACTTTTTCCTCTCACTTTTTCGACCGAACTTTGAGTTGTAATTTTTTAGATTCTAGTAGACCAGGGTAGTGAAGTACCGTCTATCTACCCCTTTGTTACCTTTGTCACTGTCTGAATAAAACCCCCCGAGGTTTTAGTGTCTACCACTGACGTCGGTATTTTAATTTTCTGTGAACGAGGAACCTTCTTTTCGATACTGGTCGGATTTGTCGTATAATTTTTCGTCTCTGTAGTAAAACGGCTGTTTCCAGACAGAACAGTTTCGATACCAAAAAAGTCATCAGTACATACCTACACTCTCAACCTGGTATTACTTTCGACTCACGCCTCCTTAACTACGAAAACTTGACACCACAACCTCTTCTGAGAACTCTCGGGGAAACTGTCGTTCCTCTAGGTTGGTCAGGTAGGATTTCCTTTAGTCAGGACTTATAAGTGACCTTCCTGACTACGACTTTGACTTGAGGTTATGAAACCGGTGGACTACCTTTCTTGACTGAGGAACCTTTTCTGGGACTACGACCCTTTCTGACTTCCGTCCTACTCTTCCCCTACTGTCTCCTACTCTACCAACCTATCGTAGTGGCTGAGTTACCTGTACTCAAACTCGTTCGAGGCCTTCAACCACTATCTGTCCCTCCGGACCACATGACGTCAATTATCCCAGCGTTTTTCAGCTTGTGCTGATTCTCTGACTTGACTTCTACATCGTTTATCTTGACGTGAGTCAAAAACCTTGTCACGTATTAAAACGTGTTTACGGTCGATTAACAGACAAATTGAAAGTTATGAGAAATTATTATAAATAAAAGGATGTAACCGTGTCGTCGAGTAACCCAACCGTAGAATTAAATGAGGTAACGGATTGTAACATAGGGTAGATTTCGAAGTCAGACAACTAAACATTTTACCTGTTTTATTAAGGGAATAGATGGAGTTTCTTGACACCAAGTCTGTCAAGTTCTTACGTACTTAACTTTAGGAAATGTTTGAGACACTTGACAAAGTATTCATATTCCCTACCAATAATAAAGAACAAACATCGACTATCATAAATAGATTAGTAGAAGGATTTATACTGTATTTTTAAAAGATTTTGTAAAGGTATGACTTTTATTAGGATAAGTATCTATGTCGTTACCATTAGTAAAAGTCGAACTGATTAATATTCCTTCTAAAGACTTCACATTTAATATAGGATATCAAGAAAAAATAAGGTCTGTGAGTACTTTCACTTTCAGTGAGTCAGCACAGGTTATGTCAGATACCTTAAGAGACCCGGTCTTATGACCTCATCCATCGGAAAGGGAAGAGGTCTCCTAGAAGGGTTGGATTCCTAGCTTGGGTCCAGAGGGTATAATGTCCGCCTCAGAAATGATGGACTCGGTGTTCCCTTCGGGTTTTACTTTCAGAGAGTCAGGACAGACTGAGAAACGCTGGGGTACTTGATATGTTAGGTACCTTAAGAGGTCCGGTCTTAGGACCTCACCCATTGAAGAAGGAAAAAGGTTGTCTAGAAGGGTTGGGTCCTTAACTTGACCCCAGAGGACGTAACGTCTACTTAAGAAATGGTTGACTCGATAGTCCCTTCGGGGGGTCTTTGAGAATCTCATGATACAATGGTATCAGCGGACAATGAAGGAAAGACGATGTTTCAATACACATGAATAAACTCATAACTCACGGAAGATAGAAAATAAAATAGGACCGATAAAACAGTCGTATTTTCGTTCTAATGGAACAAATGCACGTACGACGAATTAGAGAAGTCAGGAAGGATGAGAAACGTTAGGATACGTAACACTGGATGGTCCAAGGAGACAGGTACTGTAAAGGGTCCATTCTTATGACCTCACCCAACGGTACGGGAGGAGGTCCCCTAGAAGGGCTGGGTCTCTAGTTTGGGTACAGAGAAATGTAGAGACGTAGTAGTCAAGTCAAGTCAAGTCAATGAGTCAGCACACGTTGAGAAACGCTGGGGTACTTGGCGTCGTTCGGTCCGGAGGGACAGGTAGTGGTTGAGAGCCTCGGATGGGTTTGAGGTAGCTCAGCCACTACGGTAGGTTGGTAGAGTAGGAGACAGTAGGGGAAGAGGAGGACGGGAGTTAGAAAGGGTCGTAGTCCCAGAAAAGTTTACTCAGTCGAGAAACTTAGTCCACCGGTTTCATGACCTCAAAATTGAAGTTGTAGTCAGGGAGGTTACTTGTGGGTCCTGACTAGAGGAAATGTTACCTGACCAACCTAGAGGAACGTCAGGTTCCCTGAGAGTTCTCAGAAGAGGTTGTGGTGTCAAGTTTTCGTAGTCAAGAAGCCGTGAGTCGAAAGAAATATCAGGTTGAGAGTGTAGGTATGTACTGATGACCTTTTTGGTCTCGGAACTGATCTGCCTGGAAACAACCGTTTCATTACAGAGACGAAAACTTATACGACAGATCCAACCAGTATTAAAAGGAAGGTTCCTCATTCACAGAAAATTAAAGTAAATTAAAGTACCGACGTTAGTGGTAGACGTCACTAAAACCTCGGGGGTTTTATTTCAGAGAGTCACAAAGGTGACAAAGGGGTAGATAAACAGTCCACCCGAGAAATGGTAATCACGAAGGACCATTCGGTTTGATCACGGTTTGATCAAATATTAGGGTGAATTTTGTTAAAAACAAAAACTTGTATGGAAACAACAAAAACCTTGTCATTATACATCAGTAACATAGACAATAATTCTTAAATCAAAAATTTGTTTCTTATACAATGGACTTCAACGTGACGAAACGATTACGAGACAATTGGTAACCGTCGTAAGATTACTTATAGGAAGATTTGTAACGCACATATGTCCGTGGACACCTATACATAAGAAAAAAAAAAACCACCCCGGTTCAGTACGTTATCACTCTAACATCAAGGGGGTGATCCCCAGATGGGGTCTAGGGACCGTCACTCACACTTCAAGATTGGTAACCTGACGGTCCCTTAAGGGACCTGCACATAAGTCAAAATATATTAATGTTAGTCTTATATAGAACAAGACATTAAATGAAAAAAAAAGTGAGATGTCATACACCATCTGAAAAAAGGACAGTTATTTACTTTCATAATAATTACCTACGTAACAAAAGAGAATAGTTCTAAATATATTAGACAAGAAATAAATCCAAGAAAATTTAAACCTTAAAGATACTTGGCACCTTATGGTACCACGTATGTAGAAAATAATTATGAACACTTTAAAAGAACCGTCTCATTTGAGAATCCGGACCTTGACTACGTAGTTCCCTATATGTGTAAAATGTAAAACTACATATAACGATTTAACGGGACTTCTTTAAACTTGGTACGAGATTGGATCATGATAGTCTAATGGTAACAGTCTCAACTCTTAGGTTTACCGTCACAGGGTAAACGTGTGATCGACAAACAAAACCGTCAAAAGAATAAATCTTATCATAATGTAAAATTAAATAGTCAAGGAAATCTTGAACTCATTTACGGAAGACCAGAGTCACTATATACAAGGATCAGTTAACGTAGACGAACATCTTGTGATTATTAAACCCGTTACGTAGACATCCACCTCAACTTTACTGTTCAATTCTTCAATAAACTGATCGTACTTACAAGAAAAGTGATATGACGTAGGACCTAGACGATGGAGACTTTACGAAGTTATCTGTGAAAAATTCACCCCTAAAGGAATTACAATAGAAGTTTCCCGTTCTGATAAAAGGTTCAGAAAAATAAGAAGTCTGTTAGTTACGAAAATCTTCTAGGTCGGGGAACTTGACTCAATTCTAAGCACTGGAACAATTTGTTAGTCGTGATCGATATAACAGAACCCGTTTGACGAATCGGATAGGTCTATCGTCAAAAGAGTAGAGTCACTTTGTCCAGTGACTAAAGACTATGAGAAAAGAAAAAGTTATAAAAGGGGGTACTGTGAACTAAAGAACACGAGTAAAGAAAAGAACCAAATTTTCTACAGTACGATTAAAACCATGGGAAATATTTAAAGGTAGTTTTATACCGTTAGCAGAACCTTCTGAAGAGAGCAGTATAACCACGTTAAAAATTTTGTACGGAAAGAAGACAATGTGAAGCGAACAAGAAAGTAATTACAAAGTAACCTTCAAAACCCGGAGGTTATTCCATATACCTGAGGACGAACCAATGAATAAAAGTTATTAAGATATATGACAGGGGTTTAACAACCATTACAAAATCTCTTCACTCTTTACCTTATAAAGGACGGAATAGTTATTTGTTTCCTACAATGTCAGTAACCGTCAACATCGGTGACACCTACCACTCGACCACTCGGGACTTCCTTGCTTCCTTCCTTTCTTATGGAGGTAGATCGTCGGTAGTCAGACGTCGGTGACGAATACCACTCGGGACTCCTTTGAGTCCAACAAACCTTTTGTGACCTATGACCGGGGTCTATCGACTCCATGTATAGTTTCTTTACTAAAGTCACTCGGTCTGAGAACGTGGAAGGGTATATATCTTTCCGTGACTTAAGGAATTGAACCTTATAGACCAAAAGAAAACTCCAAGTCTGATGGACGGGAAACCCCGTTTTGAAGATACATTGGACCGAGGTTGGGCGGGGAGGAGTCTCGTTAAGAGTGTCCCAATAGCGGGTCCGAACTTCAGAATTTTAAGAAAGAGGGGTAGGGGGTGGGGGTTATTTTGTATTGAGAGTTGAAAATACAACACTTAAAAAAAATTCAGGTGTCTTCCTTTCTTAAGATAGAAAACTGCATTACGAAATGAATATATTCTATGTGTGTGTGTGTGTGTGAATAAAAAAAATGTGACCGATACGACACGTCGAACGTCTTAACTTGGACCCGGTGTTGTTACTTTCGTAACTTAGGATTGTTCATCCGGTGGTCCCTTGAGAGATCCAATGAAAATTATGAAAGTAAAATGAAGGAATCTAGGAGTTTTGTGACGAAACTCCAATCTACAATGATAGAGCAAAATATTTACACTTTGACTTTGATTTTGATTCACTATACGGCTCCCGGTGAGTCAAACATTTACCATACATATCGACACAGATATCCAAGATTCAAGTTTCGAGATAGACCGATTCGGTGACCATGGCGATATCAACTTCCAATCAGAATCAGTGTATAAAAAAAGGACCATCACAAGTAGTATATGAACAACAAATCAGAGATTCAGTACAGACTGAGAAAACACTGGGGCACCTGACATTGGACGGTCCGAAGAGACAGTTACACTAAAAGGTCCGTCCTTATGACCTCACCCAACGGTAAAGGAGAAGGTCCCCTAGAAGGTCTGGGTCCCAAGCTTGGACTTAGAGGACAAACCACCGTCTAAGAAGTGGTAACTCGGTGGACCCTTCGGGATTAGTACATGTATACAGACACGATTAGTATTTTATCAGTAGTTTAAATTTCTTTCAACGACAGTTCACTGTAAAATCTTCTCCCTTTGTCTTTGTACTCGTGTCGATGAGATATCCTATATTAAACTGTCGGGCTTTGTCTATGAAAGGGATTAAGGATTGTTTCGTCATCAAAAGTTGAACACTCAAAGGAATTTATTATTAAAAATTTTTCCTTGAACGTTATTGTATATATTTCTAGTGCAATTTATTCTGTTCCATCATACCCGGGTCCCTGACTGAGTGTCTTGTATCTTTGTTTGGCTACACTCCTGTGGATCAATAAGTATACACCCCTTTTTAATTTAAGGATGAAGTGTTGAAAGTAGTTTCAGTTAAAGTCTACATAGTTCCCGAATTTACACTTTACGCTATGAAGTTTTGTAAAGGAATTTTTCAAAAATTCAAACGAACATAAACCTTAAAAAATATGAATCAAGAGAAAGAAGATATTTCCGAGATAGTAAAGAAACCCATATGACCACAATTTGGTTTTTTACTCTGATAATAACTAGAGCCTCTTCGTCATCACTCGTCACCGTACTTCACTCTCGAATTAAGGGACGGGTCCTTAACTTTGACCCATCGGACCTACTTTTGGTCTTTAGGATCGGTGGTCTGGTCGTTCCCGATCTCCGACCTTCGATATATAAAGGGACCGAGATCATGGGTCACTTTTTACGTAAAGAGTGCCTCCGTTTTTGATTTACGGTCATGTTTCATATAATAGTCTCTGTCGTGTTGTTGTCTGCCCTCTCGCGTGTCTCCTTGTCAATTCTGTCTCCGTTCCGTCTCTACGTGTGGACCTCTCTCTCCCACACCCACAGGAGGGGTCCCTCCGCACGTCATGTCTCCACCCATTCGGTAAAAATATCCTGTCAAGACCCAAAAACAAATGGAAACCGATTAATAGACCAAAGAAAAAGGTGTGGACTGGATGGGATCGTGGGAGAGGTTGTACACATACGTTGAAAAGGGGTTCCTCCTAAGGTCGGGTCTCTGGATACACCCTCGGAATCGCAGTGTATAATACCCCACCATGGGGAAGAAAAACTGGGGGTTCCTCGGAAAGAGGTGGACACTTTACAGAGGGAACGGGGTTCCTACCCTTTATATACTACAGGACTGGGAAATGAGTTTGTTCCAAATCGGGGAGAGACAACGACGGTGCT
The DNA here is from genome assembly GCA_006410555.1 of Capra ibex. Taxonomy (NCBI): domain Eukaryota; kingdom Metazoa; phylum Chordata; class Mammalia; order Artiodactyla; family Bovidae; genus Capra; species Capra ibex. The sequence goes on from SJYO01017864.1 coordinate 1,100,208, forward strand.
GACAGTTCCACTGTGTCCTCTGTTTCGGACCGATAAATGAGATAAACACTACAATGAAGGTAAAGTCTCCCGTTTACCCTCGGGTAGATAGAGGCCAGAGTCCTTTACGTTTGACCTCCGATTAAAATTTACAGATCGGACCTCGGGTACATTTGTCCCCTGGTCAACATTTATGGATCGGACCCCGGGTAGATGGAGGACGGAGTGATACTACCATTTGACTACATTTTCAGAAAAAAGACGATGAAAATTTTTAGATGACTTCTGGAAACAAAGGTTCTTAGGAGATTTAAAATAATTTATTTTAATTTAAAATAAATTTAAGGAGAATTTCCTGTGTTCTTAGAAACCCTTCAGTAATAATTGTCTTTCTCAACATTCAATAAATCATTTTTACAAGGAGTAAAAAGTCTATTCTTTTGTCTCTTCAAACGAAGTCCAGTCTCAGTGTACTAAAATTTATTAGTGAGACGGAAGATGAAGACACCCTCTAGACAAGAATACTGGTTTAAAAGAGGGAGTCGGGACCCAAGAAAACGTGAATTTACACTGAGAATCTTAATATCAAACCTTACACGTCTTACTTTCCCTTAAATCAAAGGTCAGAAGGGTTCTGACTTCACTATTGGACATTGTGACAATTGCAAAGGAATAAAAACTTGTTTGAGTTTTTAGGTGTCTATAAACTGACAGCTGGTACAGGCTCCGTCCTTCAACCGTTAAAGTGTCACTTTACACTCTTCTCGGTAGGGAGTTTATAAACTGACTATTTGACCGTGGAGCGTACCATACACGCTGTTGCCTCTTTCAAGAGAGAACCGATCTGTTTACCCATACAAATAATAAAGGAAATTATTTGGAATTGAGGAGGACGCCATTCTCAAGAAACGTAAAGGAGCTCGCCTCCGATTGCTGCCCGGGGCCTCACTAAGAAAAGACTACACCTGAAAGATTAATGCAGTCCGGAAGGACTTCCGAGAGGAACTTGTCGGAAAACACACCCTTGCTGCCGTCTCCGTGACCGCCCAAAGGTTCGAAAGAGGAAATATCCCGGCGCTCGGCCTGGCGTTTCGATCCACTGTCTGCGGGCGCGGGCCTGGGCGTCCGAGGATGGTCTCGCGCGGACGCACGGTCTCGAGGAAACAACGAGCCGCCGGGCTCAGGCCGACGCGCACGCGCCACCCGGCCGCGGCTGTTCACGCGACGTAGCGCCCGCGGCCGACCCCCGCTCGTCTGGAGCTCGTCGGCGGCGGCGGCGTCGGCAACGCTCGCATAGTCGCCTCAAGTCTCCCGGTCCGCCGCCCTCCGAAGGAGTGTGCCCCCGACTCTACAGCAGGTGGCGCCGAAAAATGGAGGAGAGGTGGGACCCTCCCATGAACCACTGAAGTAAGAACAACGAGTTTATGGGCTGGAACGACGTGGTCGCTTTCTTCGTTGCTAAGGAGTCATTTGTGTAGAGAGTGGCGCCTCCACTCTCCCCAGGGGTCTTGGTCTACCGCCTTCACCCCCTCCGAGGGGGTTGGGATGGGGGGCCGGGGCGCTGACCTCGACCCCGAGGAGCCGTTCTCCGTCCGCCCACCTTTATGCACGCTCAGACTCCTTCCTACCCGCACACACTTGACTCCCAGGGGACCTCCACTTCTGTTACACTTGCCCTCCAGCGGACTTCCTTCCTCTCCCAGAACTTTGGCTCGGTTCCACCCCTAGAGAACCCCCGTCCCTTCGGTCCCCAAGAGGCTTCCTCCTTCCTGGCCCCACTCTTACTTGCCATCTACCCTCCGAAGAGCCGCTTCCCTTCCTATTAGCGCCCAGCGAAGGATCGTCGCCTCCGTGGTCACCCCTCGGGGCCCGGCTAGGCGCCCATGGGACGGCCCCCTTGGGCCCTTGTCTGAACAAGGCTCTGATCGGTCACCGCCTCGAACACCCTTCTACCCCGCTTGACGAAGGTCCCGACTCCTCGACGCACTTGGACCTCGCACCACGTCGGGCCCGTAGGCGTCAGGGACCCCCGGCCAGGGTCAAGAGGTGGGGAGGTAGGGAGGAGGACTCGTCCCATTGACTCTTCTCCTCCTTAGGTTCAAGGGCTCGGCCCCTGTGAAGGTTCCAGTGTCAATCTCGAACTCGACCTGACCCTGTTCTTTGACCCCACAGGACTAAGGGTTCCGAAGTTTGGAGCGTGGATAAAAAAAAAAGGGGGTTGAGGTGGAACGTGGGGTCGTCACTGCACACCTAAAGGTTTTTTTTTCTAACCCAAAACACTGTCCTGGCATAACAAACTTCTGCTGTTTCTTCAAAGAAAACTTTGTCACGGAACGGTCTTCCTTGGATCTATCAAGTCGGAGAGCAAAGAGTCTGTCGTCCGGTTTAGAAACGGAAAAGTAATAACACATTATTACACGAAAATAAAAGTTCATACTACATATTATACAACATTCAAACCTAATAAAGTAAGTCCAAATCGATAAGAAATCTCGGCTTACAACTTGATCCAATTTTAACGAACCTCAAATGAACTTTACCATTTAAGATCCTCAAATGTCAGTTTTAAAATTAAATTATGGTATTGAGGAAAAAAAAATCGTTTTTACCCGGTCCTTATCAGTCAGTCAAGTCAGCGAGTCACCACAGGCTGAGAAACGCTCGGGGAGTTGGCGTCGTGTGGTCCGGAGGGACAGGTAGTGGTTGAGGGCCTCAAATGGGTTTGAGAACAGGTAACTCAGTCACTATGGTAGGTTGGTAGAGTAGGAGACAACAGGGGAAGAGGAGGGCGGGAGTTAGAAAGGGTCGTAGTCCCAGAAAAGTTTACTCAGTCGAGAAACGTAGTTCACCGGTTTCATACGTAGTCCACCGGTTTCATAACCTCGAAGTCGAAGTTGTAGTCAGGGAGGTTCCTTGTGGGTCCTGACTAGAGGAACTCCTACCTGACTAACCTAGAGGAACGTCCGGCCCTTATTCCAAAATTTATAGTGTCTTCATGTAAACGTGCGACGACATTTTAGACATATTAAAATAGTCAATTTGTTTGTATCCTGAAGGACCCACCAGGTCACCAATCCTGAGACGTGAAGGTCACGTCCCTCCCACCTAAGTTCGGGACCAACCCCTTAATTCTAGAGTATACGGGACACCATACGGTTTTTTCTCTTTTTCTTCTATTTGTCTCATGATTTCTCACTGAAGTCACCGATACGATCAGAGGGTAAGTACTTTTCACAGTTTCTAAAATTCCCTAGATAGTGGTCGATTTGCTGTACAATCAAGAATAAACCAAATGGATATAAAATTATCTATGTCTTCATTTGACATCCATTTCGGTTTTTTGTTGAAAACACAAACTCAACAGGGACATCTTCATAAAAGTTACCATCATCAGGACGATGACGATTCAGCGAAGTCAGTACAGACTGAGACACGCTGGGGTATCTGTCGTCGGGTGGTCCGAGGAGGCAGGGACCCTAAGAGGTCCGTCCTTGTGACCTCACCCAACGGTAAAGGAAGAGGTTACGTCCTTTCACTTTTCAGTTTCACTTCAGCGAGTCAGTACAGGCTGGGAGTCGCTGAGGTACCTGACGTCGGGTGGTCCGAGGAGGTAGGTACCCTAAAAGGTCCGTCCTCATGACCTCACCCCACGGTAACGGAAGAGGCTATCATCAGGATGAGACCTCTATTGATAATGGATGACTAAAAATTTAGTCATTTAGTCACAAATGACTAAAAATTTTTTTCACACGAATGATTTTTGGGTTTAGTTTTGTTTTATTTTGATCCAGAATTTTTCGAAAGATTTGACAGTAACACCCACTAGATCTAAAATAAAGTCTTCTTTATTAGAACAATTGAGACATCCTATACTTTAGACATATGTCAGGACTTCGTGAATCATTCAAGGACGCACTATCACGAATTATATAAAAAACAACTCATACATATAGTTTCTTATGTTCAACTTAGTCTCACTATATCTTATATAAACGATTTTTGGTGAAACCTTGAGTTCTATCATTCAAAGACCTTTTATTATCTGATCCTTCGTCAGTCGAAGATGAACGAAACGTAAAAAGAGAACCTGTGACTATTATCATTCACCACGATAGACACGTATAAAGAGGTACGCATAGTAGTTGTAAACCAGACTAAGAGATAGTAGAATTGACGTTTATTGCATAAAGTACATTGGGTCCACATACTGGTGGGGTTCTAACTTTGTAACTAGTACTATCCACATATGTCATATATGTGGACTTAGCGAATTTGACAATTACATATGACAATACAGAGATATTTTCGTAATAGTGGACTCAGTCTAAGACCTAGACATTGATCAATTGGAACCCTTATTCGAAATCAACATCAAAGGAATAGATATTTACATTTGGTAAATGGAACGAAGGGAAACCCAACAATACTCCTAATCCACATGTCTTTCGTGAAACTTACGGTATTTTAACAAATCTTTACATTCGTACCTAAGTACCCCAGTGTAAGTATAAAACGTTATCTTGAAACTCAACTTACTCCTTTTTCCCTCTAGTGGTCACATGAATTACAAAAGTTTCAAAATTACTTGTGAAAACGAAAAACGACTAACTAACAGGAACTTTCATCTTTTACGAAACAAAATTTTTAATTTACCAAATCCGGACGAAACAAGAATGGATCCATTGTGCATCCAACATAACGTAATATAACACTATCCAATAGACGAAGGGAATAATCTGACACTCAAGGAGTTCTCGTCTAAAATCTAAAATGATTACGAACTCAGCGATCGGAGATCATGTCTAACATTGGATGTGAATTTTATTATCGAATAACAGACGATTAATAGATGAAACACGATCCATGAAAGGGACACAAAGGATTAGACAAACAGGTTTCTTATGAAAAACATTGATGTCACATAACTACTTGGGTGAAGTCACAAGAACGGACCTCTTAGGGTCCCTGCCTCCTCGGACCACCCGACGACAGATACCCCAGCGTGTCTCAGTCTGTGTTGGCTTCGTTGAATCGTCGTCGTCGTCGTCACATAATTACTTTATAGTTATTCTAGTTTCTATATGGGAAACCTAATTTAGTTCTCGTTCGGTATGAGAGTTTCCGATAAAAATAACAAAGAGTTACTTTAACACTTAAAATTATTATAAAAACTGTCAACGTATTCATTAAGTACAAGTAACATAATTATCTTTTAAATCTTTTATATCTTTACTTTTTTTCATCAAGGATTTTGAGTGGTAGTCATCTGTATTAGAGACAATTGTAAAACTTCATGCATAAAATTCATGTATAAAACTTCACACGGGAAAATTTTTTATAAAAATTTATATAGGAAATTCATGTATAAAATGATGGGAACCTTAGTATGCTATATATATGAATAAAGTCTACGGGTGACTCAATTGATCTCAATCCTATCGTCCCTTTATTAAAAGAGTATGAGGGATTGGATAAAGATACCAGGTTAATTTAATTCGTTATCCCAAATGATCCCAAGTTACCGCTTTCTTAATTTTTTTTTTAGTTGACTATTTTAGGAGTGGACTGGAAAATTAGAAAGTGGGTACCAATGTTCCGTTTCATGACGGGTTTAGCCCGTAAAACGGTGTCTAACTAAATCGTCCACTATTCAGACTCCCATTTATGACGACTCCCTGTGACCAACGAAGACTCAGGATTTGATATTAAGGAGTTCCTCCTTTAATTTCGTAGACAAACTCAGAGTCTCACAGTGATCTTCATTGTAAGACGTCAACATGGGACTTTGTACAAGACGTGCCGTCCCATAGTCAAGAAAAGTCGAAGAGAGAAAAGAGACGTAAGGATAAAAGTCCCTTTAGAAGGAATGAACAGTCACTTCTGAAAAAAGGGTTGAGCGAACAAGGATGACTATAGAATGATTGTCACCTTAGTAAGTAGGAAATAGAAGGGTCCACCGTAATCACCATTTCTTGTGCGGACGGTCACGTCCTCCTCTACATCCTCTACGCCCAAGGTAGGGACCCAGACCTTCTAGGGAACCTCTTTCTCTACCATTGGGTGAGGTCATAAGAACGACTTCTTAGGGGTACCTATCTCCTCGAACCGTCCGATGTCAGGTATCCCATTGTTTCTCAACCTGTACTGACTTCACTGAATCGTACGTGTGTAAAAGGACGAATTATTTCATCTGCTTTTACATGTGTCAATAAAAGTCGTTACCGCCACGTATATAGAATTTGACATATGTATATAGAATTTGACATATGTCTGAATCTTTTTAACTTACAGCAATGTCTTTCTACACTTTCATATTAGTCTATCTATTGTTTTTTGTGTAACTTTTCTCGTGTGTACTCCACTAATCAACCATTTACGACGGTGACATAGTTATATATGAAACTTATAGTAAGAAGACACGATGACTACACAAATTTAAAAAAGTATACAGACGTATATATTTAGAGCGACTATAAAAGGGATTTTTTTTCTTAAGACGTCACAAGGTCCCTTGGGTGTATAACTCTTTACAAGAAAACATATATGGTAGAGATCAGGAATTTACCTCTTCCGTTACCGTTGGGTGAGGTCATGAGAACGGACCTTTTAGGGTACCTACCTTCTCGGACCATCCGACGTCAGGTACCCCAACGCTTCTCAGTCTGTACTGACTCGCTGAAGTGAAAATGAAAAGTGAAAGTACGTAACCTCTTCTTTTACCGTTGGGTGAGGTCACAAGAACGGACCTCTTAGGGTCCCTACCGCCTCGGACCACCCGACGGCAGAGACCCCAGTGTGTCTCAACCTGTGCTGACTTCACTGAATCGTCGTCGTCGTCAGGAATTTTCGAGAAATATGAGAATGTCTTTAGTATATATGACAAAGGTTCCACGTGATATTTATAACTTAATTACACACTCAAATCTTCACCTCCTTGAGTCGAAACAACGAACTAAATAACTTATCGAAGAAAAATTCAACTCTATCTTACTACAGAAGGTTGTAATTTTACAAAATAAACGTGATTTGACAGAAAAGGTCATAGGTCTTTATAAATTAAACGTTTAAGAAAACACCGACCTCGTGTAACAGTACAAACAGTAGCCAAAGTATTTGTAGTGTGTGTGTGTGTGTGTGTATATCGTACATATGTTTTCTACAACTACCATCACCACTAACCTCCGATTGATATTTTATCTAGATTTGTCCAGATGTTATAAATGACGTACAAACAACAACAACAAATCAACGATTCAACACAGACTGAGAAAACGTTGGGGCACTTGACATCGGGTGGTCCGAGGAGACAGGTACTTTAAAGGGTCCGTCCTTATTACCTTACCAAACGGTAAAGGAAAAGGTCCCTTAAAAGGGTTGGGTCCCTAGCTTGGACGCAGAGGATTCAACCGTCCTTCTAAGAAATGGAGACTCGATGGTCCCTTTGGAACAACTTACAAATGACCATATATTTTGTAAACCCTCCATTTTTTCCTTTGACTTGTCTATTAAAGAAAGGAAATGTCTTAAATGTAGATTGTTTTTAATGTTTTCTCTTTCAAAGGAAATAAAAAGGATAGGATTGTCTATAATTGGTGAGTGTTTCATTGATACTTCGTGATATTCTCCTTTTTAATTGTATCTTACTTTATAACCTTTCATATCGAAACATATCACAACCCTTCACTACCAAAGAGTTTCTTTATCTTTTATACTTGACCACATCTCCCTCCGTCCTCCTGCACTCGTCTCTTTAATATTTGTTTAATATCATCTTGTCGTACATTTTATATATGAGTAAGAGAAGATGTAAAGTATTAATTAATTTTTAATTTGAACAAAGGTACATCTCACCAATAAACGTTTCAGTCTATAATTCGGTCTGTAGGAGACGAATAACTCCCTTTTCTTTTTAATTATCGTTCGTACGAATACTTACTACAATGCTATTAACCGTTCTCCTCTTTAAGTTTGTTAAAGTACTCTCTTCTCGATAGTGGTTTATTAAGGAATCTCTCCTCACCGTCTGAAAATTTAATCAGGGAATCAATGAGGGGTCCGAAAGTGGTATACTAAGATTGTTCATCAAACACCCATAATAGCAACACCCTAAATAGAAGTTCGAAACGTTCGGTCACATTCTTATACCTTTATTCCCTGTTGTAATTATTAAATAAACATTTCGACTTTATTTCTCTATATACTGACAGTCGTATCTTTGACGTCGTATCAATCATCATTTTTCTCACCCTAGACTTCAGTATGACGAATACGAACTTAGAGTCAAGGGGAACAACAGAATATACTGGAGTGGATTAGAATAAAGACCTCTATCATTATGAACCGTACTAACACCCGTTAAATTACTTTATCACATCTCTCGTGATTCGTGTCATAGATCGAAGAGAATTAATAATTATAGAACTGGTGGAAAAATTATAAAATAAATCATGGTCGATAGTCTCCAGAATTCATCATTACAAACGTGTGAATTCCAAAAAAAACGATATTCCTCGAGTACTAGCGTCGGTGTCAGTCGAGGTCCAGAACAAAAACGACTGATGTATCTCGACGAGTAGAAGTCGACCGAGTCTAGTACTTGAGGGAAACGTTTTAAGTCCGAATTTGACTTGTTTCATCCCTTTTGGTCCTCCGGTAGGTCCATACTGGATTTCGTTTAAGGAATACCGAGTCTGCCATTCCGCAGACGGGCGTTACACCCTCTGGACCCAAGCTAAGGACCCAGTCCTTCTAGGGGACCTCTTCCTTTACCGTTAGGTGAGGTTGTGAGAACGGACCTTTTAGGGTACCCACCTTCTCGGACTATCCGATGTCAGGTACCCCAGCGTTTCTCAGTCTGCGCTGACTCGTTGAAGTGAAAGTGAAAGTATGTCACTTTCACTGTTTATCTAAGTTCCCTAATCTAGGTTCTTCTTGATACCTACCACCAAGCATTGTAACATTTCTTCCGTCACTAGTTTTGATAGCGATTCTCTTTCTTTACATTCTTCCGTTTTACCAACAGACTCCTCCGGAATGTTTATCGTCTCTTTTCTTCACTTTCCGTTTCCTCTTTTCCTTTGTACCCACTCATACTCACTTCAGCGAGTCAGTACAAGCTGAGAAACGCTGGGGTACCTGACATCGGGCGGTCCGAGGAGGTAGGTACCTTAAAAGATCCGTTCTAATGACCTCACTCAACGGTAAAGGTTATGGGTAGATTTAGGTTTCTTATCGTTCCTCTCTATTCTTTCGGAAGAAGTCACTAGTTACGTTTCTTTATCTTTTTTTGTTATCTTACCCTTTCTGATCACTAAAGAAACTCTTTTAATCTCTATGTTCCCTTGTAAAGTACATTTCTACCGGTGTTATCTTTTATCTTTACTGTTCCTGGATTGTCTTCGTCTTCTCTAATTCTTCTCTACCGTTCTTATGTCTTTTCTTGACATGTCTTTTCGAGATAGTACTGGGCCTATTGGTACTACCACACTAGTGTTTACTGATCTCGGTCTGTAGGACCTTACACTTCAGTTCACCCGGAATCCTTCGTAATGATACTTGTTTCGATCATCTCCACTACTTTAAGGTCGACTCGATAAAGTTTAGGATTTTCTACTACGACTGTTTCATGTGTATAACTCACGACGTGAGTTATACGGTCGTCTAAACCTTTTGAGTCGTCACCGGTGTCCTGACCTTCTCCAGTCAAAAGTAAGATTAGGGTTTCTACCCGTTACGGTTTCTTACAAGTTTGATCACATGTTAACACGAGTACAGTGTGCGATTGTTCCATTACTAGTTTTAGGAAGTTCGATCCGAAGTCGTTATGTACTTGGTTATTGAAGGTCCACATGTTCGACCTAAATCTTTTCCATCTTCTTGGTCACTAGTTTAATGGTTGTACACAACCTAGTATCTTTTTCGTCTTAAGGTCTTTTTGTAGACGAAACAACTAATGTAATTTCGGAAACTGACACACCTAGTGTTGTTTGAAACCTTTTAAGTTCTCTACCCATATGGTCTGGTGGAATGGACGGAGGATTCTTTGGATATACTTACAGAGACGAAAAATAAAAACATTTTTTTTTTATATATATATGATATGTATATATACATATGTTTTCGAAAAGATGATGTGGACTATTTCCGAACTCTTTCTTATAATTTTCTACCTCTTTAACCTCTTGTATTTGATTTACTTTACCCTCGTGACTTATACTTTATCTTTTTCACCTTGTTTGATCCATTTTCATTTTCTAGTAGTATATTAGGTCAACAAAAATTTGTACTGACGAGTAATCTTTGTATAGACCTTGAGACCTCTTTTTTTCGTTATGCACTCGTAAACATAAAAAGTTTTTTAAAGTTCTATTAAAACTATACATAGACCTAAAAATTTTCACTAATGTTCGAAAGATAATTTAGGATCAAAACCACTATGTCTCAATATAATAAAAAGACAACGGGTTAGTACTATGTCATAATTAACAATGTATTAGTGCTATCATTTTCTACGAAATAGTCAAAAATGTTAGTTATCGGTCTGTTTTTTATTTTCTATTAATGTTAACGTCCGGTATTACCTTTGTACTAATTAAATTGTTATATTTTATTAATGTATGTTAAACCCCCCTAGTTCGTCTCACTACACTATTCACCTCCACGTATGTACGTGTACAAAAGTAGATGGGTCAGTCAGATACAGAAAACCAACCGCGTAAATTAGGTAAATGTAAATTCCATTAGTAACTTTATATACTTGGATAATGAAAAAAGAATTAACAAACCCCAAACGAAAGACAAGACATCCAGAAAAAGAAGAGAACAAAAAGGGCGGATCTTTTCAAGGGAATCGTAAACAACATTTCGACCAAACCACCACGACTTAAGAGAATTGAAAACAAACAGACCTTTGGAAACCTAAAGAGGTAGTTTAGACTTCCTCTCAGAACGACGTATAAAAACTAACATTAAAGAAGGGAAAGTAGTGTCATTTATATAGTACGACAAGGGAAGACCGAACTCTCAAAGACAACTCTTTAGTCGAGTATCGGACTAACCTCAAGGGAACATACAATAAACAACAAAAAGGGGACAATGAAAGTTATAAAAGAGACGGAAATTAAAAACAGTCAAATGAATACACAGAGCCACACAAGGAGGAACCCAAATAGGAAGGACCCTGAGAGACACGAAGAACCTGAACCAACTGATAAAGGAAAATGTACAAGTCCCTCGAAAGTCGATAATAGAGAAGTTTATAAAAGAGTCCAGGAATGAGAGAAGGGGAAGACTCTGGGGGTATAACACTTATAACCACGTAAATTACGACAGGGTCTCCAGAGTCAGACAGAAGTAAAGGAAAGTAACAAATATAGGAGAAGACACCGTCACTAAAGGTGGTAAGACAGAAGGTCCAGTAAATAGGCAAGAAGACGAAGTCAATAAGACGATGCCTAAGGAAGATCACATAATAAGTAAGGACAAACAAACAATCAAGAAGATCCAGAAACCATTTGTAAAGAACGTAGAGAGTTGGAAACGGAGGTAAGAAAAGGGCTCTAGGACCTAGTACGTCGTCATCGTCATCGTCCTAGTAGAAGTGATAGTAATAAGACTTAAGAAGACCTTCCAACGGATAGAGATGAAGTAAATCAACAAAAAGACCCTAAAATAGAACAGGGAAGTAGACCCTATATTGAAAGACGAAAGAGTAGTACTAATTGAAAGACATTATGTCAAAAACAAAATCGACGACACTCTGACACGAAGAACGAAGAAGACAGATGGGAGACAACGTACTCCGATTCTCCGAACACATTCGAAGAACTACCCTCCCAGACCGGTACTCTTTTTGACCCAGAACGAGACTACCCGTCTTGGAACGAGTGATTTCGAAATTAGGTCAATAGACCACTACCACCCCGTCCACCCCCCACCCACCCTCCCACCCCAACGTGAGGGAGGGACTATCAAAAAACCAGACTCCACTGGGTCGGGACCCCAGATGTCCGAGATACCCTCCTAATCACCACTTCAGGTTCTTCTGGTTCCCCCTGGAAGGTCACGGAGACAGGGACACCACTTGGGGACGACTGGGTGCGGAGGTGTCCCCCGGGGGGTTGTACTCGTCCACCAGAGGACACTCCAGTGACGAGGAGAGGAGACCCAGGACCACGGGAGGTTCTGACCTCAGACAAAGGGAGGTAGGGGACCTTCTCGAGATTAGTTTAGGGCGATTGGGCGTTCCGGTCTAAGGGACTCTTAAGGGTCAAGGAAACAACCTTGACCCTTTCGGACTGCACCTCAAGTCTTGGAGGTGTTATCATACTCTTGAAGAAACCATAGTAACAAGAGGTCAGATACCCAGTGGGTGGGTCACCCGTACCCTACACTAAATTGGCACTAACACGGGGAGGACGACAGAGTGACGCCGAAGAAACAGAAACCTGCACTCCATAGAAAAAAGTCAACCCAAGGTCGTAGGAGGACAGTCACCACCAAGTTGTCGAACAACGTTAAAACCACGGGAGTGTCCTTCTCTACTCACGTACAGGAAGACGAACCGGCAGAACTTGGTCTTCGGTTCCAGAGACGAGAAAGTTATTCGAGAGATCCAAACGGTATCTAAAGGAAGGTTCCTTTACAGTACCGACGTCAGTGACATGTGTCACGAAAACCTTGGGTTCTTTTATTTTAGACACTGAAAAAGACGAAAAAAGGGAAGGTAAATGGTGTTTCACTACCTAGTCAAAACTTCGTCTTCATCTACAAAAAGACCGTAAGGGAACGAAAGAGATACTAGGTTGCTTACAACCGTTAAACTAGAGACAAAGGAGACGGAAAAGATTTCCGTTGAACATGTAGGTTTTCAAGAACCAAGTACATGACGACTTCGGATCGAACTTCCTAAAACTCGTGATGGAACGATCGTACACTTTACTCACGTCGACATACTATCAAACTTATAAGAAACCGTAACGGCAAGAAACCCTAACCTTACTTTCGACGGGAAAAGGGACCCAAGTGAGCGACCAGTCCCTTGTTCTGGGACGTACGGTGTTGATTTCTAACGAGTACGACGTTCATTCTGGGTCATGTCGGTTTATTTATTTATTTATAAAATTTTCTATTAACGGAAGTTTTTCGGAACAGTCCAAGTCCACTTACATGATCTTAAAAATTTTTAATGCTAAATCCTTATTTTCGAAAAATGTGTCGGACCCTTCCTCTCTCTTCCTACTTAACTCTTTCATCGTAACTGTATATATGTATAAGTACCTATTTTATCTATTAATCACCCTTCGTCGACATATTGTGTTCCTCGGGTCAGACCGTGAGACACCACTGGATTTCCTCACCCCATCCTACCCCCTCCCCCGAGGGCTCCTCCTCCTATATAAATATTAATACTGCCTAAGTTCAACAACATGCCGTCTTTGTTCGGGTTGTAACATTTTGTCAATAGGAGGTTAATTTCTTTTCTTTAAAATTATTTTCGAGAATTCTTTTAAAATCCTTACCGTATGTACATCATCGTGATTCGACTTTGAGGTTATGAAACCGGTGGACTACGTTTCTCGGTCGAGTAACCTTTTCTGGGACTATGACCCTTTCTAGCTTCCACTTTCCTCTTTTCCCGCTACCTCCCACTCCACCAATCTATCGTAGTGGTTGAGTTACTGTACTTGAACACGTTTGAGGCGCTCTACCACCTCCTGTCCTTTCGGACCGCACGACGTCAGGTACCCCAACGTTTCTCAGTGCTGGATCGCTGACTTGCTGTCGTTGTCATCGTGACTGGAATTCACACGTCGAAGTAAAAGAAATTACATACACATGTAGGTTCATCGGTAATGAGTCTAGTTTCATATCTTGTAAAGATCTTAGGGTATTCTTAGGGAAGGGGCAGATGGGAGGAGGTAGCGGTCTCCACTGGTGAGGAGACTGAATAGAGTAGCAACTGACAAATTCTGTCACCAAAAGTTTCACACCAGACACCTTAAGACCCTCAGGGGTCCTGGAAAGTACCCGGATATTCCAGTTGTGATAAAAATATTCCGCAAAGAATGGAAAAAGTGGCATCACTGTAACCGCATCACCCATTTTGACGACAACGAAATCCTGTTTACTTTTATGTCCATGTTTTACATGATCATCGGTAATATAAGGAGTCGTAGTACATGAGTCTAACAAAAAAATTTCCCGTCAAAGTGTCTTCTTAAAGAAACTACATAATCTTTCAATAATTAAAATAACTTCAAGTTAGGAACTCATATACATTGAAAATCATAAGACACTGTTTACAAAAAACACACACACACCCTACTGTGTTTGTGAAAACGACGTATGATTTCATACATGTACTAACAGAACTCCTTTTCGTGAACACTTCAACTAACTTAAGACTCGACTTAATCGGAAGGGGGGTTGGGACGGTTTGTAAAAATGAATTTTTTGACTGTGTAACCAACAAATCTGAACTCATAACCTGTCAACACAAGAACCTTTAATTATTTCACTCGGAAAGTAATCTTCTTTTTATTAGATCGACGGAAGATAATTCCGTCACGGTTACTAATGTAAACTCGAAAATTCGTTCTTAATCTGAAAACTTTTTGAATATAGTGGGTGTCACACGAATCATCGAAAGGTTAAACTAAAAGGACTATAGTCAATAATTATTTACACTAAAAATTTTTTATAACATATTACTTTACACAGTCATAAATCTTCTAGCCGTACTAAGTCATTTAGTTATAAAAGGTTTTTGGTTACGTAAAATAATATTTTGGTACGTACCCACTTTCTAGGTAAGTTTCAAGTTCTACCTGATTAACTAAAAGTACATTACCTCATGCTTTTCCAGTAACTATACCAAGTCTAAGGTACAATGTCGGTTGAAAATTCTTAGATGGTAAACAACTTAAAGCCATGTCATAGTCTCTTCTTGGAAAGAAAAGGTTGATAGATACACTTCCAACTATACATACAAACTTCGTCTATACTCTTAGATCGACAGATAACAGTCTGCAATTTCTCAAAACGTTTTCACATTTTGTTTACGGTGAGGAATTTAAAAAAACTGTCTATCAATAAATAGTATTTTACAATATAATTGTACATTACCCAAATAATAAAAGTTTATTAAAAAAAGTTTAAAAATTTTAAACCCTCAGTCGAAGATTATACATCAATAATTACCTAAACAACAAGTCAACGAGTAAACACAGGCTGAGAAACTCTGGGGTACCTGACGTCGTGTGTTCCGAAGGGACAGGAAGTGGTATAAGGTCTCGAACCAGTTTGTGTACAGGTACCTCAGTCACTATGGTAGGTTGGTGGAGTAGGAGAGAATGGAGGAGGAGGAGGACGGGAGTCAGAAAGGGTCGCAGTCCCAGAAAAGATTACCTATATTGGGTGTATTAGTTTTCGAGAAACTCCATGAGTCATTCTCAGGACTCTGGTTTTACCAACTCTTTACGATCAAATTCCGTAATTGAAATTTTTTTTTGAAAAAAACCTCATATTAACTAAATGTCACAACATAGTCAACATGTCATTTCACTTAGTCAATGCGTATATGTATATAGGTGAAAAAAATCTAGGAAAAGGGTATATCTCATAATGTCTCATAACGTGTCTCAAGGGATTCGAGATGTCGTTCAGGAATAATCAATAGATAAAATATGCATCATCATACATATAAACCTCTTCCTTTATCGTTGGGTGAGGTCATAAGAACGGACTTCTTAAGGTACCTGTTTCTCGGACCGTCCGATGTCAGGTACCCCAACGTTTCTCAACCTGTGTAGATTCGTTGATTGTGTATGTGTGTGTCACACATATAAATTCAGAAGATTAAATTTGGGGGCATTTAGGGGACTATTGGTATTCAAATAAAAGATGTAGACATTGAGATAAAGACAAAACATTTATTCAAGTAAACATGGGGAAAAAATCTAAGGTGTATATTCGTTACTGTATACTATAAACAGAAAGAGACTGAAGTGAGTTATATTGTTAGAGACCTAGGTAGGTACAACGACGTTTGCCGTAATAAAGTAAGAAAAATACCGACTCATTATAAGGTAACTTATATATTCTTACTTGAGAACTGACATTATTTCTCAATAACATTAGAATTCACTCATTTTTTTTTTTACGAAGTACCTCCTCAACCTTCACTTAAATCGTAAGATCCTACTTCTAACCCTACGACACCACTTCTCTTAAAACCTCCCTATACCGTACACAAATTCCGAAACTCAGAGAGTCTCCAAGTTCTCCCCTCCCTTGTTTACATATGGATACCGACTAAGTACAACTACATACCGTCTTTGGTTGTAGTATAACATTTCGTTAATAGGAAGTTAATTTTTATTTATGTAAAAAATTTTAACTGGTTTTTTCATTATGTGTCAGTAATACCTCCCAAACATTCCGATCTTATCACATGTAATCTTTTCTTTAGAAAACATAACACTGGAGTCGACGACCTTTATTGACTTACTAAACATTTAAAAAAAAAATTCGACGTTACACGTCGAACGTCTTTGAATCAAGACATGGGAGTCGTCACTTTAGAGTCACAGAATTGGTGACCTGGTGGTCCCTTAAGGGTATGACTAACAAATAACATGAGTTTCCGTTCCTTTAATGTTCCTGTGTCTTCAGTCGAACTTTCTTGATTACTACTACTGAAACTAGTGAATCACTTTCACCCTCTACGGTCTGAATTGCAACACTTCAATGAAAAAGAGAAACATTACTCATAAAGACATCCTTCTATGAAATTTGGAGGTATTTGTGGGGTGAGGAATAGTCTGAAATTCAGGTAAAGAATTTTACCCAAGTCTTATAGGATAAAACAAGTCACCAATTTTTAGACAATAACAGTAGTAAAACTAAGATTGTAACAGAGTCGAAACCGGTCACTCTCGAGAAAGTTTAACCGAAGACGCAGGATAGTTGAACGAACGAAAGACAGTGTTGTTAGTCAGTCATCAAATTGGATTAGATGCTTATTGACAAGACCATGAAAAAAGAAAAACCATCATAAGAACTCACGGAACAAGAACTTATAATGGACACATATTGTATAAAGGTATCAAGAACTGATTTTATCCGTGACTGAACTGAAAATTTTTAGTCAATTGGAGTTTTTCTGGTGAATGAAACCTTTTTTTGAAATAAGAGATATAAACGAAGTAGTCAGAAAACAATACGTAGTTGAGATGTTTTCACTTGGATTTCAGTTTCTCCGAAAAAGTGTTCCCACAGGGAAAGAGAGATGGTTTAACTATCTTAAAAATCTTGTAAGCCAATTATATAAATAAAGAAGTATGAAATACAAAGACAAGTAATAATTAATCCAACACTATTTTTATATTAGATTGTAATATTTTCTTCTTTTTAACTTATGGGAACGTTGATACAAGACTACAATAACATATATTTTGTAACATTACGACAATGAACTTGTCATGGTATTTGAACTTCACGAATAAAAACAATCCTTTTTTGACCGACACAAAGGTTTTATAAACTTTTTTATAAAGGTTTCACAAAAAGGACACGTAAGGTAATTAGTAAATTATTATGGTTTTAGAAAATCAAAATTTTATAGATTTTTGAATAACGAACGTATAAAATACGATTAACTGAGATTGATCAAATATTATAATCGATTTTCTCCGTTAATCTAGGAAGAATAGACACAGGAAAAAAACATTAAAGTGATAATGAATAAATAAAGTCATTCACCTTCGTGGTCAATGATATATTACCCTCACCTTATTGTTACGTTATTAGAAAATCAAAATGACTTATAAGTGATAAAGTAACTTAGATTACGGTAATCAATACTACGTATAAAATTTTTAATTAAATAAAATTCCTACGTATGAGAATTACATGACAAATTACGTAAATTTTTAGCAAATCCAAGAAGATTGGGGGACGAACGACACCGACACAAAACTAGAAACTAAGAAGGACACGCCACGCCACGATACGAGTCAGTGAGCCACACAGGCTGAGAAACGCTGGGGTACCTGACATTGGTCGGTCCGAGGAGACAGGTACCCGAAAGGGTCCGTTCTTATGACCTCACCCAACGGTAAAGGAGGAGGTCCCCTAGAAGGGATGGATCCCTAGTTTGGACGTAGAGGACGTAACCGTCCACCTAAGAAATGGTGGCTTGGTGGACCCTTCGGGACTAAGAAGGACCACGGGGATCTTTGTTACGTTTTACGGAAGTGTAAGAAATTTTGTGAACATTATAGATGGAGTATACATGGTTTACATACTAAATGAACTTTATAGAACATACTCCGCTTAAACCCCTTTTTATTTTATAAGTTTAATCGAAGTTAAATTACAAAAGTGTCCACGACCTCTTTTAAACCTCTTATGTTACCGTCGGAAAGTTGTCATTCATATATTTTTCCGTAAGAAAATGTCAAATAGTAATTTCACTACTAAGTGTCTCATTCATATCATATGTACATCGTAGGCGAACACTATCAACAAAGACAAAATAATTTTAGAAAAAAAAAATCAAACAGAGTTCACAAGATTGTTCACAAACAGAAGACGAATTGACTTTTTGATCTAAACTCAAAGCCGTGATATCACGGTCTCGACTTTCTTCTGCAAACATTGTTCCGTGTATGACACGTATTACGATTAATCAGAGTCTCTCTTTCTCTTTTCCGTTTGTGACAATGTAACCGAGAACAAATACACATCCTAATACACAGATGTGTCATTAAGAAGGTGTCTGGACCTGGACAATAGACCAGAAAGAAGAAACTTCGGAATCCTCATTAACTGGAAAAAAAAAAAAAAAAAATTCCATTTAATAAAAAAGGTCACAAACTTAATAAGTAGAAAGGGTACCTCCAGAAAATCTCGTGGAGTGTCCCTTCGTCGTCCTCTCTGTTCTTGCTTTCGTCTAACGATGGAACAAGAACCAGAATTTCATTAACGAATAGTAGTCAGACACCATTACGACTCTTGTGGCAAAAGAAAAGGGACTTTTCATTCTATCCTTTGAACCGTTCAATTGGGGGTACTTTTTGTAATGAAAGGTATAAATGATTCCTTTTATAAAAGAATATATTAAAAATCGGTAAAAATACATGTGTCAACCCCGATTATTTAGTCCTATTGAACCGAATTCCAAACCAAGATAAAGAGTAGTAAGTTTCTGTGAACTCTCAAAAAAAAGGACAAAAGCCCAGGGTTCCATGACGAAAAGGCATCAGTAAAACAGATTTAGGATAGGAGGATATAAACCGTAACGAATAAGAAGGACGAGATTTTATACTACGGAAAACTGACATTAGAGTTCAAAGAATGTCGAGATTTTACGTTTAAGAAAAGAGGACAGTGACTACCACTTCGTCTCATTACATTTAATGAAATAGAAGAGATGACTCTAATACATCGATCGAGGACATTGTTTTATACATAAATTAAAATACACTTGTTAAAAGTGACACTAAGTGTGTGTGTGTATATGTGTGGGTGTGTGTGGATGTAACTGATAGTAAATAGTCTAGGAAAGACGGACACTACATCACTATATAAAAATGAACCCCCTTTTTGACGAGTACTGACTCACCAAAATCGTAAGAGATACATTTTTATACAATAAAATATTCAAAAAGAAGTACATAAAAACGATTTAGAAATGGTCGGTGAGAAAAAATACTTTAATTCTGTGACTCAACATATTATTTGATAAAGATTCCTACTACGTAAACATATTATGTAATAAAGATTCCTACCATGGATTTATAAAAAAAATAGAAACTTCTAAAACTAGGGGACTTTTTAAAAAAATATAAGTTTCTTATAGATTAAATCTATTAAAAATGGACGACCTAGGTTGTAAAATAAAGGACAGAAGTTCGTCAAACAAAAATATAACAAAACAAGTTCGTCATTGATAACTTTTCATGGTGTCGGAAGAGATAGTACACCATCGAAAGATATTGAAGTCAAAAAACCTCCAAAAAGACCATGAAATTTTCTTCTTTCGTGGAGAAGGTATATAATTCCGACAAATTGAGAAAGTAACATACCGACAAACGATTAACTGAAATCTTAAATATATTTTGGATTTGGTTTATCCGAAATTAAAATTTGAATTTTTTTATAAAAACTACCATCACCATTATCATTACCAAACCCAAAAACAAAACAAATTACGTAGTCCTATAACAGTTATTCATGAAAAATATTAACATGAAAGTAAATATCTATAAATAAATTGGCGATCCTGTGAATCTTTCCAAAAAAATTGATATGGATGAAGTACTTGTTGTTCTTTTTTGAAATACGTATGATAAAAGTTTCATAACATATACTTTTTTTAATTGTCAATATTAGGTATTAACCGTTTTCTGTCTGTGACACGTATTCATATCAAATAGGAACTATCCTATTCATCAACTTCTTCTTTATCACTTTTATGTTACTCGTCGATTTTGAATCTAGAATAAACATTGTATATAAATTTAGAATAAATATATAATTATAGACACATATAACTTTTTCGTACATATAATACTGTACCTCCATTTCTACTAGAATTTCTTTCATATTTATCAACCATACCCTTCGGACCAATTTTAATTAGTCTTTTAACTTTTCTATAGTCCTGATCTTTTCGATAGTAAACCACCTCTCCTTC
Source organism: Capra ibex (assembly GCA_006410555.1). NCBI lineage: Eukaryota > Metazoa > Chordata > Mammalia > Artiodactyla > Bovidae > Capra > Capra ibex. The sequence continues at coordinate 1,120,888 of SJYO01017864.1, forward strand.
TTCGAGGAAAATTTTTACACTTTACAAACTCCAATTTTGTACTCCAATACACCTGTTCTATGTAGATCTTTTGACTTTCCTGGAATTCTCATATACCTTTTAATTAAGTAATACATAAATAATATAATATCATCCCGATTTCTTTATTAATCATGACTGTTTCTCTTTATTAAGATAAAGTGTCAAATATTTTTTAATAAATTAGACCGAATATTTTATTAAAGTACCTGAAGGGACCACCAGGTCACCAATTCTTAGACGGGCGGTCGCGCCCCCTGTGTCTAAGCTAGGGGTCAGGTCCTTCTGAGGTGTACGGTGTCCCGTGGATTCGGGTGTACGGTATTGATGACTCGGGCGAACGGTGTCGATCACTTTCGGGTGTACGTCGTTACTTCTGGGTCACGTCGGTTTTTTATTCATTTATTTGTTTAAAATTTTTACTAAAATGTCTGTGGAATTCGATACTCAATCTCTTCCTTTACCGTTGGGTGAGGTCATAGGAACGGACCTTTTAAGGTACCTGTCTCCTCGGACTGTCCGATGTCAGGTACCTCAGTGTTTCCCAGTCTGTGTTGACTCACTGAAGTGAAAGAAAGAGAGAATACAATGCTTATACCAAGAAGACCCTAAGAAACTCTTATTCTTAAAAGGAATAACTAGAGTCAGGGATCTAGATCGAGACCATGATTAACCGAGAGTGATCGGTTAATGACTTACCGTGTACCTTACCTCGTGAGTCCTTGTTTCGACTGACAATTGTCTTCAATCTCCGTCTTGGGGTGAATATTATTCGTACCTTGGCTTTTACTTTTTAACATGGTGTTTCTGTGTGTGTGAGTGTGTGCGTCTCGGTTATTTGGGAACTCATACATTTCACACCAAGAATTCTCGATTATTTTGATCCAATAATTTGGTCCGACGACAACACTTATGGGTATCCTGTCAAACTAGGGACACCATAATTATACTTACCATTTTCTTTCTTCGTTTAACATAATCGTTATCGACCTTCACATTCAACCGTCTGTCAGTTTGATTAATTAGTCACTGGACTAAGAGTACCATTTTTAAAAATGTTACAGATTAATTCTGTCATGATTAATAGAGTAGAGACTTCACCTTTATGATATTGGAGTTACAAAACTCCTTATGTACTTTAAGTTTACTTAAGAAATTGTATCTCAGACAACATTCAAAACTGTGTCAAAAAACACCTCAAACTTCATTAAAGTGAAGAAGAAAATCTCGATCAAAAAGAAAAGAAAAAGGTCTTTATAACTTTGGAACGGAAGGGATTGAAAAAAGACACAAACAGTAGTCGAATAGTCTTTAAGTCGATATTTTACAGACCACAAAGTCAAATTCATCTATGTATAACAATAAACACCCTTTCAAACTTCCGATTTCACTAAAATTTTTTATCAAAAGAAAAGAGAGACACAAGATCGATAAACACATAGTTTAAACTCTACTGAAATAATCTTATTAAATGTCTAACAGGATCTATGCGAATGTTAATAAGATTTAAAAACTAATAATCGAAGAATTATTCTCCATTCGTATTTTATTTATTTATAAAAAACATATTAAGGATTTGTAAAGATTTTTGTCGGTTGTAAAGTCGATTTCCGTTTGAAAATCTTTCTAAAGAATCCATTATACATATCCATAAAAATTTATGTTCCTTTATATCTAAATTTATGTCCTATTATATCTATTGGGAACGAAAATGGGACCGTCCGTCTAAGGGTAGGTGATGGTGGTCCTTTCAGGGGAAAATAAGAATTTTTTTTTTTTTTCGATTTTCGATATGTGTCATATTGTTATAAATTCCTTTTAAAATTTATATTTTTTTATGAAAATGGTTGGATTTTGGATAAAAACGGACAAAAATCTAAAATAAAAATGTGTAGACACCAAGATCGTTTGTGTGTTAACGTTTGTCAGAAAAAGTTTCCACCTACAAGAAATCTTCTCCTGTGTATACCAATTGTCAATAAATGACAGAACCATTCTTAATATAAACTCGGTCCAAACAAAGAGAATCGTCGACCACTATTAGTCTCGTGATTTTCCTTTCTAATAAATTCTTTATCCTTTCGTCACACTCTGAAACCGTGTGTCGTCGTTCACCGGTAACCAAGAAAACCTCACCCCACGACTACCCCAACCTAATAGTCTCCATCCAGTTCATTCTGTTAAGAGTTCATCAACCGAGGCTTCTATTTAAAACAGTCCGTATATTTCACATATGTATGTGTGTGTGTGCGAAGTAAAATGTAGTCTTCCTAGTATAGTACGGACGAAAAAAGTAAATCTACAGGTGTTACGGTAAGGTACACTTACGAAATAAGAAACTTCATCCTACGAGTGATCCCGAAGGGTCCACCGGGACCCTATTTCTTAGGCGGACTGTCACGTCCTCTGCGTTCTCTGGGACCAAACTAGGGACCCAACCCTTCTAAAGGGACCTCTTCCTTTACCGTTAAGTGAGGTCATAAGAACAAACCCTTTAGGGTACCTGTCTCCTCGGACCGCCCGATGTCGGGTATCCCAACGTTTTTCTCAACCTGTATTGAATCGTTGATTTGTCAAGTAACACCGAAACCTAGTAGTGATACCTGACTACGATTCGACTCCGACGTCATAAAACCGGTAGACTACGATTGTCTGTTGAGTAACCTTTCCAGGAACTACGACCCTTTCTAACTCCCATCTTCCTCTTCTCCCGCAGTCTCCTACTCCACCGACCTGCCGTAGTGGTTACGTTACTTGTACTTGCACCTGTTTGAGACCCTCTACCACTCCCTGTCCCTCTGGACCGGACGACGTCAGGCACCCCAGTGCTTCTCAACCTGTGCTGATCCGTTGACTTGTTGTTGTTACCTAGTAGTGACTACTTGTAAATCCATGAACAACCTATAACTATTGGGTTTGTATCGAAGTAAGACGAACAAATTTTTACACACCAATGGACGTTGTATGGGTTGTAACACTTGCAACCTTTCATATCTTGTCTAAGGGAAGGAGTGATCCTTAAATCATAGGTCAACATCACTGTACTGGAATACGTGTTTGTGACCCTTTGTTAAATTTACATACCCTTATATAATATGTTTGACATTAAATGGATGAAAATACAAAAAAGGAAGGACGAAGGAGTGAGACGAGAATGAGAAAGGTAAGAACTTAAAAATTTTTTCCTTTCCAAAGAAAAAAGGATTTTGAGAGAGGGACAGGGTGGATGTAAATGAAAGAAAAAGTAGAACTTTTACAGTAGACACCATTAACTAAGTATTTCACGATACAGCCGAAAAATGTGTATGACTCTCGACAGAGAAAAGTAAATAATTAAGTCATGTACGACACTCGGCGGGACACGGTCCCGTGATCCTTACGTTGTCATTTGCTCGGTACCAGGTCTTTGGGAAAGACAGATTAACCCGTTCATCCCCTTCTATTTATCCATATAAGTTTTCTCACACCATCCACGAGACTGAATCATTTGTGTCCACCATGTCCTTCAGGATCGTTAAACCGTTTATTAACCATTTATCCGATGTTTTAGGTCAAACCCTACGGCCCCCGTCCCGTCCTGATCTCTTCCACAGGATCTCACGATCAAAGAATCAAATGTGGATCTCTTGTTCATTCTCAATCGTCTGTTCCCCTTTTTCTTTCTGAAAAATTTCTGACAATAACACCCTGAAGGGACCACCAGGTGACCAATTCTGAGGGACGAGGGTCACGTCCTCCGGGTCCAAGTCAGGGACCACCCCTTTGATCTAAGGTGTTCGACGTCCATAATTATTCTGGACCGTGTCGGTTTATTTATTTATAAAAAAATTGACAATAAATTTGACAATGACATCACACATATTATATTACATATATTATATGTAACCCATTATACGTGTTTGGGTTTATTAAAATTATATGTATATATGTGGGAACACTAGTGGTGGGTTTATTTTCATATCTTGTAAAGATCGTGGAGACTCCCGTGGGAACACCGGAGAGGGTCAGACACGAGGAAAGGGGATCTATTGGTAATAAAATTAAAGATAATGTTAGCTACCCGAAAAAAGACAAGGACTATTGTATTAATAATGGTATGTCATAAATATGAAAACAGAAACCGAAAAGAAAGAAAGTTAAATGTAGACATTTTAAGTAGGTACTCAACACTTTATTAGAACATGTACAAAAGATTACCAGTTTACTCAAGTAGAGAGAGTCTTCTATGTGTGAATCGTCTTCGACTTACCGATACAGTATCCCACACACACACAATTCAGCAAGTCAGCACAGACTGAGGAACGCTGGGGCACCTGATATCGGGTGGTCCGGAGGGACAGATACCTTAAGAGGTCCGTTCTTGTCACCTCACCTAACGATCAGGGAAGAGGTCTCCACAGTATTCCATCCACCTATAAAAAGTTTCCTAAAATGGTTGAATGTAAGGGTAGTCGTTACATACTATCAAGGTTAACGTGGTGACAGAACGATTGAATAATAGTAAGGAAAATTAAAATCCGTAAGACAACCCATATATCACGACAGAGTAACACCAAAATTAAAGACAAAGGGACCCCTTAAAAATACAACTTGTGGACAAGTATTTGAATGACCGGTCAATCTTTAAGAGTGAGCTCTTCACGGACAAGTTCGAACATAGACAATAAAATAACATACAACAAAAAGATACTTTCTGTAAAGTCCGTTTTATTTATAAATCTCGTACCCCGACGAACCTCACATCCTCGTTCCATCCTTCCTCCACAACTCTCGATTACAATAGTGACAAAACGTTTATTCGAATCTCTTCGATTTATTTACGGGTTCATTCACCGTCTCGGTCCTAAACTTACGTCCGAGGGTACAGACACGAAAAAAAAAGAAAGTCGAGATAACTTCATATTAACTGTTGTAAAATTACATAAGTCTCACAGTGTTACACTACTTACTATTCACACATATGTAACACTTTCCTAAGAGTGGTTCAATTAATTGTGTAAGTAATGGAGTGTATAAATGGAAAAAAAAAAGAAAAGTTACAAACAAGAGAATTGGTGACACCATATGAAAGACATAGTCAGTATTCTAGAATTCCCCTTTCTTTGGAATCGTTAATAGACAAGACTAGAAACGTTCAAAAAAGAAAAAACTTTCTGTTAATTTTATAAAAGTAAAATAGTACCATTTTACATGTATTACATTTTCAACGGTAGAATTGGTAAAAATTCACATGTCAAGTCACCGTAATTCATATAGTGTAACAATATGTTGGTAGTGGTGATAAGTAAAGATGTTTTTTAAAAAAGTCAAAAAAACTCTTTATTAACTGTATGTTAGTGACATATTCAAATTTCGTATGTTGTACTACCAAATTAAATGTATATAACACATGTTATCCAAGTCGATTGGAAGTAGGAGAGAATAACTATGTTATTTTTCTTATTTCCTTTTTTAATAGGAACACTTTTCTTGAGAATCCTAAATGAGAGTTGTCAAAACGACATATAGTAGTGTTATCAATCGACATAAGTAATACGATATATAATATAGGGATCATACATAAATAGAATATAGATCTTTAAACATCGAAAACAGAGGTCTTGAAAAATTAGTATAGTATAATTTTGAGACATGGATAATTTATTGAGGGTTGGAGGAGTGGGGTGTCCGGACCATTGGTGGTAACAACAACAAGTTAACGAGTCAGCACAGACTAAGAAACTCTTGGGTACCTGACATCGTGCGGTCCGAAGGGACAGGAAGTGAGAGAGAGTCTCAAACGAGTTTGAGTACTGGTGACTCAGTCACTACGGTAGGTTGGTAGAATAGGAGAAAGCGGGGGAAGAGGAGAACGGGAGTTAGAAAGGTTCGTAATCCCAGAAAAGGTCACTCAGTCAAGAAACGTAGTCCACCGATTTCATAACCTCGAAGTCGAAATCGTAGTCAGGAAGGTTACTTATAAGTCCCAACTAAAGGGAATCCTAACTGACTAAACTAGAGGAACGTACGTCAGGTTCCCTGAGAGTTCTCAGAAGAGGTCGTGGTGTCAAACATTCGTAGTTAAGAAACCGTGAGTCGGGAGAAATACCAGGTCGAGAGTGTAGATGTGTACTGATGACCTCTTTGGTATTGAAGCTGATATATCTCGAAACAGTCACTTCACTAAAGAGACCAAACGTTATACGACAAATCCAAACAGTATCGAAAAGAAGGTTCCTCGTCTGCAGAATTAAAGGACCGACGTCAGTGACAGGAGTCACTAAAACCTCGGGTTCTTTTATTTCAGACAGTGACAAAGGTAAAAAAAGGGGCAGACAAACGGTACTTCACTACACTGGCCTACGGTACTAGAAACAAAAACTTACAAGTCAAAATTCGGTCGAAAAAGTGAGAGGAGAAAGTGGAAGTAGTTCTTCGAGAAATCAAGGAAAGACGAAAGACAGTAATCCCACCACAGTAGACGGAGGGACCCAATGATTATAAAGAGGGTCGTCAGAACTAAGGTCGAAAACACTCAGTAGGTCGGACCGTAAAGTGTACTATGTGAGATTCATATTCAATTTATTCGTCCCACTGTCATATGTCGGAACTGTATGAGGTAAGGGTTAAAACTTGGTCAGGTAACAAGGTACAGGTCCAGATTGACTATGAAGAACTGGACTTATGTCCGAAGTCCTCTGTCCGTCCTACCAGACCCTAAGGGTAGAGAAGTTCTTAAAAGGTGTTAAATAGCACTAGGTGTGTCAGTTTCCGAAATTGTATCAGTAACTTCGTCTTCATCTACAAAAAGACCTTAAAGGAACAAAACAGATACTAGGGTACCTACAACCGTTAAACTAGAGACCAAGGAAACGGAAAAGATTTGGGTCGAACCTACAGACCTTCCAGAGCCAAGTGGATGACGACTTTGGATCGAACTTCCTAAAACTCGTAATGACACGATCGTACACTTTACTCACGTCGACACCATCAAACTTGTAAGAAACCGTAACGGGAAGAAACCCTAACCTTACTTTTGACTGGAAAGGGTCAGGACATCAATAACGACTCAAAAGGTTTAAAAGACCGTATAACTCACATCGTGAATTCTTGTAGTAGAAAATCGTAAACTTTATTGGTGGTAATATGAAACAATTTATTTGACAGGATCCATGGAGCAAATTCTTATTTTTTTATAAACATCAAAACGAAAACAAGTGGATCGTATTACAGACGTTCCTAACAGTTATAACACCGTAAACAAAAAGAAAAGAAGAGAAGGAAGGGAGAAAAGAAAAAAATAATTATCGGTAAACTTACCCTCACTTATCTTTTTCCTCATGTAGTTCCGACATATAACAGTGGGACGAATAAATTGAATATACGTCTCATATAGTACTCTTTGCGACCCGACCTTCTTGGTGTTCTACCTTAGTTCTAACGGTCCTCTTTATAGTTATTGGAGTCTATACGTCTACTGTGTGGCGGGAATACCGTCTTTCACTCCTTTTTGATTTCTCTGAGAACTACTTTCATTTTTTCCTCTCACTTTTTCAACCGAATTTCGAGTTGAAAGTCTTTTGATTCTAGTACCGTAGACCAGGGTAGTGAAGTACCCTTTATCTATCCCTTTGTCACCTTTGTCACCGACTGATAAAACCCCCCGAGGCTTTAGTGACGTCTACCACTAACGTCGGTACTTTAATTTTCTGCGAATGAGGAACCTTCCTTTCAATACTGGTTGGATCTGTCGTATAATTTTTCGTCTCTGTAATAAAACAGTTGTTTCCAGGCAGATCAGTTCCGACACCAAAAAGGTCATCAGTACACACATACACTCTCAACCGGATATTTCTTTCGACTCGCGGCTTCTTAACTACGAGAACTTGACGCCACAACCTCTTCTGAGAACTCTCAGAGAACCTGACGTTCCTCTAGGTTGGTCAGGTAGGATTTCCTCTAGTCAGGACCCACAAGTAACCTCCCTGACTACAACTTCAATTTTGAGGTCATGAAACCGGTGGAGTACGCTTCTCGACTGAGTAAACTTTTTTGGGACTACGACCCTTTCTAACTCCCGTCCTCCTCTTCCCCTGCTGTCTCCTACTCTACCAACCTACCGTAGTGGTTGCGTTACCTGTACCCAAACGCACGTGAGGCCCTCAACCACTACCTGTCCCTCCGGACCGCACGACGCCAAGAACCCCAACGTTTCTCAGCCTGTGTTGACTCACTGACTTGACTTGACTTACCCTCACTTCATAAAACTAATGTAAAGAGATTACTAATTACTATAACTCGTAGAAAAAGTACACGAATAACTGTGTAGAAGAAACGTCTTACAGATAAGTAAAAAATGAGACTAACAAAAAGAACAACAAAGTAAAATCCTCAAGACACACATAACATCTACAATTATCTATCCACTAAAAGGGTAAGACACTCAACGGAAAACTACACTCAACAGATAATTACAGGAAACTACGTGTTTGAAAATTTTAAAACTTCTTCGAGTTAAACAGATTAAAACAACGGACACGAAAACCACAGTGTAGGTTATTCAGTAACGGTTCAGGTTAAGTCACTTCGAAAAAGACATACAAAAGAAGACTCAAAAAAAAAAAAAAAAAGGTGAAATCCAGAATGTCAATCTAGAAACTAAGTAAAATTCAAATAAAAACCTATACCAAAATCCATTCTTAAGTTTAAGTAAGAAAGTACAAACTTATAGACCCAAAGAGTTGTGGTAAATAACTTTACTGACGGGAAAGGGATAACTTATCAGAAACGTAGGAACAGTTTTTAGTAAACCGGTATAGACACTTCTAAAGATCTGAAACAGAAGAAAACCAGACAAACAACAGAGATACGATCATGGTGTAACAAAACTTCGAAACATCATTCAAACTTTAATCTTTCACACTCAGAAGGTTGAAACAAGATAAAGTTCTAACAAAACCGATAAACTCGAAGAAACTCGAAGGTATACTTAAAATCCTACCTAAAAGATAAAACCGGTTTTTTAGTAACTTTAAAACTATCCTCAACGTAATTTAGACATCTAGTTATATCATAAATGTAGAATTGTTATAATTCACAAGGTCAGGTACTTGTACCTCACAGACACGTAAATAAATATAGAAGAAATTAAAGAAAGTTGTCACAAAACATCAAAAGTAACATCTTCGAAAAGTGGAGAAATCAATTAAGGATTCAAACATAATAAAAACTACGATAACATTTACTTTAACAAACTGTTAAAGAAAAAGTCTAAAAATAGAATCACATGTCTTTATTTTTACTAAAAACACAAAAACAAAACATAACTTTACGTGACAAAAAAAAAAAAATTCAAGACTGTCATCACACACCTTGGAAACATAGATGTATACTCTGAAACAGGAGACGTCTATCCCTATTTAAATGAAGAAGAAAAGATTAAAACCACGAAAATAAAAAAGGAACGAATTAAAGGGGTTATCTCAAAGACTAGGACACGACTTAAATTCACCGACTTCACCCGTAGGAAAAAACAAGAAATTCGAAAGTAAAATATCTACACCTTTATATCCGGGTCTCTCCCTGCAAATGAGTGGGTTTCAATGTGTCGTTCAAGTATCGGTTCATCCTTGACCATGGGTTTAGAGTTGAAGACCAGGTCGTAAAAAAAGGAAATATAAACACAACAACAAATCAGTGATTCAGTACAGGTTGAAAAAACTCTGGGGTACTTGATATCGAGTGGTTCGAGGAGACAGGTACCCTAAAGGGTCAGTTGTTATGACCTCACCCAACGGTAAAGGAAGAGGTACCTTAGAAGGGTTGGATCCCTAGTTTGTAGATAGAGGACGTAACCGTCCGTCCAAGAAGTGGTGACTCGGTGGTCCCTTTGGAAAAGAAGTAAAACCCAACGGTTTTAATCCCTAACGAACAATACCTTTCCTCCGTTGTACTCAGAGAATAAATAAGATTCAAGTGAATCTTATAAAAGTATAGTCAATAAGTATTATTTATTATTAGAACTCCTCTTTACAATCATAATACCCCAAAAGACGATAAAACCACAGTGAGACTAGAAAAAGTAGATTACATACATTGGATTTATAAACGAATACAAAGTCTTACAGTAATAAAAAGAAACATAAAGAAGTCGCGTCAATGTTAACCTTGACTATACAACCTTAACCTGACGGTATAGTGTTTTCTACTCGTTCAACATCACAGTGTACTACTCTTGGATTTCTCTAGTTGTCCCTAGTTACAGTTGTAGAGACTAGAGTTCATGACACATTCATTTTTACGTACTACTTGATTATTGCTTATCCATAAAATTATACTAAAAAAATTTACCATTCACGGTCTATCGCGAAGTCATTTATTCTTCTTTTCAATTTCTAATTACTTACAGTTTCCTTGGAATTTCTTGATAAGACTGAAGGTCACTCGTAAACGTAAGTAACGTATGTAAACTTCTGAATAAAACTATTTATAAAGTTGTTTTAATGACTTTACGAGTTTATATTTTGATGACTTCAAGTTGAACAACGTTTATAAGATGTTAAATAAACTAAGTCTAATATATATACTTGATCAAAATCAGAAACCCTTATCCTTTTTTGGGAATTTTTTTAGACTAAAATCATCAAATATACCAGTAATATCATTTGACTATTTACCTTCTTTTTGTTACGGATTAAGATGGTCGATTGCTTTTGAAGACAGTTGTCCTATGATAGACATATATATGAGACTTACAGAAAATGTACCAACATAAGAGTAACATATAATAAATATAACATAAAAATTTATGAGATTGTAATACCGTACTCATGTCAAAAAAGGAAAAAAAATTATTGAAAACAAGAAATCTTCTCAATATAGGTGTGTTTTGATTTGTCTTATACATCTCTAAAGGGTTTATGAATGACGGGATCGTGTCCATGTCGGAGGGAGCTGATAGTCGTAGGACGAGCGATCACCGTGTAAACAATGTCAACTACTCGGATATGACTGTGCAGTAGTGATGGGTCTCAAGTATCGAACGTAATCCTAAGTGAGAGGTACAACACATAAGATATCCAAAACTATACTGTACGTACTTTTATTGAACATAGGCGATTATACTACAATATGTCGTATCAAAGGGACAGGATTTTTAATAGACAGGAGACCGATAAGTAGGAAGGACGAGGGGTTGAGGACTGTTACTGACCAGCAAAATAACAGAGATATCAAAACAAAAAAGGTTTCATAGTATGTCAACCTTAGTATGTAATAAATCGAAAAAGTCTAAGATACGAATAAAAAGTATTTGTAAAGTTTCCTGACTTCAATAATATGACTCACCTATATAACAATAAAAATTGGTAATGTTAAACGACCCATAAACTTAATCAAGACGAAAGTGGTAATCTTTATTGTAACGGGACTTGTAGATAAATATACACACATTTCTATTTCAAAACATTTCTATTGTAAAAGAGATATAAACTTTAATAAAGGACCATGAAGCGACCACCAGGTCCCCAATTCTGAAGTCGAAGGTCACGTTCTCACACCCAAGTTAGGGACCAACCTTTCGACCGTAGGATGTACGGAACGTCGGTTTATTTGATTATAACTTGACTATAACATTATTTAGTTATTTCTGAAATTTTTATCAGGTGTAATTTTTTTTTTAAAAATTATTTATTTTAATAAAGTGGTTTAATCGAGAGTCCGAAGGGACCGTCGAGTCTCTCATTTCTTAGAGGACGTTACGGCCTCTGGACCCAAACTAGGGACCTAACCCTTCTAGGGGACCTCTTCCTTTACCGTTGGGTGAGATCACATGAACGGACCTCTTAAGGTACTTGTCTCCTTGGACTGTCCGACATCATGTACCCCAACGTCTCTCAGTCTGTACCGACTCACTGATTACGTGTGTGAGCTTAATTGAGAGTCGTCCCTTTAATAACCCATTTTTTAATCCTTATAATATCAACACCCAAAAAACCGGTACACTGAACACTCTAGAATCAAGGGACTTGTTACTAACTTGGGTCCTGGAGCTCCGTCGTTGTGTCTCAGGATTGGTCACCCTCGTGGTCCCTTAAGGGCTATCAAAGAATTTTATATAACTTTCAACGACAACGGTCGAACCAAAAATTTTCACAAATTTCTGAAAAAGATAGACTATAATTTTCTTAAAGGTAAAACGGTGTGGGAATGGTAAAACCCTGTGATATTAATTTCTTAAAGGACTAAACGATCTAATTTAAAATTAATCGTAAAGGAATAATTACTCAAACTTCTAAAAAAGAAACACTAAAAAAAAGGGAAACTTAACAGATAACGACTATAAAAAGATGACTCTAGAAACACATAAATAATAACTGTTTACCAAACATAGTCACGTCTAAAGGACATCCAGTACTTTCAGTCATTAATATGCCAGTTAAACGACGGTCCCGACAAGACGATTTCTCAAATGATATATTTGTAAACATCTAAAGTAAAAACATAAAAAGTTTCTTCGTTTAGAGATACAGAATTACATTCTACGATTTTACGAAAAATAAAAAACTCTCAATTGAAAAAAGTTAGTATAGAAAATTTCCTTGAGGGTGGAATGGAACCGTTTGACCTACAGAGTAAAGTTTTTCCATTATTAAATGTAAACGTCTGTTTTACAAATGTGATCGTATAAGTAAATACTTATATGATTCACATAAGTAAATACGACTCTTAATCTTTATGTACACATAATTGAACTATTCTTCAAGATTGATTTTCAGAAAGGGAGTTTCGAACAAACGTATCCGGATGTTTAGACTTTAGAACTACCTATAGATTTGGACTCCACTACTACGGGTTTCTAAATAATTGACTGAGTAAGATAGATTTAAATCAAGTAAATTCAGACTTATAATTAATACTCTTTGGGTCTATAATAATCCCTATGCAACGTGAAGATTTCGAAGTTTAAAATCTTATAATGACATTGAATATCATTTATTAGGTAGTATTTATTCTTCTTATTTACTTTTTTTTTAATTTCCCTGGGGAAAGTCTAGGAACGGTTAAGACATTAAAATAGTAAGATACAAAAAATCGATGAGGTATAAAATTTAGTCATTCTCTTAAGGCAATCAGTTTATTTGGTAGGTAAAGGATCAGTAGAAGGAAAAGATTAGTCGTTGTATCAACAAAAAAAAGAAAACTCCCTTGTAAAGGGAGTTTCTCTGTACAGGAAACCAGGTTACACAATCAATGTAATCCTACCTTTTGTGTGGTGGAGCTCAATGTCCACGACTCGAGGGAAGGGAACTGTTAAGTTGGAGTACAAAACTCACTAAGTGTACATTGAGTCCTTTTGACGTACTACAAGAACAGTACCAGGAACCATTTCGAACGCATATCAACTTTGGAACCAATTTACAGTTCCTAGACAACTATGATTAAAAGTTCTTCTGGACATTGGTGACACACTCGATTTGAAGTGTAACCGGTCATATTAAAGAGGAACTAACTCTTTGGAACAACAACGACAACAAGTAGTGATTCAGTACAGGTAGAGAAACGCTGGGGTACTTTTTTGGAATCTCTCGGTTTATTTTTAGTCTTTGGACAAACGTACCCGATAGAGATGTCCTGCAAAGTTACACTACAAACACCCCCCAAAAAACTGAAACGAAGGTTCATTCATAGTAATTCGGAAACGACTAAACTACTTTGTGGAAAGTAAGAATATTAATCATCCTAATATTGAACCGTTTCGACAAGTCATGACCACAGTCAACACCTGAACCTTTTTAATTCTTTTGAAGGATTCACTTCAAAAAGGGTTCAAAAGGAAACATCTCTCGTTTCGGTTTCGGAGTGTTTCAAATATTCTACGACCAAAATATAGAGGGTTTATTCAGTATTTTGAAAACTTACCCTTCTCTGGAAACTTTAGTAGATTGGGACAGAGGAGAACAATGTCTTTCATTTGACTTAGGATTTACACATTTAAAGGAACTAATTCCAGTATATTGTTCTTTTACTGTCTGGACCCTGATCTTTAATCCAGAAGAGGAATGGTCCGGTCACAAGTCGATAGATATGACGGGGACATCGATGCCTCAGGGAAGTTTAGCGTACAATCATCGTTACTGTACATGAGAGTCTAAATGACTAATTGTTATTAATAGGAAGCAAGTATAACATCAGTTCAGTATAGTATTAATCGAATTTCCGACACGGAGTTTGCACTCCAAAAAAACATAAACTTTGTCTATATATACCATGACATTTTTGAACTGAGTCTAATCCGTCTTTCAACAAGTCAAAAAAAGAAGAAGATAAGGGGACAACCTTAACAACAAACGAAGTTTATGACCTCCTTCCCTCTCTTTCTTTTTCCCTCTCTCCCTTAGTTGAGAGTTTCCTTATGTCCAAAATCCGGAGAATGAAAGAAACACCAAGTGTTGACTTCACTTCTTCTTAACTCACAAAATAAAACATAGTTCCACGAAACTACATGGTGTCCGATGTAATTTTTCATTTGAATTCCTTGTACTTTTACACAATTGGTTTCCCAAATAAAAATAGACAGGACGAATGAACTTTTATTGGAGAAAAGGTACTTTTTATGTATCAAACCTAGATCTAAACTGACATCACTAGACAAAGTCTCAAGATCATACGAGATCTCGGTGAAGTACACAAGGTAGTTGGTCGTGTAGGATACCGTGTGAGACTTAGATCGCAAGTACAAAAGTACAATAAAAGGAGAAAGGGAAAACCATCATAAAGGGGTGATCAATTAGAGACGGACTTGTTATGACCCCTGTTTGAAGAAGGAGGTTGAGAAATAAGACACGACTGACTCAGTAGATTAAATTTATAGAAGTGTAGTGAAATCGTGTGTAAAAGAATCGTATAAAAGTAAAGGGCCAAAGGGAGGGTGATAAACTAAGTCATAATGGGAATAACACATTACACAGTACAACGAAAGGGTTTCAATCAAAACAGACTGGAAAAAGATTCAACTAGGAACGTATGTAGAATGAATCCACACTTATCGATAACGGAAATCATTAAGAAAGTTGACACTTTAATCAAAAAGGTGTAACTTATTCGATTGTTTTTAAATCGATCTTACCTCAACGGATTTATCTCGAAAGATATGACTATCTTTACAGGATGTAAACATGACAGGCTATATTATCAGTTATCGGTGTACACTGACAACTCATGAACTTTACACCAATCATATGGGTTCATTGACTTAAAATTTAAAATAAAGTAAAATAAATAAATAAATAACGGTGTGGTACGTCATACCCCTTTAGAATCAAGGGGGTGGTTCCCACCTTGGGTGTGGGGGACATTATTTTGCCGTCTTAAAATTTGGTCACCCGGTGGTCCCTTCAAGAGATAAAGTAGAATTAAATTTATCGGGGTACACCGGTCACCGACGGTATAACCTGACATATTTATCTTGTAGTGCAAGTCTGAAAAATTTAATATTCATTGTCTCTGGTCAAATATGATCGAATTCCCCCTTTTTTTCTGTAAATAAAAATGGTAATTGAGAGATCCTATACCACCTAGTAGGATCTCTCCTAGTATTAATTTGTAATACCCTAGGAACCCGTGTATTTTCCTGAGAAAACGAAATAAGATAACAAGACGAAGAGAACCCAGAAGAAAATGATATCTACCTAAACCCCGTACACCATCCTTATACTAGTGACTGTTGATATTTAAGTGTAGGACGGACATGATACTGGGGATGGAAATGACACTGGTATGAATATTTTCCAGGATCTCTTTCCGTGACTAACCGATCTGAACCCAGTGCACAGGTAGAACTTGATAAGTACACCTATTTCCCTGTCCGACAATGTTAACCGGTCTGGATCCAGTAAACGGATGAACACTCTCACTCACTCCTCTTCCAGGACAAAAACTGTCGGGTTAGTTTTGTTAAACCTTAAGTCCTCTACGTTAAAAGGATTCCTTCCTTGCGACGACCAATCTATTTTTGATATCGATCTAAAAACATATAATTGTATTAATTAAAAATATCAAGTCAAGACTCAGATTCAGGTTTGAGAAACTCAATAGTCATGATCTTTAGGTAGACTTTTATCAAATTCTCTTCAAATGTTCTTATTAAATAACAAAAGAGTATTGATTTTTCAGATCTCCAATATACGGAAGTTTGTATTGACTAAGGTCAACGAGTTCGTTATTAAACAGACAGAGAATAAAGGTAAAGAAGCAAGGTAAAAGTAGTATAATCAAAACAAGAGTTCGTGTAGAAGAAGTGTATTTTTACCTGGAGACTATTCAAGTTTTCATGTCCTAGACAAAATCCGTTGTAGAGGACACCAGG
Source organism: Capra ibex (assembly GCA_006410555.1). Classification (NCBI taxonomy): domain Eukaryota; kingdom Metazoa; phylum Chordata; class Mammalia; order Artiodactyla; family Bovidae; genus Capra; species Capra ibex. The sequence continues at coordinate 1,137,251 of SJYO01017864.1, forward strand.
TATAAAAATCTCTGTTTCGGCTTACTAATTGTCAGGGTAGTCTTACTGGGTCTCGGGGTAGACTTAATATTTCGTATCATTTTTCCGTCATTCTTATCTTATGTCTTGTCTGTTTTACTATTGTATAAAAAGAAAAAAATTTAAAAGGGTAAGGGTACGACGAAAAGTGTGCTCGGACACAAAAATTTTCAAAATCTTGAATCTGAGTTTAATGAAAAAAACTATACGAACGAACAAAACCAAACGACATGTTATTCCTACTTTATTTCCTAGAAAGTGTTAAAACAATAAGTGCGTAATCACCTTAACTTCAAAGTCTACCTTCCCCTTTAAAATATTATCAATATATCTTACATATATATAATATATTCATTAATCTCGTTTACCTTGATTCCTTTCTTATTTTATTGGGAGTCTTTTATTTTTCTTACTAATTTTTAGGAGAAGACTAAAAAGTACTGAGTCAAAAACAACTTATTGACGTAACTATATTAAGAAGTTGGGTAATGACTTAATCGTAGGTAAAGGGAATGGATTGGTATAATAAGTGTCAGAGACTTTTTAAGTGACTACTATAGTATCGTTTTAAAATCTTTGTTAGAGTCAAAGGTCATCATTCCAGATATCCTCCTTTTTAAAAAAAGAAAAAAAAAAAAAAATTAAAAAAAGAAGATAAGAAAATCAAAGAGTAGACCTGAGACATTGTTTTTTCTAATTGTGCTCTTTTTGTCTTCAAATAATTACACATACACAGTACCTCCTTTGAGTCCCTACTTATGAGTTTCCACACCCATCTTGAACTCAAATATATCGTAGAATTTGTTCGTTTGTTTTAAGTCATTTAAAAGTCTCTTCACTGTTCTGTTTCCTTTTTTCCTGAAACTTACAGATCTCACCGTTTACCACCCTTCCATTTATACCCACCAACTACCTTATATTTCTGATTAGTCATCAAACAATATATCTCAGGAAACCACGACTATTCCCAGCTCCCAACAACGAATACAAAACGTGTCAAATCAGAACAAAAATCCGTCTATCTCCTGCCCGTATCTCTTGAAAAGAACATAGACGAAGAAGAGTTAACGGAAACGAAGTCTTCTAAGGAATACGGTTTTACCATATAAAACCTCACTGTCTAACACAATAGGAAGTTCCTTTTACCAATTTAAAATTCGAGAATTTAAATAAATTTTATTATTAACGTCCTATCCGAAGTACCTAAGATAGTTACATTTATACCAGTACTATAGTATGATGTCAAAACGACTTCCAATGGTAACCCCTTAGACCCATTTGGGACGTATTTAGAGATATAACAAGGAATTTTGATGTACACTTAGATGCCAATAGAGTTTTTTATATTACCTTTTGAATATTAGTATTTATGTTATATGATTGTAAATAAAAATGGACACACTTTTCTAGTTCAATTTTGGACTTCCCTGTGATATAATATTGTAGTAATCTAATACATATCCTTTTTTTCTCCTCTCTTTCATGTGGTTTACCAGAGTTACCAATATAGATTTAACAACCTAAAGATCTACTAAAAAAAAGAAGAAATATGAAACGTAGTAAAACATTTACAGGACAATACTGACGTATGAGAATTGAAAAGATTAGTAGTTTTTTCACTAGAAAATTTTTATGTAAATTTTTAGAACGAAAGAGTCGTACGGTTACACTTCCTTTTCTATTGGCTTAAGGTAATGACTTCCTTCAAAAACTCCGGAAAGGATTGTGAGGGTAATTGTAGCTATAGTTTCAGTTGTTGTTAAACGACTAATTCTTCCATGAATTCCGTAACGGAGGAGACTTGCACAACGTTAGGATAAAGTGCTTGATTTATGCCGATCTCGTCCACGGATGTATCTAACTATTACAAGTTCCTTTACACTATGAGATCCCTGGTCGTAACAAAATTTATGATGGGACCATCTTCTCTAGTGAGATGACATCCTTTCGGACAAAAGTCTCACTGAACAGTACAGAGTCAGTACCTATTCGCACTCGAGGACACTTGGGGGTACCGACACCGTAAATACATTAATTGAAGAAGGTCAAAGTGAACAAAGTAAACATGAATCAAATACAGGTCAACAATTTGTCAACATAAGATAATCTATTTAGTATATTACCATCTACATTAAAGAACATGAAATACTTTATTAGACTTACATTACTAGTCAAGAAAGTTTTAAAATACGATACGTGACTGTCTATCAACATTGTGTAAAATATTCATTTTAGTACATTCACCTAAATGTTTCTCAGTGTACTTATTTTAAAACCTAAAAGTGTACATCCAAAGTCTCAACCACTTCGTCATGTCTGCTCTTGTGTATTGTCACACCCCATTACGGTCGATACTTTAACATCTTTTCACGATGTTTCTCCATTCGAAGTTTTTGTTATGTCCTACCTTTTTTTTTTTTTTCTATGTTTTACTAGACAGAAACAACAACAACATACAGATATTTTCAATTCATTAATGTCAGTATTAAAAAATTTTTATAGAATAAAGTATCGGAACTATGTTTCTGTCTATCATAACCTACCTTCATCGATTGGTCTTCAAATGATTATCTGTATTACTTAAATATCTATTATCTAAATCATCTATTACCTGGAACGTCAATTCAAGTGATACTAACCTGACCGAGTGTCTTAATAATAAAAGTGTACTATTATAATCAACAAACGGTTGTACAATAAGTAAAATAATAAATATATACACACAGAAAATCACAGACCAAAAACACTCCATTAGTTTTAAAAAACGTATTAAAACTTACTTCCTTTCATAAATCAGGAAGTTGAAATGTTGAGTTCGAAAGGAAATGTAATGAAGGGTTTATCTCAATTTAGTACCAATAGTCCAAGTTAAGTCAAGTCAAGTCAGCGAGTCAGCACAGACTGAGAAACGATGGGGTACCTGATGTCGTGCGGGTCCGGAGGGACAGATGGTGGTTGAGGGTCTCAAATGAGTTTGAGTACAGGTAACTGAACCACTACGGTAGGTTGGTAGAGTAGGAGACAGCAGGGGAAGAAGTCAGAAAGGGTCGTAGTCCCAGAAAAGTTTACTCAGTCGAGAAACGTAGTCCACCGGTTTCATAACCTTAAAGTTGAAGTTGTAGTCAGGAAGGTTACTTATAAGTCCTGATTAAAGGAAATCCTACCTGTCATTCTTTTCTAATAGTCCATCGTATAACTTAATGTCGGTAGGTGGTTAACTTTACAAAGACACACTTCTTTTATATAGATATTTTTAACCTATATAAAACTTTACCATATGATTCGGAGATGTTCGTTTAAATCGATTCTCCTAAACTTTATGTTTCTCAATTTTTTAGAATTCGTGACCTCTAAGAGAAAGTCTTATGTTCACTACTACGTCTTCCTTATAATACTGTGTTCAACGTTAAGACTTTATATTTCTTAAGAAAACTTTTCCGGAAGGAAGGACCGTTTCTTCCTTTCGCATCTGGGTTTTAGTCGTGGTAATATTAATTTTCATGTTAGTTTTCATTACTCCGAGATTAATTCCGTTCATTGTTCAAAATAAATAGACACATATTTTCCTGTCTTGTCTTATTAGTCGCCCGACTCACTGAAGTCTAGGGATTCTTATATCTTGACTCTGTTTTCGTTCTATTACATGACCTCTGAAGTACTGGACGACTAGAAAAACATACACATAATCAACAAGTCAGCATAGACTGAGAAACGCTGGGATACCTGACATTGACCGGTCCGAGGAGACAGGTACCCTAAGAGTTCCGTTCTTATGACCTCACCCAACGACAACGGAAGAGGTTCCCTAGAAGGGTTGGGTCCCTAACTTGGACCCAGAGGACATACCGTCTGTCTAAGGAATGGTAGACTCGGTGGTTCCTTCGGGGAAAAATGTAGTAAGTTAAAAAAAAAAAGTCTAATTTTTGTCACTATTATCGTTTACGACCTCTTCTACTCCTCTTTGACCTAGAGTGTACGTAACGATTACCCTTACATTTTATTTTATCGGTGAGAATTAATTTACTCATTAAAGAATCTTTTGGTTTGTATGTAAATCGTATAATTAGTAGTCAGAATGAGAACCCGTAAATAGAGTCATTTTACTTTTACCACGTGTACTTTAATTAATAAGTAAATTAATTCCTCCGTCGTCCTCCCTTAAGAGACAAAACTACCTCGTCAAGACACAGAACTGACCACCACTAATGTGTATAGATATGTACCTAACGTCGACGTAGATTGATATGTGTACGTGTCTACTTGTGTTCAAAATTTTTGCCACTTTTGACTCACTCCAGCTGTCAGATTGTCATTGTATAGTGACAGTCAAGGACCAAAACTATGTAGACCAATGTCTACCCCGTCGACTCAATTCTTATTTACCCTGAGATCATATAAGAATGTTGAAGGACACTCAAATATTAATAATGTTTTATTGTACAAGTGAAAACCGGGTCTTAGTGTCTTGCAAGGGGAACTAAGTACATAAAAAGATCTGTAGAGGCCCGAAGACAGTAAAATCTTAAATTTTTGAGGGTTCTAAAGTCGTCATCAAAAGTTTGTGGATTCCTTCTTACAGAGTTGTTATTAACAGTAAACATGATACTTGTACGAATATATTAAGTACGTAGAAAATATTAAGAATTTAATGATACATATTCTTAAAGTATAAACGAGAAATTAAGGGTCTACGATCTTCGATTTTTATACTTTCTTACTCTCCTCCCACCTTACTTAACCCTCTAACCCTGACTGTATATATACGATGATACACATTCTATCCATTGATTCTTCTTGGATGACAGATCGTGTCCCTTGAGATGAGTCACGAGAGACTACTGGATTTACCTTTCTTTAGATTTTTTCTCACCTACCTCTGAAGGGACCACCATCCGGTCACCGATTCTGCGGTACGAGGGTGGCGTCTCCGAGACCCAAATCAGAGACCAGTCTCTTGACCTAGGGCGTACGGCGTTTTTTGTAGGGGACATAGCGTCGATTCATCGGTTATTTATCTATGTATAAAAATTCACTGACTTACAATTTATTTTATACAAAAACGTACTAAAAAAGTCATATAAAATAATAATTTTAAAAACAAAATTTCTATCTGTACCCCCTAGACCCCCTCCCCTTATACCCCTAAACAAATGATAATCATATCTCAAAGTCAAAACGTTCTACTTTTACACTTATAAACGTTGTGATAATTGTATATAGACATAGTATAGGATAAAATTTTTATATACATACATATCAATAACTTATACATCTTCCAATGACTTATAAAGTATAGTAATAAAGAAATAGAGCAACGTAATTTAAACTATGCAAATTACAGACCACTATTTCTGATCGTGGCTGTCTGACCTGACCACGACGTCTTCGCCTCTCACCTCTTACCTCTTTGAACTCATAGCCAAATATGACATCCTGAGGTCGTATCTAGGACTGGGCAAACAGTTCCTCGTCAGTAAAATTCACACCACACAAACCTTCACCTACAACTACTAAATCCCTTATGAAATTTGTCTACAGTTCTGTGTCAGAACCCTTTAAAACTTCCAACACTTTATTAGGAGACTATAACAAACATAGAAAATCTTAAGCCTTTAAGGATATGAAAAGTCAAATGTTGCACACGACGAGTAAGAACCGGACAAGAAGTGTCCGGAGAACGGGAAACACGGGTAAGCTCTTGTCAAAAAACTTTAGGGCTACGGAAGATAGTATAACTTCATTCACTAATGGGACAAAAGTAGTCAATAGTTAATGACCTTTTGATTCTGTTTCTGAATCTTTCTAACTTCTACCCTCCTCTTCCCCCTGTTGTCTCCCTACTCTACCAACCTACCGTAGTGGCTGAGTTACAGGTAGGGTTGAGGGTCTCGAACCCGTTTGAGTACAGCTAGTTCAGCCACTACGGTAGGTTGGTAGAGTAGGAGACAGCAGGGGAAGAGGAGGCCGGAAGTTGGAAAGGGTCGTAGTCCCAGAAAAGGTAACTCAGTCAAGCAGGGTAGTCCACTGGTTTCCTAACTTCGAAGTCGAAGTCGTAGTCAGGAAGGTTACTTATAAGTCCTGACTAAAGGAAATCTAACTGACCAAACTAGAGGAACATCAGGTTCCCTAAGAGCCTATGAAGTATTAACACATTGAAGAGATGACCCATATTTCGGAACGAAAAGTGTGTGATCAAATGACAATTATGTTTCGATTTTTACATATTTTGTGAATCTCGTAACGGACCGTTTATTATTCGTGAGTTATTTACTATCGAAAATAGCAATTTAATAGAAATAGTAAAAATAAATTGTTTCTAGAAGTAGAGTGTTAGGGTGTACGAATCTTACAGTAAAGATCGACATTTAAAGAGACCTATAGTAAATTTACACCAAAGTGGACGTACTCTTGAAAAAAGCAGGGGCGTCTTGATATTTTTTAGTTCGACTTGTAGATCGTTAGTAATCTTTTATAGTCATTCTTTTTCTTCAACCAGTCGTGAGAACATGTGTCGTAGACACAAAGTACGAACAAAAGGTCAAACTGAAACAATCAATACACATACGAATAAAATAGATAAGGACTAATATTATCATAAATAATCGTTAAAGACATCGACAAAGAGTCTACTTTGTTGTCTTTAGTGAAGAACAGATGTTTATTTGATAAAAGTAAACGATTTAATTTTATCAAAGATCGGTAAATAGGGATTTGATGAAACGAAAGGAGACCAGATCTTACCTGACAACACGAGAACTCTAGTAGAGGTCCACAAGGAAAATCCTTCTTTACAATAATTTAAAGTCTAAATTATCTTAATTAAAAAGATAATTAATGTCTAAAGTATCTTAATTAAAAAAGAAATTTTTCACTAATACCTAATTCTGTCACCATCTTATAACAAACATATAAAAAAATTACTTTCTGTCACCTATGAAGGATTCCGTTGTATTATCAAACACAAATTACTCCATTAAAGTTCAAAAATCTAAGAACCCTAAGGACTGTAACGTTAATCTTGAAAGATGGAGCCCATCTCAATCTTATCTTCCTCAAATAAATCTTTCGAAGTTTATTTTTGACTTTTCTCTTTTTTAATTTCCTGATGAAACCACCAGGTCACCAATCCTTGGGTAGACGGTTCCGTCCCCTGTACCTAAACTAGGACTAACCCCTTCTAGGGTTGTAAGACTCCTCGTCGATTCGGGCACTTGGTGCTGATGACCCGGGTGTACAGTATTGACGACTTCGGGCGGACGGATCTCGGGACACGAGGCGTCGTTCTCCTCGGGGACGGTGTTCTTCGGGTACAGGGACCTCGGGACACGAGACGTTGTTCTCCTCGGGGACGGTGCTCTTCGGGCGGACGGACCTCGGGACACGAGACGTCGTTCTCCTCAGCGACGGTGCTCTTCGGGCGGACGGCGTTGATCTCTCATCAGGGACGAACGACGGACACGTGTCGTTGCTTCTGGGTCGTGTCGGTTTTTAAATTTCTATTTAAATTTTTATTTATTATTTAAAATTTTTTTACTTAAATTCAACCCTCTGAGTCTCATTAGGATTCTCACATCTGTTTTCCTCAATCTTTCCTTTGTTCTTAGTTCTAGACCCCTCTTACTTTTAGTGACACGTGATATTGAGGTTCTCTCCGACTCGTCAGAAGTGTCACCTCTCTGAATTGATAAGTCTCTTCGGAGACCCGTATCGGGTTTCAATTACTATGTCGACTACGAGAATCGTAGTCTCTCCGACTTCCTTGAGTAACATCCAGACTTTCAGTTCACATGAGAAAGTCATCCTTTCTACAGAATTTTCCTACCCGGATCCAGAAGTCTATAACTTTCACTTTCCTTTTTTTACAAAAATCCCAAAAAAAAAAATAGAGTAAAAATTGGGGTTTATAGTAAATTATGTATCATTTCAAACCGATACACAAATGTAGATAACGTATGTTTTAATATCGTCTGTTCCGTTCTCTTTCTTCGGAGTGGTTTTTTCCTTTTTTGTACCCAAGACCCATGGGTCCTAGAGGTCTTTCTATTGAAAATTTAAAATTTGAAACTTCTCATATCGTTTTTCAATCGAACTTTAGTACTTTTATCTCTTAGGTTTACCCGAAACAAGATTTAATTAAAACAGGAAAGGGTCTAAAATTCTATCCTGTGACTTTCTACTTGAGGGGTCCAGTCATCCACGGATTATACGATGACCTCCAGTCACCTCTTTATTGAGGTCTTTCTTACTTCTCTGTCTCGATTTCGTTTTTGTTGTGGGTCAACACCTACACTGACTACTACCTTCGTTCCAGACTACGACATTTCTCGTTACAACGTATCCTTGTACCTTACAATCCAGGTATTTAGTTCTTTTTAGCCTTCACCAGTTTGTCCTCTACCGGTCTCGCTTGTAGCTGTAAAATTCTGAGTCACTTGATTTTACCTGACCTTACCCACTGAAATTGAGTCCACGTTGGTACTTTAATTTTCTGTGAACGAGGAATCTTCTTTTGAATACCGGTTAGATCCGTCATATAATTTTTCGTCTCTGTAATAAAACAGTTGTTTCCAGGCAGATCAGTTCCGACACCAAAAAGGTCATCAGTACATACTTACACTCTCAACCTGGCATTTCTTTCGACTCACGGCTTCTTAACTACGCAAACTCGACACCACAACCTCTTCTGAGAACTCTCAGGGAACCTGACGTTCCTCTAGGTTGGTAAGGTAGGATTTCCTTTTGTCAGGACTTATAAGTAACCTTCCTGGCTACGACTTCGACTTTGAGGTCAGGAAACCGGTAGACTACGCTTCTCGACTGAGTAAACTTTTCTGGGACTACGACCCTTTCTAACTTCTGCCTTCTTCCCCTGCTGTCTCCTACTCTACCAACCTACCTCAATGGTTGAGCTACCTGCACTCAAACTCATTTGAGACCCTCAACCAGTACCTGTCCCTTCCGACCTCACGACGTCAGGTACCCGAGCGTCTCAGTCTGTACTGACTCGGTGACTTGACTTGACTTCGTATATGGTTCATGTTAGTTCCTTGACTAAAAACAAGAATTTGAACAAAATAGCGTGACTATATAAGGACACAAAGATTAAATTTAAAATAAAAGGGAGTCCGACTTTCTTGGTGTGTGGTACAGGTCTTCAGTCTTCAAAGAGTAGACCGAAAGACTATACATTCTTAAAATCAAAGAACTATATGTCTAATAACAAAATTGAGAATTTATACTACGAATATTAGATCTCGTCGGAAAGATACACATTAAACATTGGTCCTACTCAACTTGTAACCGATATGTTTACCTATACATACTTAGTAAATCTTGATCGAATTAATGATCAGTGTTTTGGAATTCTCCTTAACCCTCTATTAGAACAGTTTGAGTCCTCTTTGGGCTCGTGGACCGATGGGTTTCAATTTACTAAATGCACCGCACAGTCATCGTCTGGACCCTATATATGGGCAGCGGACGACGAATGAGTGACAAAGGTGATCGGACGTCAGTTTTTGTACCACTTTTCTTCACACATTTCGTTGTGTTGTACACATTCTCACATCTAACTGATTACCGTGTAAAGATTCCTTCTCGATGTGACTTTGAATTGTCGTCTTACCTTCGGGGTGAATACGTCACCCGTAGATGAAATCTCTACGGAATTTAAGATTCTGTACAACTCACATTAAAATCCATTTTGGATGGAGGTAAAACGAAATTTTACCTTGGCACTTTTTTTTTCTTTTATGTCACCTTGGAACCCCTGAAGGGACTACCCGGTCATCAATTCTGAGGTACGAGGTAACGTCGTGTCTCCCTGACCCAAGTACGGACCAGTCCCTTGATCTAGGGTGTACGGCGTTGATTCTCAAGTGTTGATTTTTTTATTTTTTATTTTTTAGGATGTACAGTGTTGATTCTGGGTTGTGTCGGTCTCTTTCTTTCTTTTCTTTTACCTTGGAACTTACGAAACTTACGAAAATTTATTATCAGCATTTAGTGTTGGTAAAAAAAGGAATCGAGGAGAAAGTCTCAAACTTTTGATCAAAATAGAAAAGAGACACGGTGTTCAAAATAAGAAAAAACGAAATAAGGACTACAGTAAACATCAAAAAAAAAAAAAAAATGTAAACATCAAAAATTCCTACGAAATAAATAAATAAATAAAAAAAAAAACCGAGACGGTGTACCGTACGTCCTAGAATCAAGGGGTTGGTCCCTAACTTGGATAGGGGGGATTGGTGACCTGGTGGTCCTTTAAGGGTTCCTACGTAAAATCGACCACAATTTACGCATACCAAAAAGTAAAGACGATGAATTAGTAAGATTATGTGATTTGTCTTATCTTTATTATACATATCGAAAAGTCATGTTTTACGAAAGTAGAACGAGTTCACTGAACATAAGATTTTCAACTGAAAAACTCAATAAACCTCGACTTTTTTTTTGAAAAAAAGAAATATTTTCTATCACATTAATTACTTGTAATGCAAAGATTCTATTGAGTGTTTTCTGATTAAGTAAAACATTTACCTGACACTGTAATATCTTCAACTGGGTTCAAGTGACGGAATAAAACTAAACCTTTCAATCCTTATATCTGAGGGATCAACAAAGAGTGAAAGTCATACCGCGGTCGTCCTCTTCACTCCTTCGGACCAGAGGTGACTCGACGAAGTCCTTCTTACCGTCGTTTCTCATCTTTCCTCTAGGTCGTCAATTCTATATTTGCGTAGGTGTTGTCGATAATGACGAACTCCGGCAGGGAACGAATATAACGACTTTGTAACCCTAATTTAGGTTCATCCCTAATCTTCGAGATTTGACTGACTTAATCTTAACTCCTGATTAAAATCAGGAAGGAATCCTGATTCCTCATGGATTTAGAAAATACGAAAAGAAAAGATCAAATGATTACTCTTTTCGAGACAAGCTGGTGGAGTGACGGGCTCCGTAAGTCCATTCAAAAACATTACTACGTAAAATCTTTCTCGTATCAAATGGTCAAGTTGTGTTCAAATTTCCCGTCATTGAAGATTGACTGAACTAAACCAGGATTGAGACGACGAAAATGACCAAAAGTCTACTTCTGGAATTCGAGACGGAATATCAATTGTTCTATCATAACCACAACGTCATCGATCTCAAGTGGATATCCACCCACTCTTCTTGACTTCGGTCTCCCACCCTATCACTCGTTTCACCTTAAACAAATTTCCCGAGTTACTAAAGAAATTTAACGTCTCAAAAAACAAAAACCGAAAATAAACGACGACGACGAAAGAAAGAAAGAAAGAAAGAAAGAAAGAAAGAAAGAAAAACGTCGTAAATAAGGCTCCGGTATTCAATAAATAAAGAAGTCAAAAAAGGACCCATAGAAAAAGAAGACATATTCGAGGAGAAGACCAAATCCTTGTTAATAGAGAAGAAAAAGTCATTCCCAGTAGAGTCACCCTGTCCCTCTCGAGTACAGACCCGACTAGACTGGTACTCGAGACATTCAGGATGGGTGCGGAACACTCTAAACGAGTGGTCTTACACGAGTCACTGGTCTCTTAGATGTAGATCTCAGATGTAGATTCGGAAATTCAAGTCGTACTGAGACGTAAAAACGTGTACACGTCATTTTTAAGTCGTGAAAAACCCGGTGACTGGGTCATAGGTCGGGGTGACAAACCGGACGCGTATGGATTCGTGGAGGTGGTAACATTACTACCTTACCGTGCGTGCAACGAAGACATTTCACTGTAGGAAGTTTATGAACCACCAAAAGGTCTATACGTATGGGAATTACCGGACCCGTCAAAGTGTTCACAAGAATTTCCCTCGGACTTCTAAACTTGGAGAACTAAATGTACTAAAACACCTCAAAAGACCCAATTCACTTATCGTCTGGTAAAAATCTCCAGTGGAGTCTGGTGAATGGTCTTTTTGAAATGTAACGTCCAATAATTTTCCAACAAAGATTCACATGACTCTAACACCACCTATGTATGATTGTATTTCTATTAAACGACAAAATTTTAAAGAAGAAGAGTAAAAAGATTAAAAGTCCACATGTAAACCCATAATTTACTTCTCGTCCTTATGTTTTCTCGGAAACTAAACCCTCGTTGACCCCACTACTGTCTGATAGGTTGCTTCGAATTCCTAAAAAATGTATCAAAAAGTCTTATCGTTTCCTGCATGAGTCTTCGTAAGTTTCTTTTGTACTTTTATGGATTCTTCTTTAACAAAGTAATAAAGGGATTCGGTAAAGGTCTTACCGTTTTCCAAATTAGTCAATTCACAAATAATGGAGTAAAAATTCGGACAGACTCTTACATCTTTAATATATAACATATAAATAAAATTTGTTATAACGTATAAAATGTAAACATTTATTAAACAAATCTTTCTATTAACAAATACTCTACATTCATCTTCTAAGAACTAGTTCTAAAGACATAAACTACGTCATAAGATGATAGTATTCATTAAGACTTTAGTTTCCGACAACCTATTTAAACTTTAATCGGAAGTGACCTTATTCTAGTTGATTAATCATTCTGTCTTAATAACTTCCAGTAATGTCGATAAGTCCAACAGAGTAATAAAGATCCATGTGGAAATCAATTTCCCCTTTTTACAACACCTTTCTCTCGAACCTTTAGTCACTACATTAATAGACTGTTCAACATGTAACAATTGTCTCCGTCTGAGTTTCTTTATTGACTTTCAAACAATGTACTAGTCTTTATTTTAGACATCTGACTTAAGCTTAAAGAACCAACAACAACAGTTATCCCTGTAAGATAAACCTTAGAAAAAGTCCACACATTGTTAACGACGACATAAAGACAAAAACCATTTTTAATTTTAACCTGAATTAACATTTAATTCTGTTCTACGATTATCAGTCTAAAAACAAAGGAGATTGCTTTACATGTAAAAGGTAACAATCGTAACTGGTTGACAGACCCGGATGTAGATCTAAAATTTATTGTAGAACTCAGGATTGTTAGTATTGTTTGACTACTTTCACGTATAGTAGCACAGATTATACATATCCTATTTGGTGGACGAGGACTAGAAATTCTCAAATAAGAAGACTCATAATTCACCCTTGTCTTAAAGGGTTTCGTAATCTGTAGTGAAATAGTCTAAAAGATTACACTGAAGTATATTTAGACAAAATAGTAGAAAAACTGAATAAAAGTAATAGAGAAACCTTTCATTTATATTGGACCTTGTTATTCGTAGAATCTGGATCTAATGTGGAGAGTAAACCTGGAAATGGTCGATTGTCAACACTTCCTACAGGGTGGACAGGGACCTACTGTATTCATTGTAAAGAAAAAACAAATTTGACTTTATTTTTAAAGTTCTTGTTTTCTTAAGTAACCACAAAAGAAAAGACGACAATATTAAGGTTTATACGGAATATTATAAAAAGGTCTTAAATTACTCCACCATTTAACTATTATATTCATTTGTGTGGACTCTGAAGAGAGAGTATATTCCTTTTATTTTATACCTTTGTGTAAATACCATTTAACGGAGAACCGTAAACTTATTTATTGAACCCGTCCATTTAGGTAATTTAGACAGTAAAAGTGAAAGTGCATATATTGAATACTAATATCAACGATCTCTACGAAATCTAGTAGTGACTATATTAAGAAAAAATGTCAAAGGCACAAGGTTTAAACGAAACAACACTAAGTCAATACTACGTCAAGTATAATATTCTGGTCGTATATAAAACACAGTTAGTCATTTTCTCTTTCATGGGTGATACCGTTTCTACAAATCTTTTAGTACAAAATTTTTAAACTACTAAAATATCAGTTCCACTGAAGTTGAGTGAATTATTTTCATATCATAGACATTGTTGTCTCAAGTGTAAACAGTAGTCTATTGTAGACTTGTAACGAAAAGACTAACCCCGTAGTGTAAAATTTTCTACAATTTATAGGAAAGTATTACTTTGTATGACGATCCGTACCGTGTGTCGTACTTCCGATTTCTTCACCAGTCTGCTACATTAATCTAGGAAAACGACCCTATTTCCACCGTCATCTAAACTATCTGGGACGATACCCAGATCAGGTCGTATGGTTGCCTTAAGATTTATGTACGGTTACCTGTTGTCAACCATCCAACCAAACTCCTTGAAAACGAAACTTCAACGTTTCGAAGAGACATCCTGATCCAGACTCCGTACAGTAGTCCATTTTGTCCTGTGTCCAATCGTCTTGATCCTAGGTCTCGAACCTTTTTTGGAGTAAATTATCCTGACTTTCTTGTCTCCTATTGTAACCCGATTAATGTCCCAATGCAACCATGACTCATGGTCTCGACAAGTCGGCGAGGAAAGACCGGTCCTGTCCAAGATCTTTAACCCCACCCCGGGACCGATATCCACCGGTAGATCAGTGGTGTTGACATCTCTATTTTAGCGACGTCACACAATCCTTTTCTGTTGTTTTATTTTTAACATCACACAACGGGATTCACAGGTCCTCGCTCGTCGCTCTTACTCTCGTCTTGTGCTTTAGACCACGTCACCCAGCCCCCGGACGTCGGAGACAACCTGACTCCACGTCTCAGGTGACACTCAGGTCGACAACGAGGACTGACATCTGATGTTTTGAAAGGAACTAGCTAGAAAGGGTTCCGTGACGTGACTGTATCCGGTCTAGAACAAAAGTGGGGTCCGGCAAGGGAGCACCCTACCAGAGCCCTTGTCAGTCGTTCACACATCCGCCACAAGTATGGATTGCGACTGGACGACAAGGTTCCAGGTACGAAAGTACTGGGGTCAGTATGAGGGAAGACCCAGACCGGAACCCCAGACATTCTTCCGATAATAAGATTCCTTTTGTACTTTTTACAAAAAGTAGTAACAACTATGTAGGAGTTGTGTCGAAGAACTATATACGACAAAAAGGTCCACGACAAAGATACTTTAAAGAGTTCCGACACTCACATGTAATAATCTTTAAGGGTGATGTCATCACACAAGATCATACTCTTTGGTAATTGTGTTTTATGTTATACTTACTAATACGAAACTCAACATGTACCACCGGGACCTTTCCAAATTTTTCTCGAGGTGGTACCTATTTTCATTTTTAAAGGAAAAGTTAATTCCTCTCTCTCGGTACTTATGTTCCAACTTCATAAGTAACACTCAACTTTCAACACACAGTTCATCCACCGATTTGAATTCTGTAATTCTTGACTTTACCGACCCGTCATTATATTGTAGTAGTAAAGTCATGGTGTTCCTTTTACATTTATCGTCAGTCTCCGGTCCGTGGTTTTGTTCTAGTCCTGATTTCTCCAGTTCCTCCGTTTCTCAAATCCTACGACCCTCGTATGGTTCTGTTAAGTATTTCGATTTCACTACAAATCGAAAGGACGGAGAAGACATATAGTGACTGTCCTATATTACAAACTCCTCAACCCAGTAGGATATTAGACTTTATTGCATTCGGGTCTGGTCTACTGCCAGGTCTGTGGTCCAGTCTTCCGATATGCCTAGGTCAATTGTACTCTAACGTATTTTTAAACCGTCATCAAGTGGTCTACCTTTGAACGTCGTTAGGTCCGTCCTTCATTATTCCCAGGTCTACTTTCCCCACCGGTACATTCATTCCGTTGTTACGCAGATGTGTAGAGACATTCCCCTCTTCATCCTTCTCGACCACGGATCCACTCAAATTTTCCCCTTCTCCTTCAAGTGACGACTGAGGTTTCGACGTCCGTTTACCCCTCGAACCTCTGTCCTCTTCGGCAACCCACCATTTTTACCATACAAAACCTATGAGAGACTTTACTGTCTTTTCGTAAACTTAAATCCATATAATCGGAATTCTTACTTTCCTATCTAGACCTTCTTATCTAAATCCTCAAAACACATGTAAAATCCATGACACGTCGATCGTGAAGTCTACACTAAAATATGCCAAGGAAGAACCATAAGACGAACGTTAAACTTATCCAACGATACGGTGGTCTCCGACGGACGTAACACTTCTCGTACTAAGTAAGATATCACTCCAACTTACTATTGTAAGAAAGGACGAGTAAGTACAGGAAAAGAAAGTTTTGAGATAGTACTTCAAAGGAAAACTATCTCTTGAGAATCGTTTTGTCCGTATCACACATGTATCCAGTTATAGTTAGAGGGTCAGGTGTGGAGGACGGCGGGGGGGTGGTTGAACCATAGGTTTGCAAACAAGAGGTACAGATACAGAGATAAAGACGAAACGTCTATCCAAGTAGACATGGTAAAAAGATCTAGGTTGGATATACGCAATTATATGCTATAAACAAAAAGAGAACGACCGAATGAAGTGAGACATACTACCAGAGTACAAAATATAATACACTGAAAATGGTGTTATTTTTTTTACAAGATTTTTTGTCGGTATTAAAATTGAGTAACGAATACTTTTTATTATGTTTATGTAACCAGAACAAACAGGTTATCAAAAAGAAAAAGGAAGAATAACATACATATAGTAGGGTAATTTTAAGGACACAGTCAGGATGTTCCACCCACCATAATAAAACAGGAAAAATTTTTCCTGACCTCCGATTTACGGAGAGGTTAAGTGTCACGATTAGTCTCAGGTTAGACTATGAGTTTGGGTCCGTCAGACTGAAGTTTGGTAGACTCAGATTAGTGACAAAGTGAAAACACAAAGATTTTAGAAAGCTCAGAGTATTAGACCTCTTTACACACGTCTATAAACCTTTGTTTATACGTACCTGATCAAAAAGCAAAGAACTTCGGGACTCTGACCCGGAAGACGACCCTACCAATACGATTGTGCCCTGACTCGTTCATATCGACTCGTCCAAAGTGTTCTCAACAAGGGGAAAAAAAGACAAAGGATACACTCAAAGTGTATTTAAAACTGAATGTTTTTCTTAGGACGTTTTTTTTTAAAAAAAACGAAGATATTAGAAACTAACTTCTAGAAAGAGAGAAGTCGGAATTCATCTTGGAGGAAGAGAAGAAAGGAGTAAGATTCGGAAAAAGTTAGTCAAGGAGTTCCTAAATACCAGGAAATACCAGTTTATCCTTTTCCTCATGGAGTTCCGACATATAACAGCGGGACGAATAAATTGAAGATACGTCTCATGTAGTACTCTTTGCGACCCGACCTTCTTCGTGTTCGACCTTAGTTCTAACGGTCCTCTTTATAGTTATTGGAGTCTATACGTCTACTGTGGTGGAAATACCGTCTTTCACTTCTCCTTGATTTTTCGGAGAACTACTTTCACTTTTACCTCTCACTTTTTCAACCAAATTTCGAGTTGTAAGTCTTTTGCTTCTAGTACCGTAGACCAGGGTAGTGAAGTACCCTTTATCTACCTCTTTGTCACCTTTGTCACAGTCTGAATTAAAAAGACCCGAGGTTTTAGTGACGTCTACCACTAACGTGGGTACTTTAATTTTCTGCGAATGAGGAACCTTCCTTTCAATACTGATTGGATCTATCGTATAAGTTTTCGTCTCTGTAATGAAGCGGCTGATTCCAGGCAGATCAGTTCCGATACCAAAAAGGACACCAGTACATACCTACACTCTCAACCTGACACTTCTTCCGGCTCACGGTTTCTTAACTACGTAAACTTGACACCACAACCTCTTCTGAGAACTCTCAGGGAACCTGACGTTCCTCTAGGTTGGTCAGGTAAGACTTCCTCTAGTCGGGACCCTAAAGAAACCTTTCTTACTACGATTTCGACTTCGAGGTCATGAAACCGGTGGAGTACGCTTCTCAACTGAGTAACCTTTTCTGTAACTACGACCCTCTCTAACCCCCGTCCTCTTCCCCTGCTGGGTCCTACTTTACTGACCTACCGTAGTGCCTGGACTACCTGCACTCAGACTCACTTGAGGCCCTCTACCACTACCTGTCCCTCCGGACCGTACGACGGTAAGTACCCCAGTGTTTCTCAGCCTGTGCTGACTCGCTGACTTGGCTGACTTGGCTTCAGTGAAGGCAGCACAGGCTGGGAAACACTGGGGTACCTGACATCGGGTGGTTTGCGAAGACACGTACCCTAAGAGGTCCGTTCTTATGACCTCATCCGAAGGTAAAGGAAGAGGTAGAATTGGAAACATGGGTGAGACTAAAAAATTTAAATAGAAGTTAAGTGATAAGTCACGATTCTTTTTATAGTTTTTGGTCTATTTCCCCTCCATTATAATACTAGGATGCTTTTCATTTTAAAGGTTTATTTTCGACGTCTTTTCTTTTAAAGGTGTGTAGTTTAAATACATAACAAGAGACTGTACTGTAAAAAAAATTAACCTCATATCGACTAAATTTTACAACATAATCAAAGACGACATATCCTTTCACTTAGACAATAAGTATATAGATGAGAAAAAATCTAAGAAAAGGGTATATCCAATAATGCCTCATAATTCTTCTCAAGGGACACGATATGTCATCCAGAAATAATCAATAGATAAAATATACGTTATCACAATGAATTTGTTACACTGCACCTCTATCCTTAGTTATTAACTACAAGATAATCACTGGTTTTGGTAATTTGTACCTTCGTCTACCTTTGGATGGTGGTGAAAAGACTCTTTAGGGCTCTAGAGTCTATTTTTATTTTTGATTGTAATTTGTAAACACTTAGATTGTGGGTCCTAACTGTTGCCAATTATAAAATAATGTATACGAAATTAAAAAAGATCGACTCCTTCAGTTTGGAATGTCCATTTTACAATGGACTACCCCAGGTCGGGACCACCTAGGTCCCTTAAACTTCGTCCCTACCTCAACCACTAATCCTTTCTTAATAAATTAATCTCTATATTTCTCTCTAATCCTTTCTTATCACATCTCCTCTTTTATCTCCTCTTTTCTCCGGTATAAGGAACCAAATGTATCTTTCGGTTATTTCGGGACTCTGTTCCCCGAATGTGGCAGATGTATCCGGTGTCCGCGGGCGAACTTATCGTCTCCCACGGGGTAGAACCCGAGGGAGAGTGCACCCAGAATCTTCGGGTCCGTTTACTCTTCTGTGCCGCTCGGAGATACGAGGTCTACCCTTAAATCGGATTTTTCCGTCTTATTCCTTTCTTGCTGTACCCCCTCGGTTCATAGCCACGTTCTGGGTGTTGAAATAAAAGTTTCCGTCGAATATATGGGGTTCAACATGTATTTCTTTATTACCTTATACGTCTCAATACGTCCCCGTTGTCAGGACTAGGAATAACTCTGGTCCGAAAGAAAAACGTACGGAAGGACATATGTTTTCCAGATCCATTAAATGTAATAGAAGACCGGTTCTCCGGACAATTGTAAAAATACCGAGAGAAGGGTCTATTTACAGATAGTTGGTCTTTTGAGTAAAAGGGAACTTCACAAAAAAGAAATTAGACGTAGTGGGAGTTTCATGATTTATTTCAATGTAAGGACATCTTGTTTCCACGTCACCCAATATTGTTTCTTTCATGAATTGAGTTTCTAGATTACAACGATTACGTTCCCGATGATGGACAAAAAAGATGTATGGTTGATGTAGTTGTTTATTTTCTATACTTTTGAAACGTCGTTCATAACCGAGTTGTAACTTTGGGAATTAGTCAGGATAAGATTACTAAAACTGAGGAGTCTTCGGGGATGTAAGGATCCTACAAAATTCGAAGGACACGGAGAGTGTCAGCCCTCCGACATTTGTTAGTGTACGCATCGACATTCTCAGGTCTATTTGGACAGTCCGTCCGATCTTTCGGTAGTCTCCCCAAAAACCTAACCTTGTGAGAATAATACGGGTCCTCTGAATAATAGACTTTCGAGATTTAATTGAAAAAGGTCTTTTTCCACCACCCCCCTGTCGGGGGACAATGACAGTCTCCTCATCCACCTTTCGTATTGTGTCATTTCGTCAGTCTGAGACCAAACCCCTCATCTACGAGTTCTTTGAGGTCCCCCTGGGGACTCCGGACTAGGGCGGAAACACAAACAGTCTAGGGAAAGGAGTACTAGAAACGGTGTCCGCCCTAAGGGGTACGACCGAGGGCCGTCATTGGCCTAGGGATACGGATGGACCTCAGAGGAAGGACGAACCGGTTACCCCTCGGGGTCATACTGTCCTCTGTCGTGTCTCTCTCACGTACCATAACGAGAGTCCAAGGAAAGGTATTTTGGTCAAACCCGACCGACTCAGGAAACAGACTTCCCGTTCGAAGGAAGCTCCACCGAGACAGAGGTCTTGTGAAAGGAGAGTCCAAGGTCATTGTCGGGGTTCAAAAGAAGTAAGATACCCACCGTTCTCGTGATACTGATCAGGAGCCTGCAAAATGATAGGAACACCAAAGGAGTATGGAAACATTTAATAGAGAGTAATTTGTTATGAGTCTGATCAGACTAAACTGATCCGTACACAAAGGATGAGCAAGGGACTGGTTAAGTGGACCCTTCAATCAGTCTTTACGTCTAAAAGTCTGAAGGGACCACCAGGTCGTCAACTCTTAGGTGGACGGTTACGTCTCCTGTGTCCGAGAAGTAGGACCTTCTAAGGTGTACGAAGTCTCGTTGATTCGGGCACATGGTGTTGCTGGCTCGGCCTCGTGGGATCTCGGGCAGGAGGGTCGTTCTCTTCGGTGGTGCTACTCTTCGGGTGTGCGACCTTGTTTCTCATAGGGTACGAGCGGCGTCGATCTCTTTCGGCTTCTGGGTCGTGTTGGCTTTAAATTATTTACTTATAAAAGTTACGTTTTAAAGTTCCGAAGGGGGATGAAAGAAAAAAAAGTCATTTCATTAAATTATTTAAAAAATAAAATATCTTCATAACTACTAAATGTCACACAATTAAAGACCGTGTCTCGTTTCACTAAGTGAGTATATATATATATATATATGTGTGTGTATAAGAAAAAGTATAAGAAAAGGTAATACCGACTAATATCCAACAACTTATATCAAGGGATCCAATATGTCATTCCGGAAAACCGAATAGGTAAGATATACATTGTCGAACGAAGATGATTAGGGTTTGAGGATTAGGTAGGGAGACGAGGAGGGGACGTCGACGATACAGACACTCAGACAAGGATGAATTATCCATTCAAATAAACACAGTATAACATCTAAGGTGTATATTCCCTATAGTGTATCTTAAACAGAAAGAGAAAGACTGAAGTAAATCATGCTACTAGAGGTCCAGGTAGGTACAACGACGTTTACCATATTAAAGTAAGGAAAATACCGACTCATCATAAGGTAACACACTAGATACCGTGTAGAAGAGATCCATAAGTAGACAGTTACCTGTAAATCCAAAAAAGACCCAAAATCGATAACATTTATCACGACGACACTTGTATCCCTACGTACATAGAGAGGCTTAACCAAAATAGGTCTATATACGGGTCCACACCCTAACGACCTAATATGTCGTCGAGATAAAAATCGAAGAACTCCTTGGAAGTATGACGAAAAAGGTATTACCGACGTGGTTAAATGTAAGGGTGGTTGTCACATCCTCCCAAGGGAAAACTAATCTAAGAAAGACATGGATTCGAACAATTTACAATACAATTGAGAAAGTAACTGGTCAAACTTTTGGTTGGAATGACAAAAAATTTAAATAAAAGGAAATTTTTTTTTATTATCTGAACCAAAACAAACTCGTCAAAATCCAAGTGTCCGTTAGTTCGGTTATCGTATCTTACGAGAATATATGGGGAAAAGGGAAAGAGTCAAAGGGGATGACAATTGTGGAACGTAACAACAACAAGTCAGTGAGTCAGTACAGACTGAGAAGTACTGGAGTACCCGACGTCGTGAGGTCCGAAGGGACAACATGTGATAGAGGGCCTCAAACGAGTTTGAGTATACGTAGCTCAGTCACTACGGTAGGTTGGTAGAGTAGGAGACAGCAGGGGAAGAGGAGGATGGAAGTTAGAAAGGGTCGTAGTCCCAGAAAAGGTTACTCAGTCGAGAAGGTCCTCCACCGGTTTCATAACCGTGAAGTCGAAGTCGTTGTCAGGAAGTGAATTCAGTGAATCAATAAGTAAGTCAGTTGTTGAGATTCACAGGGGTACACGGACAGTAACCCGGTTCACAATACCTATGTCTCCATTGTTCTGTGTCAAGGACGGGAATTTTCTTCTATAAGTTGACTCTCCCTTCGTTGAATTAGTACCGATTGATCCTACACTATCTTTTAACTCCTTCGTCCATCGTTGAAGTCACTGGTCCCTTCCGGAGAGACACCTCCACCGTAAAGTCGGACTTCGTACTTTATTTCGGACTCCCTTATCACGAAAACCGTCTCCTTTGGTGTTCACGTTTTCCACCCTCTCTCGAACCACGAAAGTTCCTCGTCTTTCCTTCGGTGACACGGACCTCGGTTCAGTTGACCTCTACGTGACATTTGGACCTCTCGACTCATCTTTAGGCCCGTCCAATACCATTTCATAGACATAAAATAAGGTTCCCGCGACTTCACGGTAATCCTTAAAACTCATTGTCTTCGCACGTATAAAAATCTCTAATAAGAACGACGACTCGTCCCCATCAAACCTTTTCCTGTTCTACCTTTATCTTGGTGTTTATTGTTTACAGCCACTCTTACACCTCGTTTCCCTTGTGAAGGTGGGTCGACTACCCTTCCGTTTAACTACATGGGTCTCACCTTTTATCATACCTCCAAGGAAAGTTTTTTGTGATTTTCACCTGATACTAGACCGTTAAGGTGAGGACCCATACATAGGTTTGTTTTTGTGCTTAAGACATTCTAAGGACATGGAGTCACAAGTATCGTCGTAATAAATGTTATCGGTGCTATGCACTCGTTGGATTCGCAGGTAGTTGTCTCCTTACCTTTTTCCACGCCATCGCGAACGGACCGCCGAGTCACCACCTCTTAGCCGGACGGCTACGTCCTCTGCACCAAAGTCCGGGATCAGACCCCCCTAGCGTGTACGACTTCTCCCCGACTCGTGCACACGGTGTTGACAACTCGGACACGGGATCTCGGACCCTCGGTGTTGACGATTTCGGACGTGTCGGATCTAGGACACGAGACGTCGTTCTCTCC
Source organism: Capra ibex (assembly GCA_006410555.1). Lineage (NCBI taxonomy): Eukaryota > Metazoa > Chordata > Mammalia > Artiodactyla > Bovidae > Capra > Capra ibex. The sequence goes on from SJYO01017864.1 coordinate 1,160,345, forward strand.
GGTGCCGGTACTCTGCGGAGGGTCGAGTTGTTTCTCGCCGGGGATGAGAGGTGTTGGTCTTTTTTCGGACTCGTCGTTGGTTCGGGGTTGTGTCGGTTTATATATTTTAATAAAAAAAGTTTTCTACACCATACACATACCTGAACCTCCCGTAATACGTATCCCTTAATTAAACCTCTTTCTATGACTTACAATAGTAAATATTCACCTTTGATTTTTGATTTGTTTACTGATATTGTTTTTCTCCCTTGAAGGGACCACCAGGTCACCGATTCTGAGACGTGAGGGTTTCGTCCCCTGGGTCCAAGCTGGGGACCAGTCCCCAGGTCTAGGGTGCACGGTGTTGAATCTCGGACATACGGTGTTGATTCTGGACGACGTCGGTCTCCTTACTGACTCACTTATTTATTTATTCCTTTTATACCTTTATCTCTATACAGTCACTGTCACTTCCATCTCTCTTCACCGACCTAAACTCTCGATAAAACCTCCATCGTGACCACTTGGACCGTCTACTTCTTTCCTTTTTGAGATCCAACTACCCATCTAAACTGAAGGTGTCGACCTATCAACCTACCACCTCGGTAAATGACTCTACTCTTTCTATAAAGACCTCCCTTATGCCTTTAACACTGAGTTCAGTAAGAAACTCTTTGTAACAGGTCTCGGGTTCTTAAGTTCGAATTTCGAGACGTTTTATTGATCTGTTGAGGTTGGGATGAAACCTTTTTCCTCGTTACAATTGAAAAGAGGTTATGAAAAATATACGGTTCACGATAGTATGGATAATACAATAAATTAACAATAGTAATCAAGTCAAGTCAGCGAGTCAGCACAGGCTGAGAAACGCTGGGGTACTTAGTGTCGTGCGGTCCGGAGGGACAGGTAGTGGGTGAGGGTCTCAACTGAGTTTGAGTACAGGTAGTTCAACCACTACGGTAGGTCGGTAGAGTAAGTAACAGCAGAGGAAGAGGAGGACGGGGGTTAGGGAGGGTCGTAGTCTCAAAAAAGGTTACTCAGTTGAGAAACGTACTCCACCGGTTTCACGACCTCAAAGTCGAAATCGTAGTCAGGAAGGTTTCTTGTGGGTCCTGACTAGAGAAATCTTACCTGACCTAGAGGAACGTCAGGTTCCCTGAGAGTTCTCAGAAGAGGTTGTGGCGTCAAGTTCTCGTAGTCAAGAAGCCGCGAGTCGAAAGAAGTGTCAGGTTGAGAGTGTAAGTATGTACTGGTGACCTTTTTGGTATCGGAACTGATCTGCCTGGAATCAGCCGTTTCATTACAGAGACGAAAACTATATGATAGATCCAACCAGTATTGAAAGGAAGGTTCCTCATTCGCAGAAAATTAAAGTACCGACGTTAGTGGTAGACGTCACTAAAACCTCGAGTTTTATATTTCAGACTGTGACAAAGGGGTAAATAAGGGTACTTCACTACTCTGGTCTACGGTACTAGAAACAAAAGACTTACAACTCGAAATTCGGTTGAAAAAGTGAGAGGTAAAAGTGAAAGTAATTCTCCGAAAAATCAAGGAGAAGTGAAAGACAGTATTCCCACCACAGTAGACGTATAAACTCCAATAACTATAAAGAGGGCCGTTAGAACTAAGGTAGAACACGAAGAAGGTCGGGTCACAAAGAGTACTACATGAGAGGTATCGTCCCACTGTTATATGTCGGAACTGCATGAGGAAAAGGATAAACCTTGGTCAGACAACAAGGTACAGGTCAAGATTGACAACGAAGGACTGGGCGTATATCCAAAGAGTTCTCCGTCCAGTCCACCAGACCATAAGGGTAGAGAAAGTCTTAAAAGGTGTCAAAGAATACTAGGTGTGTCAGTTTCCGAAACCGTATCAGTTATTTCGTCTTTATCTACAAAAAGACCTTAAGAGAACGAAAAAGGTACTAGGTCGCCTACAACCGTTAGACTAGAGACCAAGGAGACGGAAAAGATTTTGGTCGAACTTGTAGACCTTCAAGTGCCAAGTGCATAACGACTTCGGACCGAACCTCTTAAAACTCGTAATGAAATGGTCGCACACGCTACTCACGTTAACACGCCATTAAACTCGTAAGAAACCGTAACGGAAAGAAACCCTAACCTTACTTTTGACTGGAAAAGGTCAGGACACCGGTGACGATTATAGGATACTATAATAGAGATTAGATATCTACTCCTTGGTCTTCGACTCTACCCAATACACTGTTCATTTTGTGACGTTCGATCATTCCACCACTTGGGCCACTTTCACTTTAACATTCAGCAAGTCAGTACAGGGTAAGAAAAGCTGGGGGACCCCACACCAGGTGGTCCGAGGAGACGGGTACCTTAAAAGGTCCGTTCTTATGACCTCACCCATCGGTAAGGGAAGAGGTCCCCTAGAACGGCTGAGTCCCCAGCTTGTGACCAGAGGACGTAACGTCCTTCTAAGAAATGACAGACTCGATGGCACCTTCGGACCTTTTGGATCATACGTTTGGACAAAGAAGTCTCTGGTTCAAGTTTCGAGAAAGTGGTGTGTTGTGACGACAATTACCGTCTAAGAAAGGAGTATCGGAAACAGTGACTTAAAGAATTTATACTGGTACATAGGCCAACACAAAACGTTTTGACGATTTACAAAGAATAAAGGCTTAGAATAAAGAATAAAGGTGTGGACGATTTTCCTTAATTTAATCGAGAATACATTAACGAAAGGAAAGAGGAGGTTCCTTATTAAAACTAATTTGTTTAATTGTAAACTAAATGTAGTCACGACCAGGAGAAAGTTTACAGTATACCACAATGTGTCTCCTATAAAAAAAAATGAAGGAGTAAGATTGATAAAAGTGGTATAATACTTTATTTCTTTAAACTCGAAATTTTTTAGGTCCTCAGAGTGGTAAAGAGAGAAGACACTAGAAACTCCAGTTTACAATTTAGAATGGTTACTTCTACGATGTCAAGACACATGAATTCATTGTCAATACTACTTGACAAGTCGAGAAATGTTGAAAAACGGGTCACGGAAGAGGAGACACCGACTAAGTAAAGGGGAAAAGAACCAATATAAGGACGTCAGTAGTACAACTCAATCCAGAACACTAAGCCTTTATTCTTTGTAAATCCGTCAAAACGTTTTGTGTTGGCCTATGTGGACCAGGAAAGTTACTGATTGTCGTTAGGTTTACGCTGGATGGTTTTTGGATCTATTTACTACAGTAGAACCTTCTTTTTATGGAGTCCACCCTTTACGACTCTTGATGTCGTTCGAAAAAAAGGACCTTTTTTTTAAACAGAAAAGGGTTCAATGGTCAAAAATCTTATTGAAATGGGTTTGTGAACAAAATTCTTCACTAGTTCCTGAAGGGACCACCAGGTAACCAATTCTTTGACGGACGGTCCCGTCCTCTGTGTCCAAACTAGGGACCAGACCCTTCTAAAGTGTACGGAGTCTCGTTCATTGGGGTACACGGTGTTGATGATTCGGTCGTGAGATCTCGGGAGTTCGACGTTAATGACTTCGGATTTGCGGTGATGATCTCTCATCGGGACGAACGACGTTGATCTCTCTCGGGTCCGTGTCGTTGTGTCGGGGTCGTGTCGTCTTTTATATTTCTTTTTAATTTATTTTTCAATAGTCTCGGTAGAGTGTTAATAATCTTACTGATGATAAATTCTTTTAGGTCTTTTATTGTTTATAACCTCTCCAGTACCTCTTTAACCTTGGGAAGACACGGCAACCATCCTCACGTTTCACCACACTGACGATACCTTTTTCCTATTCCGGTAAGGAGTTTTATAATCTTTATCGTAATCGTATACTAGTTACTAAGGTGAAAACCGATTTATATGTTTTTTTTTTTAAAAACTTTCGTCCCTGAACAGTTCCATAAACATATGGGTACAAGTATCCTTGTAATAAGTGGAATCAGTTCCCCACCTTCGTTGGGTTCATCGGTAGTTATCTACTTACCTATTTGTTTTACACCTTATATGTATGTTATCTTATAATCGGAATTATTCCTTCCTTTAAGACGTTATACGATGTTGTACTTGCTTGAAACTTCTGTAATACAATTTACTTTATTCGACTAGTGTTTTTATGTTTATAAAATACTCAGGCAAATTATGTTTCATGGGTCTCGTTACTTTAAGTACCTCTGTCTTTCATATTACCACCAAAGGTTCCTGACCCCGTTTCCCCGTATTTTTCGATAACAATTTTTCTATCTCAGAGTCAAAAAGTTCTACTTTCTTTCAAGACCTTTATCTACCATCACTACCTACGTGTTGTCACACTTATCTAAATTACGGTGACTTGACATGTCAATTTTTATCAATTCTACCTAATTTATTTTTGTACTAATATCTTTCATTCCAGTTATATCTAAACTATTTAAACCCCACCACTTATTTATCCTAAAAAGTAGATGTCTCAGTAGAGGTCAAGTCAAGTCAAGTCAAGTCAACGAGTCAACACAGGCTGAGAAACTCTATCTGGAGTACTTAGCGTCGTGCGGTCCGGAGGGACAGGTAGTGGTTGAGGGCCTCAAGTGAGTCTAAGGGCAAGTAGCTCAGTCACTACAGTAGGTCGGTAGAGTAGGAAACAGCAAGGGAAGAGGACGCGGGTTAGGGAGGGTCGTAGTCTCAGAAAAGGTCACTCAGTTGAGAAGTGTACTCCACCGGTTTCATAACCTCAAAGTCGAAATCGTAGTAAGGAAGGTTTCTTTAGGGTCCCGACTAGAGGAAGTCTTACCTGACCAACCTAGAGGAACGTCAGGTTCCCTGAGAGTTCTCAGAAGAGGTTGTGGTGTCAAGTTTTCGTAGTTAAGAAGTCGCGAGTCGAAAGAAGTGTCAGGTTGAGAGTGTAGGTACGTACTGATGACCTTTTTGGTATCGGAACTGATCTGCCTGGAAACAACCGTTTCATTACAGAGACGAAAACTTATACGATAGATCCAACCAGTATTGAAAAGAAGGTTCCTCATTCACAGAAAATTAAAGTACCCACGTCAGCGGTAGACGTCACTAAAACCTCGGGGGGTTTTATTTCAGACTGTGACAAAGGTGACAAAGGGGTAGATAAAGGGTCCTTCACTACCCTGGTCTACGGTACTAGAAGCAAAAGACTTACAACTCGAAATTCGGTTGAAAAAGTGAGAGGAGTTCTCCGAAAACTCAAGGAGAAGTGAAAGACAGTATACCCACCACAGTAGACGTATAGACTCCAATAATTATAAAGAGGACCGTTGGAACTAAGGTCGAACACAAAGAAGGTCGGGTCGCAAAGAGTAATACATGAGACGTATATTCAATTTATTCTCTAATGTTTTCACTTCACTTTCAGTGAGTCAGTACAGGATGAGAAACACTGAGGTACTTGACATATCAGTACCTTAAAAGGTCCGGTCTTATGACCTCATTCATCGGAAAGGGAAAAGGTCCCCTAGAAGGGTTGGGTTGGACCCTAGTTTGGGTCCAAAGGGTGTAACGTCGACCTAAGAAATGGTCGACTCGGTGTTCCCTTCAGATTCCCTCGGACATTAAAGACGATTTCATATGATGGAATGAGTAAACTTCTGTTTTACGTTTTCAGATAGACACACATTAACCGGTTGACTGTAAAATAATTTTGAGGTAGGTTTTGTTTGTTTTTAATTATATCATTTAAAACACAATACACATAAAGTAGTGTTAAATTTTAATTTTTGTTAAAATTTCAATAATCATCCAGATTATTCTGACTGTTAAACCCCTCTATTTACAAATAAAGTAGACGGAAAACCACACCCCCCACACCACAGTGTAACACATCGAAGACCTTAGAATCAAGGGACTGGTTCTTAACTTGGGGTCGGGAGTCGTCACTTTCGTGACTCAGGATTGGTTACCTGGTGGTCCCTTAAGGGTAAAACAGACAGGAATCTGTCTTGACCCTATCTACCTTTATAAAATCTAAAATTATGGAAATCTTAAAATCGTAAATAACTAGTAGATAAGGTTTTAATAGGTTTGTCTTTATGAAGATAGGGATTAGTTTCTCATAAATGAAAGATTAATACAAGAAGATCGTTGACCCTCGAAAATATTACTACCCTCCGTTGAGTAAGGTCGAGGAACTACGAGTGAAACCAAATATTGAGTTTAAAGGATACGAAACGACGAAACAGGTGTAGATTAGATGTTTTTTTCTAGTAGAACAACGTGAGATGTGAAATAGTCACTTACATGAAAACCACAGACACAAGATTGAATGTACTGAAAAGGCCGTATACAAAAGATCAGAAGTCCTTTATATTATCCCATTTTTACAATACGAAAATTTTATGTAGGTAATGTCTGGTATCTCACTTTTTTTTTTTTTTTCCTAGTGGGTAAGAAGTAAATCGAAGTATAGGGTTTCTACTGTTGACAGACAGTACACAAACTTTATAAAAGTTCATATTTGTTTAGTAAGGTAACATAGTGTTTAATATAGTGTGATAAGTATAACAAGATATCGAATGAAAAGAGAAAAACACCAGATAAGACACAATTAATAGGTTTGAATAAGACAAGCACCCTATAAAACTCAGTAATTACACTGAAAGGATCACCGAGTCTGACGTTTCTTAGGTGGGCGTTACGCCCTCCGGACCCAAACTAGGGACCCAGACCTTCTAGGGGACCTCTTCCCTTGCCGATAGTTAAAGTCGTAAGAACGGACCTCTTAAGGTACCTGTCTCCTCGTACCGTCCGATGTCAGGTACCCCACCGTTTGTCAGTCTGCACTAGCTCACTGATTGCGAAAAAAAAAAAAACCACTCCGTAATCACTTTTGTATATAACAATACTGGTATTGTTACCCCTTGTTAACCCTTCCTAAAAGTACTATGACGAGACAGAATGGAGAAGGAATAAGTTTTCACTTTCAAAGGAATGTTTTGTTCAAAACTAAACTTATTATAGATTTGGACTTGAGACTAATTTTTATTTAAATTTTAGACCGTTTAACGAAAACTTCTCAAGGATACCCTCTCATAGTTTCAATTACTCGAAAATGACATAAAACTTAAAGACCACAGAAAAAAACTGAAGAACTTTGACAATCGTGATTAAGAACTTTTTTAAGGGTTGGTTGTCTTTAGGACATCGGAGTGATCATGGGATAAAAAAAGACTTCTATAATTAATGAAGGAGGACGTCTTAGTCTATCTCCAGTGACAAAACAAGGTACTAGTAATCTTAGTCTATCTCCAGTGAAAAAACAAGGTACTAGTAAGAGATGTGATAGAAACTTTATAACAAATGTAAAACGAGGAATTGGAGATAAGAGGATATGTTGACCATAAACGAAATCCCAGTTCAGACTCTAAGACGGTCCGAACCTTCTTTATAGAAGATACTGTAAGGACTGTATGTCAGTAAATTTAACATCCACCTCCTGAAGGGACCACTGGGTTACCAATTCTTAGGTTGTCACATCCTCTGTGTCCAAGACAGAGACCAGATCCTTCTAATGTGTACGGTGTCTCGTAGATTTGGACACGAGGTGTCGATACTCGGACGTGAGATCTTATGTTCTCGGGGTCGAAAACTCGGACACCCGACGTCGATGACTTCGGACTCAAGGGACCTCGGGTACGAGACGTTGTTCTCTTCAGGGACGTTTTTCTTCGGTTGTGACGTTGATCTCTCATCGGAGGTGAGAGGTGTGGATCTCTTTTCGGAGGTGTGTCGTTATTTCTGTGTTGTGTCCGTTTTTATTTTTATTCATTTAAAAAAAAAATTCCTCTTTTTCAGGTGACAACAGACTGTCTTTTTTTAATTATATAACTTTAGACAACATTGAGATACGTAAATGTTGATCGATAGTCTTCTTCTTTAATCCTTTTGTTAGGGTAACTGTCAATGTGTTTTTGCTTATTTTAAGGATCCATATTTATGTTGATTCCTCCATTTTGTGGACATAAGTTGCTTGATATATTGTTACTACTTTTTAACTTCTGTGTGTGTTTTTCTACCTTTGTATGTGAGACGAATACCTAACCTTCTTAATTATAAAGATTTTACTAGTGTGACGGGTTCCGTTAGATGTCTAAGTCACGTTAGGTATACTTTTATGATTACTATAAAGAGTATCTTGGTCTTTTTTATTAAGATTTCAAACGTACCTTTGTGTTATCCGTTTGTTAAACTCTTTCTTGTCTCGACCTTCGTAGTGTGAGGGACTAATGTTTAATATAATGTTTTGCTGTCATTCCCCTTTACTTGTTGTTGTGTTATTATCACCCTCTGAAATTATGCGGTGAGTGTGGATACCTATCTAGTTGATTTATCTTTTAATTGTTCCTTTGTGTTTGAAATTTACTATGTTATCTGGTCAATCTGGATTAACTACAGATATCCTATAAAGTGGGGTTTTGTTACTGAAAGTGGAAAAAGAGTTCACGTGTGCCTTGGAAGAAGTCCTATCTAGTGTAGGACCCGGTATTTAGATCGGAACCATTTAAGTTTTTTTAACTTTAGTAAGGTTCGTAGAAAAGACTGGTGTTACGTCGTTCTAATCTAGAGTTAATGTTCTCTTTTTGATAATTTTTAAGGTTGTATACCTCCGACTTGTTGTGCGACGACTTATTGGTTGTTTAGTGTCTTCTTTAGTTTTTTCTTTAGTTTTATACGTATCTTTGTTTACTTTTACTTTTGTGTTGTTGGGTTTTGGACACCCTGTGACATTTTCGTCACGATTCCCCTTTCTAGTATCGTTATATCCGTGTGGAGTTCTTTGTTCTTTTTTCAGTTTATTTATTGGATTGAGATGTGGATTTCGTTGATCTTTTCCTTCTTTAGTTCTTCGGGTCCCAATCATCTTCCTTTCTTTAGAAATTTTAATCCCCTCTTTATTTACGTTTTCTTTGTTTTCTCTGGTATCGTTTTTAGTTGTTTCGGTTTTCGACCAAGAAACTTTCCTATTTATTTTAACTGTTTGGTAATCGGTCTGAGTAGTTCTTTGTTTCCCTCTTTTTAGTTTAGTTATTTTAATCCTTACTTTTACCTCTCTAGTGTTATCTGTTGTGTCTTTATGTTTCCTAGTATTCTCTGATGATAGTCGTTAATGTACGGTTATTTTACCTGTTGTACCTTCTTTACCTGTTTAAGAATCTTTTCATGTTGAAAGGTTTTGAGTTGGTCCTTCTTTATCTTTTAGAATTGTCTGGGTAGTGTTTGTGCCTTTAACTTTGACATTAGTCTTTAGAAGGTCGTTTTTTTCGGGTCCAGGTCTACCGAAGTGTCGACTTAAGATGGTTTTTAAATCTCTTCTCGATTGTGGATAGGATGAGTTTGACAAGGTCTTTTAACGTCTCCTTCCATTTGAAGGTTTGAGTAAGATGCTCCGGTGGTAGTGGGAATATGGTTTGGGACTGTTTCTACGGTGTTTTTTTCTTTTAATATCCGGTTACAGTGACTACTTATATCTACGTTTTTAGGAATTGTTTTAAGATCGTTAGTCTTAGGTTGTTGTATAATTCTTCTAGTACGTGGTACTGGTTGACCCGAAATAGGGTCCCTACGTTCCTAAGAAGTTATAGGTGTTTAGTTAGTCACATTGTATGGTGTAATTGTTTAACTTTTTATTTTCGGTATACTAATAGAGTTATCTATGTCTCTTTCGGAAACTGTTTTAAGTTGTAGGTAAATACTATTTTTTTTTTTGAGAGGTCTTTCGTCCTTATCTTCCTTGTAGTCAAGTCAAGTCAGTAAGTCAGTACAGGTTGAGAAACTCTGGGGTACTTAGTGTCGTGTGGTCCGGAGGGACAGGTAGTGGTTGAGGGACTCAAGTGAGTCTAAGTACAAGTAGCTCAGTCACTACGGTAGGTTGGTAGAGTGTTAGTGACAGTAGGGGAAGAGGAGGACGAGGGTTAGGGAGGGTCGTAGTCTCAGAAAAGGTTACTCAGTTGAGAAACGTACTCCACCGGTTTCATGACCTCAAAGTCGAAATCGTAGTAAAGAAGGTTTCTTTAGGGTCTCGACTAGAGGAAGTCTTACCTGACCAACCTAGAGGAACGTCAGGTTCCCTGAGAGTTCTCAGAAGAGGTTGTGGTGTCAAGTCTGCGTAGTTAAGAAACCGCGAGTCGAAAGAAGTGTCAGGTTGAGAGTGTAGGTATGTACTGGTGACCTTTTTGGTATCGGAACTGATCTACCTGGAATCAGCCGTTTCATTACAGAGACGAAAACTTATACGATAGATCCAACCAGTATTGAAAGGAAGGTTCCTAATTCGGCAGAAAATTAAAGTACCGACGTCAGTGGTAGACGTCACTAAAACCTCGGGGGTTTTTATTTCGTAGTGATGCTTGTTTCGATCACCTCCACTACCTTAAGGTCAACTCGATAAAGCTTAGGAGTTTCTACTACGACACTTTCACGACGTGAGTTATACGGTCGTTTAAACCTTTTGAGTCGTCACCTGTGTCCTGACCTTTTCCAGTCAAAAGTAAGGTTAGGGTTTCTTTCCGTTACGGTTTCTTACGAGTTTGATGGCGTGTCAACGTGAGTAGAGTGTACGATCATTTCATTACGAGTTTTAAGAGAATCGGTCCGAAGTCGTTATGCACTTGGCACTTGAAGGTCTACAAGTTCGACATAAATCTTTTCCGTCTCCTTGGTCTCTAGTCTAACGGTTGTAGGCGACCTAGTACCTTTTTCGTTCTCTTAAGGTCTTTTTGTAGATAAAGACAAAATGACTGATACGGTTTCGGAAACTGACACACCTAGTGTTATTTGACACCTTTTAAGACTCTCTCTACCCTTATGGTCTGGTGGACTGGACGGAGAACTCTTTAGACATACGCCCAGTCCTTCGTTGTCAATCTTGACCTGTACCTTGTTGTCTGACCAAGGTTTATCCTTTTCCTCATGCAGTTCCGACATATAACAGTGGGACGAATAAATTGAAGATACGTCTCATGTAGTACTCTTTGCGACCTGACCTTCTTTGTGTTCGACCTTAGTTCTGACGGTCCTCTTTATAGTTATTGGAGTCTATACGTCTACTGGGGTGGGAATACCGTCTTTCACTTCTCCTTGATTTTTCGGAGAACTACTTTCACTTTCTCCTCTCACTTTTTCAACCGAATTTCGAGTTGTAAGTCTTTTGTTTTTAGTACCGTAGACCAGGGTAGTGAAGTACCCTTTATCTACCCCTTTGTCACCTTTGTCTTCCTTGTATGGAGTTGTATTATTTTCGATATATACTGTTTGGGTGTCGTTTGTAATAGGAGTTACCACTTTTTAACTTTCGTAAAGGGGATTTCAGTCCTTGTTCTGTTTCCACGGGTGAAAGTGGTGATGATAAGTTGTATCAAAACCTTCAAAACCGGTGTCGTTAGTCGTCTTTTTCTTTATTTTCCTTAGGTTTAACCTTTTCTTCTTCATTTTGAGAGTGACAAACGTCTACTATACTAGGAGATGTAACTTTTGGGATTTCTGAGGTTGTCTTTTAATGATCTCGATTAGTTACTTATATCATTTTAACGTCTTATATTTTAGTTGTGTGTCTTTAGGAAACGTAAGGATATGTGATTATTACTCTTTTATCTCTTTAATTCCGTTGTTAAGATAAGTGGTAACGTTGTTTTTCTTATTTTATTAATTCTTATATAGATAGATTTCTTTGATTTCCGGATGTATATCTTTTGATATTTTGTGACCACTTTCTTTAGTTTTTCCTGTGATTATCTACCTCTTTATATGGTACAAATACCTAGTCTTTTTAGTTATATCACTTTTACTCATATAATGGGTTTCGTTAAATATCTAAGTTACGTTAGGGATAGTTCGATGGTTACCATAAAAAGTGTCTCGATCTTGTTTATTAAAGTGTTAAACATACCTTTATGTTTTTTGGAGTTAATCGGTTTCGTTAGAACTCTTTCTTCTTACCTTGACCTCCTTAGTTGGAAGGCCTGAAGTCCGAGATGATGTTTCGGTGTCAGTAGTTCTGTCATACCATGACCGTGTTTCTGTCTTTATATCTAGTTACCTTGTTTTATCTTTCGGGTCTCTATTTAGGTGTGTGGATACCTGAGGAATAGAAACTGTTTCCTCTGTTCTTATATGTTACCTCTTTTCTGTTAGAGAAATTGTTCACCACGACCCTTTTGACCAGTTGGTGAACATTTTCTTACTTTTATCTTGTGAAAGATTGTGGTATGTGTTTTTTTTGGAGTTTTACCTAATTTCTAGATTTGCATTCTGATCTTTACTATTTTGAGGATCTCCTCTTGTATCCGTTTTGTGAGAGGTTGTATTTAGTGTCGTCCTAGGAGATACTGGGTGGAGGGTCTTATGACCTTTATTTTCGTTTTTATTTGTTTACCCTGGATTAATTTTAATTTTCGAAGACGTGTTATTTCCTTTGATATTCGTTCCACTCTTCTGTCGGAAGTCTTACCTTCTTTTATTATCGTTTACTTCGTTGACTGTTTGTTGATTATAGTTTTTACATGTTCGTTGAGGGTGTCGAGTTAAGGTCTTTTTATTCACTGGGTTAGTTTTTTACCCGGTTTCTAGATTGATCCGTAAAGAGGTTTCTTCTGTATGTCTACCGATTGTTTGTGTACTTTTCTACGAGTTGTAGTGAGTAATAGTCTCTTTACGTTTAGTTTTGGTGTTATTCCATGGTAAACTGCGGTCAGTCTTACCGACACTAGTTTTTCAGATATTCGTTATTTACGACCTCTCCCACACCTCTTTTCCCTTGGGAGAATGTGACAACCACCCTTGCGTTTGATCATGTCGGTGATACCTCTTGTCACACCTCTAAGGAATTTTTTGACCTTTATCTCGACGGAATACTGGGTCGTTAGGGTGACGACCCGTATTTGTGGCTCCTTTGGTCTTAACTTTCTCTGTGTACATGAGGTTACAAGTAGTGTCGTGACAAATATTATTGGTCCTGTACTATTAACTATTAACGAAATGTCTAGAAACAGAAAACTTACAACTCCAAATTTGGTCGAAAAAGTGAGAGGAGAAAAGTAAAAGTAGTTCTCCGAGAAATCAAAGAGAAGTGAAAGACGGTAGTCTCACCACAGTAGACGTATAGACTTCAATAACTATGAAGAGGGCCGTTAGAACTAAGATCGGATATTCAATAGGTCAAACCGTAAAGCATACTACATGAGACGTATCTTCAATTTATTTATCCCAATGTTATATGTCCCACTGTTGACTTGTAGATCTTCAAGAACCAAGTACATGACGACCTCATGAACTTCCTAAAACTCGTAATGGAACGATCATACATGTTAACGGACACGTTAACTTACCGTCAAACTAGTAAGAAACCGTAACGGGAGGAAACCATGACCTTACTTTGGCTGAAAAAGATCAGGACACCCGTGACGACTCGAAAGGTCGAACAACCGTATAACTCACGTCGTAAAATTGTCGTAATGGAAAATCCTAAACTTTATCGAGTCGACCTCAAGACAGTGGAGGTGATCGAAACAAACATCATTACGAAGAATTCCGGGTTTACTTAAGTGTGAGGTCCTACAGACCGAGATTCACTCACTAGTGTGGCAACACCAATAGGTCCAGTAATTCTGGAAAAAACATGGTAAGAAGACACATAAGAACGGTAAAGAAGAATTATAGAAGATGAAGACAATCCAGGAACGGTAAAGACAGGAAATAACACGGGTAGAAACGTACTTTATAAGGAAACATAGAGGTCAAAAGAACTTCTCAAGAGACAAGAAAGGACAAGATAACAAAAGGAGATAAAAAATCGTAACAAGTGAATCCTTCCGAAATAATAGAGAGGAACGATAAGAGACCTTGAGACGTAAGTCCACCCATATAGAAAGGGAAAGAGGAAACGGAAAGTGAAGACAAGGGTCGATAAACATTCAGGAGGAATCTGTTGGTAAAACGGAAGAACGTATGAAAAAGAACCCCTACCAAAGGGACTAATGTTTGATATAATATTTCGATGTCATTACTTTTGTCATACCATAACCGTGTTTTTGTCTGTATAGCCATTTACCCTGTCTTATCTCTCGGGTCAACTAACCCGTTAATTAGATACCGTTTCCTTCGTTCTTATATGTTACCCCTTTTCTTTCGGAGAAATTATTTACCACAACCCTTTTAACCTATCAATGTACGTTTTCTTACTCTGACTTGATAAAAGAGTATGGTGCGTGTTTTATTTAAATATTACCTAATTTCTGACTTTACAATTTGGACTTTGGTATTTTCAACTTCTTATTTTGTATCCGTCATTCGAAAAACTGTGACCAGAATCATTATAAAAAAAACCTATACAGAGGAGTTCGTTCCCTTTGTTTTCTTTTTTATTGGTTTACCCTAATATAGTCTAATTTTTCAAAAACGTGTCGTTTGATGTTGTTTTGTATTTCCGACGAATGACTTACCCTCGTTCATAAACGTTTGTTATATAGACTATTCTCCAATTATAGGTTTTATATGTTTCTTGAGTATGTTGAGTTGTAGTTTTTTCATTTGTTGGACTAAAAATTTACCCGTCTCCTAGACTTATCCATAAAAAGGTTTTTCCTGCATGTCTACCGGTTGTCTAAGTACTCGTAGAAACAAGTCGTGGTGATTAGTCTATATACGTGAAATACAAGTAACGTCGTAATAAATTATCGATGATACACCTTCGTTGGATACATACGTAAACATCTACTTACCTATTTCTATATGGTATATATATATAATATATACTACTTTATAATGGGTCAGTACTTTTTTTCTTACTTCACAACGGTACACTGTTGTACTTAGATGGATCTCCTATAATACGATTTACTTTTCAGTCTGTTTATGATATACTAAAGTGAATATACACGTTAGACTCTTTGTTTTATTTACTTGGTTGTCTTGTTTTGTCTTCAGTATCTGTCTTTTTTGTCTACCAACGGTCACCGTCCACTCCTCTCCTTCTTCATCCACTTTCTCTAATTTTCATGTTTGAAGGTCAACGTTTCATTTAGTCAGTACCCATACTTTATATGTCACAACTCCTATGTCAAATATTGACCATCAAGTCGACCATTTTTAGGTGAACGTTATATCCTCTATGGCTAAACTAAGGACCCACCCCTTCTAGACGTCCTCTTCCCTATCCGATGGGTGAGGACATAAGAGCCCGAAGGGTTCACGATTTCTTAGGCGGACGTTACATTCTCTACACCCAAGCTAGGGACCCAACCCTTCTAGGGGATCTCTTCTCTTGAGTGAGGTCATAAGACCGGACCTCTTAAGGTACCTGTCTCCTCGGATCCTCCGATGTCAGGTACCCGAGTGTTTCTCAACCTGGACGGACTCGCTGAAAGTTGTGGAAACACACCACTGTCTAACATGATCTGAATGACTCCACTAGTAAAACTTTATATATCTTTGTACTTTAGTGGTACACATTGTCCTTGATTGTATCATAACATCCAATTAATATGAAGTTTTTGTTTGTTTGAGTGTATTTTCCTTCAGTCCTGAATTAACCATACCAGGACAACAATTCTGAAGTACGAAGGTTACCTCCCTTACACCCAGGCTAGGGACCAGACCCTTGATTCTAGGGTGTACGACACATTGTGCTGGTTTTGGTTTGGTTTTGTTTGTTTGTTTTATTGGGTCTCTAGTCTAGACACCAACAGACTCTCCCGTCCCCATCCGTCTTTAACTTACTTCCGTTAGTTTTCCATGTTTTAAGGTCAATATTCTATTTATTCATGTTTCTACATTACATGGTGTACTTTTTATGTTGATAGTGACAATATGTAAGGTATACTTTCAACAATTCTCACGTTTAGGACTCAAGAGTAGTGTTCCTGTTTGAAAAAAAGATAAAAATTTTTAAATATAGATACACTCTACTACTTAAAAGTGGTGTCAATGACACTATTAGTAAAGTAGTACATACGTTCAGTTTAGTAACGACTTATGGAACTTGTATGTATCATGACATACAGTTAATGTAGAGTTATTTTGACCTTCTTTTAGTTATTTTGTGTTTTCGTTTCTTCTGACTATGTAAACTGATGTACTTTTGGTTTAAAAGATCTTAAGATACTATGTACTCAATATAGAGTCACTTGATAATGTTTAGATATAAAGGATACACAGGTTTTTATGGGAGTTCAGTTTGACTCTTAATAAACGTCGTGTGTACTATCAATTTTCCCGAATGATCCATCACGATCACCATTTATTAGACGTCGTCTATTATTACGTCCTCTGCGTTCTCTATACCCAAGGTAGGGACCCAGCCCTTCTTGGGAACCTCATCCTTCACCGTTGGGTGAGATCATAAGAACGGACCTTTTAAGGTACCTACCTCTAGGGACCGTCCGATGTCAAGTACTCCAACGTCTCAACCTGTGTTAATCTGTACATGTGTGTCTGTGTGTCTCAACTTTCTACTTCAAAAAATCATATGTGTCTCGAGTATGTTTACTACTTTCTTTTCTACTTGTTAGGTTTTCTTCATCCCAGATTATTATATCTATTCAATCTCTTTTTGTCTTTTGAAACTTTTATTTGAAAAACAAAATTTGGTTTTCAAAACTCCCATAAACTAGAAACCTTAAATGGGTATGACGAAGTGTGGGGGTCACGGAGGTTAGGATGGACTAGAAAATTAAATGGACTATAGAAACAGTAACAAGATACACCAATCAAATTAACTAACCTTGGACTCAATTTCTCTACGACCACACTGAAACTCGGCGGTAGTTTCAATCGGTGAAGAACGACTCTTCTTGACAAAGTATAGTTCTTGAAACCGTTCGACGGAGTGTTCGCACACGGTAATAAGAGTCTTTTAAACTCTCTTTACACCGACCCAACAACCTTTGACAACTTCCGTCAAACAACCTTTGAACTTCGTATTATAGGTTGACTACGACAATCATCTACACAGAAGTTTTATTTTTCGTAGTTGTGATAGTCAGAACCTTACTGAAAAAGGGAATTTTCATGTGTAAGTTAAAGGAATTAAATATGTGAGTACACCTCACTGATTACACATATTTTGAGACACTGACCCGGGATGAAAGTCCTTTTATTACAAAATTAAAATATAAATAAATCCAAATAAATAGAAAAATAATAATTTGTAAAAATAACTGTCGATCAACTAAATGTCACAACACGATTAAAGACGACTTGTCGTCACTGAGTCAACATGTGTATATTTGTAAGAAAAAAATATAAGAAACGGTAATACCGAATAGAGTCCTATAACTTATATCAAAGGACACGATAGGTCATCCTCGAACAACAATTCCTTTTGGTATAAAATCTCTTTCTGAGTTTTATTCTCGAATTATCAGGTTCCTGTCAAAGATTGAACCGTAGAATATAAGTCAATGATGGGACAATGATTAGATCTTGGAGTCTCTTTCTGTTTTTAACATACTAAAGTGAGTATACATTTTAGATTTTTTGGGTTTATTTTATTTTGTTTTCGATTGAGCATCCTTTTTTTAGGTGTTTGATATCATTTTAAAACGATACTTTGTTGACCATGACTGCATCATTTCTTAAGGAAGTAAGTTTTAATTTATAGCAGATCTATTGTTCGTGACAGGATCTGTAACCCTTAAACTATTCCTTATTCTACGACAGGAATGAGGGGTCCCTTACCACTTCTTAATATTAAAATTTTTTATAAATAGATAAATAAACCGACGTACTCCAGAATCAACACCGTGAGCACTAGAAACGATTCAGTGCGCTCTAGAAAACAACGCCATGTGTCTGAGAGATCAACACCGTAGACACCAATGGCCAACACCACGCACCCGAGGTTCTGTAGACCTAGAATCAAGGGACTGGTCCCTAACTTAGGAACAGGGGACGTAACGTTCCGTCTAAGAATTAGTGGTCTGGTGGTCCCTTCGGGGTCCATACTATTAAATATTCCATATAAATATATGTAACGAAAGGAACTAAGAGTGTCTTCAAGATACTTCATCAGTACTTCTCTGTCTCCGAGTCTCTCAAGGTCCTTAACGGGTTCCAACTACTAGTTTATTTGATATCTGATAAGTGTGACTCCAAAAAGACTTCCGTTCCAATATATGTTATTCCTAATTATAAAACACAGACTTGGACCTCTCTTAGACCACCAGACTCACGAAAGAAACATAAAGGAAAGAAACATCCTATCCGTTTTCCTTTTTATATAAGAATCGATCATCTCGTAAAATGAATTATAAACCTTTTGGTCGTGACAAGACTGACAAATAGAGAACTCCGATGAAGCTGTTGTTAGAAACTCTCTAGAATTTACTATTGTATTTTTGAGATTTCAAGAGAGTAACTTTAATAACAACAAAAGTATTTTGATTGTATTTAAGACAAATTACCTCATCTCTAAAGAAAATAAAAAAAAGAACAGACATTACACAAGTCAAGTCAAGTCAGCGAGTCAGTACAGGCTGAGAAACGCTGAGGTACTTAACGTCGTGCGGTCCGGAGGGACAGGTAGTGGTTGAGGGCCTCAAGTGAGTCTGAGTGCAGGTAATTCAGCCACTACGGTAGGTCGGTAGAGTAGAAGACAATAGGGAAAGAGGAGGACGGGGGTCAGGGAGGGTCGTAGTCTCAGAAAAGGTTACTCAGTTGAGAAACGTATTCCACCGTTTTCATAACCTCAAAGTCGAAATCGTACTAAGGAAGGTTTCCTGTGAGTCCTGACTAGAGAAATCTTACCTGACCAACCTAGAGGAACGTCAGGTTCCCTGAGTTCTCAGAAGAGGTTGTGACGTCAAGTTTTCGTAGTTAAGAAACCACGAGTCAAAAGAAGTATCAGGTTGAGAGTGTAGGTATGTACTGATGACCTTTTTGGTATCGGAACTGATCTACCTGGAAACAACCGTTTCATTACAGAGACGAAAACTTATACGATAGATCCAACCAGTATTGAAAGGAAGGTTCCTCATTCGCAGAAAATTAAAGTACCGACGTCAGTGGTAGACGTCACTAAAACCTCGGGTTTTATTATTTCAGACTGTGACAAAGGGACAGATAAAGGGTCCTTCACTACCCTGGTCTACGGTACTAGAAGCAAAAGACTTACAACTCGAAATTCGGTTGAAAAAGTGAGAGGAGAAAGTAAAAGTAGTTCTCCGAAAAATCAAGGAGAAGTTAAAGACGGTATTCCCACTACAGTAGACGTATAGACTCCAATAACTATAAAGAGAACCGTTAGAACTAAGGTCGGACACGAAGAAGGTCGGGTCGCAAAGAGTACTACGTAAGACGTATTCAATTTATTTGTCCCACTGTTATATGTCTGAACTGCATGAAGAAAAGGATAAACCTTGGTCGGACAACAAGGTCCAGGGCAAGATTGACAACGAAGGACTGGATATATACCTAAAGAGTTCTCCGTCCAGTCCACCAGACCATAAGGGTAGAGAGAGTCTTAAAAGGTGTTAAATAACACTAGGTGTGTCAGTTTCCGAAACCGTATCAGTCATTTTGTCTTTATCTACAAAAAGACCTTGAGAGAACGAAAAAGGTACTAGGTTGTCTACAACCGTTAAACTAGAGACCAAGGAGACGGAAAAGATTTTGGTCGAACTTGTAGTCCTACAAGTGCCAAGTGTATAACGACTTCGGACCGAACCTCTTAAAACTCGTAATGAAATGATCACACACTCTACTCACGTTAACACACCATCAAACTCGTAAGAAACCGTAATGGAAAGAAACCCTAACCTTACTTTTGACTGGAAAAGGTCAGGACACCGGTGACGACTCAAAAGGTTTAAACGACTGTATGACTCACGTCGTGAAAGTGTCGTAGTAGAAAGTCCTAAACTTTATCGAGTTGACCTTAAGGTAGTGGAGGTGATCGAAGCAAACATCACTACGAAAGATTCCGGGTGAACTGAAGTGTAAGGTCCTACAGACCGACATCCACTCACTAGTGTGGTAGTACTAATAGAACCAACACTTCTAGAAAAAACATGTCAAGAAGACACATAAGAACGGTGGAGAAGAATTATAGAAGACGAAGACAATCCAGGTATGGTAAAGACAGTAAATAGCTCGGGTAGAAGTATACTTTACAAGGGAACCATAGAGATTAAAGGAACTGCTCTAGAGATCAGAAAGGGTAAGACAACAAAAGAAAGAAACGTAACTAGCGACTCCTTTCGAAAGAATAGAGAGGAACGATAAGAAACCTTGAGACGTAAGTCTACGAATATAGAAAGGAAAAGAGGAAACGAAAAGTGAAGAGAAGAAAAGTGTCGATAAACATTCCGGAGGGGTCTGTCGGTAAAACAAAAAAACGTAAAGAAAAGGTACCCCTACCAGAACTAGGGACAGAGGACATGTTACAGTACTTGGAGGTAGGTCTCAAGTAGTCCGTGAGATAGATAGTCTAGATCCGGGAATGTAGATAAAGAGTGAAGGTGACATATTAGTATTCCCTAAACTAAATCCAGTATGGACTTACCAGATCACCAAAAGGGATGAAAAAAGTTAAATTCAGACTTAAACCGTTATTCCTCAAGTACTAGACTCGGTGTCAGTCCAGGTTCAGAACAAAAACGACTGACATATCTCGAAGAGGTAGAAACCGACGTTTCTTATATTAGTTATACTAAAGCCACAACGGGTAGACCATTACAGGTACACATCTCAGAAGAGAACACGACAACCTTCTCCCACAAACGATATTGGTCACACAAGAGAACCGTTTTGAGATAATCGGAAACGGGACGAAGTAAGGTATAAGGTTCCGGTTTAAACGGACAATGAGGTCCACAAAGAACTGAAGGATGAAAACGTAAGGTCAGGGGATATTACTTTTTCTGTAGAAAAAACCCACAATCAAGATTTTCCAGAACATCCAGAAGTATCTTGGCAAGGTTGAAGTCGAAGAAGTCGTAATGACCAACCCCGTATCTGAACCAATGACACTATAACTTACCAAACGGAACCTTTGTTTGTCTCTAGTAAGACAACAAAAACTCTAACGTAGGTTCATGACGTAAAGTCTGAGAAAACGACTAGTACTACCGATGAGGAAAAGAAGATTCCCTAAGGACGGGTGTCATCATCTATATTACCAGTCGACTCAATTTAAGTGGGTAAGGTCAGGTAAAATCAAGTGACTAAGGATCTTACAGTTGCAAGTGAGAACGGTAGAGGATAAACTGGTGAAGTTAAACGGAACTAAGTACCTGGACTGTAAGGTCCAAGGATACGTTATAACGAGAAATGTCGTAGCCTGGAACGAAGATAGTGGTCAGTGTAGACGTCGACCCATAACACAAACGAAACCGAGGTAGGGAAGTAAGAAAGACCTCAATAAAGAGGTGACTAGAGGTCATCACACAACCCGTGGATGACTGGACCCCTCAAGGAGAAAGTCATAGGATAGTAAAACGGAAAAGTGTGACAAGTACCCCAAGAGTTCCGTTCTTATGACTTCACCAAACGGTAAGGGAAGAGGTCACCTGGTGTAAGACAGTCTGGAGAGGTGGTACTGGGCGGGTAGAACCCACCGGGGTGTCCCGTACTGAATCAAAGTAACTCAATCTGTTCCGACACCAGACACACTAATCTAACTGGTCAAAAGACACTAATATCAAAGTCACACAGACGGGAGACTACGGGAGAACGTTGTGGATGGCAGAGTGAACCCAAAGAGAATGGAACCTGTCCCCATAGAGAAGTACCGACGAGGTCGTTTCACGTCGGCGACGAGGAATGGAACCTGTTCCCCATAGAGGAGTGGCGGCGGGGAGGACTGGAACTTGTGCCTCATCGAGGAGAGTCGGGAGGACGCGGGTGCGTCGGTGGCGAGGAATGTGACGAGACATTTCACATCGTATCCTTATATAAAGTAGAAGGGAACCCCACAACGTCAGTGTGTCTGTTTTTTGTTGAAAATAATGTACCTCGAAGACCTCACGTTCTTCGAGTAGAGTAAGTCGAGACAATACAGGGAGAAAGGGTTGAACCGTTTTACGATACTCCGTGAACCATCTAGAAGTAAATTTGGAGTCCAACTCCCTGAAGGGACCCCCAGACCACGAATTCTTAGACGGAAGGTTACGTCCCCAGTGTCCAAGGTAGGGACCAACCCTTTGATACTGGGGTGTACGACACCCCGTTGATTCGGACACATAGTGTTGATCTCTTCGGGGATGGACGACGTTTGTCTCTTTGGGTCTCGTCGGTTTCTTCGTTTTTTGTTCGGGTTGTTGTTTTGGGAAGTTCAACTTTTCTCAATCCTTTCTCTTTGACTCAATATCTTTGTGAGAAAACCCCCTGTGTCGTTGTAAGAAGTCCCAATTATAAAGTCTATTACACCAATTAAGGTTTAAATGTTATTTTTTTTAATCGATTTCCTAGATGTTCAAAGAAAGTCATACATCACTTTTATTTCGATCCTACTTTACCGAAGAGACACATTTATTCTCGTAAGACTAAACTCAAAACACAACCGGTCATAAATGAAGGGTGTATTAACTGTCAGAAACTTTTTGTGAAGTTCTTCCTTTCTCGAAACTGACGTCTTTCTCCTCCACCTCTCCGACTCGTCGGAACAGTTACACTGAGACAAATGTGACGGGGTGCCTGACAGATTACAACCGGTTGGGTCATTCGACCTTATTCTTTGTTTAGAAAGACACCTCAGAAATTAGCTATTATTGATATGAACGGGAAACTGTATTCGTGCTTCTCTCTCTGTTCCCCGGGGAGTCTAGAACTCCTAAGATTAGGACTTCATTCCAGGGTCCACAACGATCAGGTCAAAGGGGTCTCATTAGTCTCCGGCTCTTGGTCTACAGAGTAAACAACGAACTTCTTTTATGGTCTAGATCATCGGTTGAAAGAAGTATTCACACACGTTTATAAACTCACGAATTTACCCCTCTAAGATCACATGAAGGGCCCACCGTGATGACCATTTCTTGGACGGACGGTTACGTCCTCTACATTCTCTGTTCCCAAGTTGGGGCCCCCAGTCCTTCTAGGGGACCTCCTTCGGTACCGTTGGGTCGTTGGGTGAAGTCATAAGAACGGACCTCTTAGGGTGCCTGTCTCCTCGGATCGCCCGATGTCAGGTGTCCCAGTGTTTCTCGACCTGTACTGACTTCGTTGAATCGCTGTCACATGTCATCACTTTTTTCCGTTCGTTCCAGAGACGAGACTTTTGGAAGAGACTTTCAAAATTAGGTTGATACACGCACAACTGACTTAACAGATAATAGACTCAGATTCGTGGGAAACAGAAAATGATTAAGTGGTACTTTTTCTTGTTAGACTCTCGTCTTTCGTACTTATCATAGTCTAAGATCGACTATTTTACCTAAGCCTAGGGAAAGGAAAGAACCTTTTCACTAGTGAGAGGAAAGATGATGGACCTTTCTTACTTGTGATGCGCCGTCCAGTTTCGGTCTAAGTACGTTGTAATTATTCAAGGTAAAGACACGAAAAGGTAAAGATCCTACACAGGTGTTAACCTTTACATTCAAAAAGTTCACACTAAAGATAGAACATATATGGTCACACTGATACTCATCCCTCGACCGTTTGAAAAAGACGTTTCCTAATGTATCATATATAAAATCCGAACGTCCAATATCCCAGAGACAGTACTGATGAGTTGAGACGACAGTATTACGTTTTCGTTGGTCTCTCTGATGGATCTACCTGTTCGACCGAACACAAGGGTAGTTTTAAATAAATACCTGGGACTTTAAACGTAAAATACATTAAAAGGGTAAAGTGTTTGATAAAAAGAAGAAAATTAAAAAAAGAAGTTGGTAGATTTTTACATTTCCGGTAAGAATCGAACACTCATTAGTTTTTTTTTTTTCCGATATAAATCAGGTATTTAGTATCATACGATTAGAGACTGTCTTTCCTGACCAATTTCAATTAATCCTGGACCACTACTCCGGTTTCGAGACCTAAATTAGGAGTACACTTACTAGTTTGGTTGGAAAACGTAAGAGTTCAAAGTGGGAGCCAAGACCGACCACTGAACTTCTACACCCGTGGTACTATTCGGTCGTTTTCTGTGGTGAGGAGAGCGAAAGTAAAGATCCCCTCGAACAACTACTCATAAGTGTGAAAAGGGTAGTGAACTTTCAAAAACTGAAGACGAAAAAGTCTCATCCCACTGTGTTAGACAACATACGTAAACTGAATAGGGAATAATTTCGTCCTTTCAGTCCTTAGGTACTCCAGAACAACAACAGTACATCCCTTTGACCCAGGATTCGTAAAACCTATTAAAAGACTCTTTTGGGTTGTCGACACAATACGTATGAATTATAATTAGAACTTGAAAAATAACTGGTCCTTGTAAAGTAAGACACTTACGGGATTCGTTAAGGGAATCCGAAGGAGAACGTGATCCTTTATTCTCCTTATGAAAACAAAGGACAAATCCAGTAGAAACTTGTCAAAACATTCTGAGTCTCAAGATAAATGTAATTCATTCGTAACGCTAATCGAAACACGATCAAAGAATAGTAATCGAAAGGACTGGATTTAAAAGTACGTAGAAAGTGCGGAGCACTAAAAGGCGAAAACTTTACCGAAACAACAACTCCACTTCTTTGACCGGTATTCCCTAAACACTTCGTAAAATCTCGGGAACCTTCTCTAAATTTTTTGTTTCGGTGAGAAACAGAGAATATTAACATTTAACCGAATTTAAAGAGACCATCTTTACTAAAAAACTAATGTCCAAATTCATCCAAGTCCCGATAAGGTCTTTCCAAAACAGTACCCTTTGTAAAGGATTTGAACTACAATGATAAAACTCCAAACTTCCTGACTGAGGACGGTTTAAGAGACACAGTAGCTAATGTGTTTTTTCGAACACGTTTTCTGGACCCAAGTTAGGGTAAGTCAAAACTTTTGGGTTCTAATACGAACTATCAGAGAAAAAGAAGATGGGGTTAAGGTACTTTCTTGGGACGGTTTAGATGGAAGTTTTACGTAAGTCTTAGTCTAGGGAAGACTGAAGAAGGATGTGACGACGTTGGGACTGGGTTCGGGTTTGGAAAGGAGAGGACCCAATGACGTTTTCGAGAGGGACGAAGAAGGGACGAGACGAATAAGGTAACGAGAAGAAGTCAGAAAAGAGTTGTCTCGTCGGCTTGACAGGTCAATTTTGAATTCAGTCCCAGAATTAGTCTCCTTACCATTCTACCGTCTCACCCTTCTGGGACCCGAGTGGAGGAGGGTACCCAGGTGGTTTTAATCTTGATAAATGTCTCGTTGATAACGACTCTTTCTGGACTTCTGATCGTTTTGTTGTAGAAGATGTTGATTTCTATATTTGTTCCTTCGCGTTACTCTATCCTCCTCCCCGCCTCTACGCCATATCAGTTCTGGGTGTCAGAGTCCACTTGTTGGGGGCTTGTTCTCCTATCAATGTTAGAGTCTCCAAGAGACGTTCCTCGTTCTCCAGGCTCTGTATGCAGTCCTAGGGTCGGGTCCCCAGGGCGGGACCCTCCTACTCGGAGGTCTTGGACACCAAAATTTCTGGTCTCCCCAAATGAAACCCCTCTCGGTCTCCCACTATCCTTGTCTTTGGGAGGAGAAAATTTTTTTTATAAATAAATAAATCAACGAGACCTCTTTGAGGTGAGAAATTTTTTGAGTAAGTATCCTGAACGGGCTACCAGGTCACCAACTCTTAGGACAAACATGAGACGAAGATAACTCAGACGGAGACAAAACAATGTAAACAAACAAAGGCGCGTATTCACTTTAGTATGTCATAAAAAGTAAAGAACAGACTAACTAAAGTAAATCGTATTATAGGAGGTCTAGGTAACTACAGTGTTTACCTTTCTGAACTATTATCCTTGATTGTATCACAACATCCAGTCAACAGAAAGTTTTTGTCTGAGTAGGAGTGTCACGTCCTCTTAGGCGGAGGGTTTCATCCCCTGGACCCAAACTAGGGATCCGACCCTCCTAGGGTGAACGGAGTCCCGTTGGTTCGGACGCTCGGTATCCGTGACTTCGGACTCACGGGTCTCGGGTACGAGACGCCTTCTCCGGTGGTGTTACTCTCGGACGTGTGGTGTGATCTCTCATCGGCGGTAGACGGCGTTGATCTCGTTCGGTTCTGGGACACGTCGGTTTTTATTTGTCTGTTTATTTTTGTTAAAAATTTATAATTTTTTTTTAGTGAGCACCCCTCAACGGACCACCGAATTACCACACAACCGTTGTCTATACTTCTTTTCTCTTGGGTATACGTGGTAACCACCCTTACTTTTACCAAGTAGGTAATACCTTTGGTCACCTCTAAGGAGTTTTTAAATTTTCGTACCTATAAGGAACCACCAGGGGACCAATCCCGAACCACTAAAGTGACGACCCCGGGCCCAAGTTAGGGGTGTTCAGTACACAATATCAGTTTTTTTTATCTTGATGGGTTCATTAGATTATTAAAGTGAGGATCTATAAATACACTTCTTTTATTTTTGTGATTAATCTTGTCTATATACGTGGGGATACAAGTAACGTCGTGATAAATGTTATCGGATTCATACACACACAAACATATATACACCTATAATGAGTCGGTACTTTACCTCTTCCGTTACCGTGGGGTGAGGTCATGAGAACTGACCTTTTAGGGTACCTACCTCCTCACACACCCGACGTCAGGTGCCCAGTGCTTCTCAGCCTGTGCTGTTTTGCTGAAGTGAAAGTGAAAAGTGAAAGGACGTGACCTCTGTCTTTACCGTTGGGTGAGGTCACAAGAACGGACCTCTTAGAGTCCCTGCCCCCTCGGACCACCCGACGGTAGATACCCCAGCGTGTCTCAGCCTGTGCTGACTTCGCTGAATCGTCGTCGTCGTCGGTACTTTTTTCTTACTTCAGAACGGTAAACACTATCGTAGTTACCTAGACCTCCTATAGCACGATTTACTTTAGTTAGTCTGTTCTTTACTTTTTATGACATACTAAAGTGAATACGCACCTTTGTTTGTTTACAGTGTTTTGTCTCTGTCTCAGCTATCTTCGTCTCATGTTTGTCCTCCGACGGTCTCCCCTCTCGACCCTCCTCTTCCATTTATGTACTCCTTCTAATTTCCATGTTTAAAGGTCAATGGTTTATTTACCCAGTCTCCATACTTTTCATGTCATACTCCTATATCAACTATTAATACATAATAGAAACATACTACTGTGTCTAGTATTATCTGTAACACCACTAGTAAAACTTTACATATCTTTATACCTTGACTGTATCACAACATCCAGTCAACATAAAGGTTTTGTTTGTCTGAGTGTCTATTTCTCTAGTCCAAATAACACCCCCTTCTACTTCCGTCAGTTTTCTATGTTTGAAGGTCAATGTTCTATTTATTCATGACCACACAAGTCAAGTCAAGTCAGTGGGTCTGCACAGGCTGAGAAACTCTGGGGTACTTAACGTCGTGCTGTCCGGAGGAACAGGTAGTGGTTGAGGGCTTCAAGTGGGTTTAAGTACAGGTGACTCAGCCACTACGGTATATTGGTAGAGTAGGAGACAGTAGGGGAAGAGGAGGACGGAAGTTAGAAAGGGTCGTAGTCCCAGAAAAGTTTACTCAGTCAAGAAACGTAGTCCACCGGTTTTATAACCTCAAAGTCGAAGTTGTACTCAGGAAGGTCACTTGTGGGTCCACAATGGTGTACTATTTATATTAATTGTGACGACACACAACATATACTTTCAACAATTTTCTCACTTAAGATTCTCAAGAGTAGTGTTTCTTTTTTTAAAAAAAAAGTTAAAGAGATTAAAACGTAGAAAGACTCTACTACCTACAAGTGATTTGAATAACACCAATAGTCGAGTGTTACATATATTCAGGTTGGTAATACAACATTCGGAATTTGTATATCGTCACATACAGTTAATATCCGGAAGGGGCCACTGAGTTGAGAATTCTTAGACGGACGTTGTATCCTCTGTGTGTCCTCTGCGACCAAACTAGGGACCCAGTCCTTCTAGAGGACCTCCTCCTTTACCGTTTGGTGCGGTCGTTAGGACGGACCTTTTAGGGTGTAAGTCTCCTGGGACCATCCGATATCAGGTACCCCAGGGTTCCTCAACCTGCGCTAGTTCCCTGACTCGTGCTTGAGGTACGTACAGTTAATGTAGCGTTTCTACGACCTTCCTTTTTTCTCCGAATTCAGTCCAGCACGTACACACTAGTCAGGGAATCAGCACAAGCTGAGACGTGGGGGTACGTGACATCGGGGGGTCCGAAGAGACAGGTACCCTAAGAGGTCCGTTCTCATGACCTCACCCAACGGTAAAGGATGAGGTCCCCTAGAAGGGCTGGGTTCCTAACTTGGTTGCATAGGATGTACAGAGGACGTAACGTCCACCTAAGAATTGGTGACGCGGTGGTTCGGTCCAGTATAGACGAGAATTTTGAGAAATCAATGAAGAAGACATAGAGTCGTATTTTCGGACTTTCAGAGACTACAGAAGTAGGAAGTGGGGTTAGGGGTGAAGAGAAGGGAATACAGTAAATTGAAAGGAATAACAAATGAGTCAAGGTCGGTGTGATCGAAGGAAAGAACGAAGAGTCTGTCGTGTGACTTCCTGGATTCGATGAGGCAAAACAATTGTCTTTTTGAGGTAAAACATTCCAAGGTCTTTTTCTCGGAAACTTTTAGGTTCTCGGAAACCTTTAGGGGACTGGAGTGGGATGGTGGGACCTCGGTTAGGCTGGGGTCTGGTTTTAGAGGACTGAGTTGCAAGTCCTTGAGCACCAGATGGATCCATTACCCTTGGTTAGTCTTGGACCCCGGTCGGGCCCTCCCTCCCCCCGCTATTTTTGGTTAGTCTTTGGTTGTGGATTGGGAAGGTGTCTTCCATTGGTTAATCTGTAGAGGGTTGGGCCTTTGAGGGTAAAAAGTTTAAAGAGGTAGCTCTTATGGGATATATTCGTTACATTGGGTCTTGAGTCCCGAGGAGGGATATCGACGACGCAACCATAGCCACCCTCGGGGTCGAGGTCGAACCATTATTTTTGAGAGAACGAAAACGTAGCCTATAGCCGAGGGACCACCAGTAACCCTCTAAAACGCTGAACCCGTATTGTGTGTGATGACGGGACTCCGGAACCATGAAGAGAAGGTCTCCGTTTACAAGGTTCGTTTCATACGAAGAAAGTCTAGAAGCGAATTCTCAGTAAAAATGTTTGTGTCTTACCGATTTTACTTCTGTTGACTCCCTCAAGGGACCACTAGATCACCAATCCTAAACCGTGCAAGTGACGACACCGGGTCCAAGTCAGGACCTCGTCCTTGACTCTAGGGAGTTCGGTGTTCCATGTCGGTTTTTTTCCTTTTCTGACTGTGTAAGTGTAAAATCGTCTCTACACCTCTTCAAACTTGAAGAAAGGACCACTCTCATACTTGACCAAGTTAGTAAGTGATAATTAGTAATTAATGATTGTGATTTGTATGGAATACCGTCTTTCACTTCTCCTTGGTTTTTCGGAGAAGCACTTTCACCTCTTACTTTTTCGACCGAATTTCGAGTTGTAGGTCTTTTGATTCTGGTACCGTAGACCAAGGTAGTGAAGTACCGTTTATCTATCCCTTTGTCACCTTTGTCATAGTCTGAAATAAAACCCCCCGAGGTTTTAGTGACGTCTACCACTAACGTCGGTACTTTAATTTTCTGCGAATGAAGAACCTTCCTTTCAATACTGGTTGGATCTATCGTATAAGTTTTGTCTCTGTAATGAAACGGTTGTTTCCAGGTAGATCAGTTCCGATACCAACAAGGACACCAGTACATACCTACACTCTCAACCTGACACTTCTTTCGACTCGGGACTTCTTGACTACGAAAACTTAACACCACAACCTCTTCTGAGAACTCTCAGGGAACCTGACGTTCCCCTAGGTTGGTCAGGTAAGACTTCCTCTAGTCAGGACCCACAAGTAACCTTTCTGACTACGATTTCGACTTTGAGGTCATGAAACCGGTGGAGCACTTCTCAACTGAGTAACCTTTTCTGAGACTACGACCCTCCCTGACTCCCGTCCTCCTCTTCCCCTGCTGTCTCCTACTCTACCGACCGACCGTAGTGACTGAACTACCTGCACTCAGACTCACTTGACCCTCCGACGAGGTCTTCGTATGTCCAAACAGGTCGAGTCCCGATGTCTTTCCACTGTGTGGTGTCGAGAAGGGGTCTAACCCCTTATGTACAGATGCTCGATTACGATTAAATTCCGTCCTTCGAATAAGGTGTTTCGGAGGAAGTGGAGTTGTATCTTGAAGAGTCCGGGACTGTAGAATTCTGTGTGTTAGTTGGGAGTCCATTCCCACTTCAAAGTGGTCTAGTAGTTTATTTGGTGTTTTGAATTCCTTCTAATGTGTTCCCGACTGTAAAAACTCGGACAGTATTTTATACTACTCTGATATCTAGAGTTACAAGGAAATTTCCTCCACCAATAGTCCTTCCTTCATCGACTATAGTAAACAAAAACAAAATTCCGTAGTTCTCAGAACTGACCCAGAATTCGATATCTTTTTACGGTCATATGTACGGCAGACAGTAGACGACAGAAAACCATATTCGACACAACCACCCTTCCTTCTTGACCAATCTTTATCTGTATCACACGTGTACTCTTATACACATAGTTTCTTGTTTCAGTCATCACTTCGTTACACAGATTGGTATTAATCCGAAGATTCTAGGTCTAAGACCCAGTGACTCGTTAACACAAGGAAAGGAGACTCAGAACAGACAGAAAAAAGTAGGGGAGACTATCACCAAATACCCGACTCGATTGAAGGTCAGGACGTGATTTGTAGTGGGTCTCTTAGATTTGTGTTTATGGGTAACCCCGAATCGAAGGTAGACCCCTCCCTTGGTATACCTAATTAGAGTGTCTATAATGTAACTCACCTTCTCCGGTCTAGGTTTACTATATATGAAAGTCAAGTCAAGTCAAGTCAGCGAGTCAGCACAGGCTGAAGAACGCTGGGGTACTTAGTGTTATACGGTCCAGAGGGACAGGTAGTGGTTGAGGGCCTCAAGTGAGTTTGAGTGCAGGTAGCTCAGGCACTACGGTAGGTCGGTAGAGTAGGAGACAGCAGGGGAAGAGGAGGACGGGGGTTAGGGAGGGTCGTAGTCTCAGAAAAGGTCACTTAGTTGGGAAGCGTACTCCACCGGTTTCATGACCTCAAAGTCGAAGTCGTAGTAAGGAAGGTTTCTTTAGGGTCCCGACTAGAGGAAGTCTTACCTGACCAACCTAGAGGAACGTCTTAAGGTAAATAGACTTCAAGTTCTTGTTCATTTTGTAGTCACCATTAATCTTGTCATCACGTGAGGATCTGAAAGAAAAGACCCCGAGGTTTCAGTGACGTCTACCACTGACGTCGGTACTTTAATTTTCTGCGAATGAGGAACCTTCCTTTCAATACTGGTTGGATCTGTCGTATAAGTTTTCGTCTCTGTAATGAAACGTTGTTTTCAGGTAGATTAGTTCCGATACCAAAAAGGTCATCAGTACATACCTACACTCTCAATGTGACATTTCTCTCAACTCGCGACTTCTTAACTGCGAAAACTTGACACCTCTTCTGAGAACTCTCAGGGAACCTGACGTTCCTCTAGGTTGGTCAGGTAGGATTTCCTCTAGTCAGGACCCACAAGTAACCTTCCTGACTACAACTTCGACTTTGAGGTCAGGAAACCGGTGGACTGCGCTTCTCGACTGAGTAACCTTTTCTGGGACTACGACCCTTTCTAACTCCCGTCCGCCTCTTCCCCTGCTGTCTCCTACTCTACCAACCTACCGTAGTGATTGAGTTGCCTGTACTCAAACCCATCTGAGACCCTCAACCACTACCTGTCCCTCGAGACCGTACGGCGTCAAGTACCCCAGTGTTTCTCAGTCTGTGTTGACTCGTTGATTTGACTTGACTTGACGTGAGGATATCCCCGTATTATCTTGGAAGACCCAACGACATTTACAAGATATAGGACTGGACCAGACACCAATGTTATACTTGTATACCTTTTTCAGTAGTTCAACATGTATCGACATATGAAATATATGAAATATAATACATATAATATGAAATTACTAATTCTTCTCGTTTTCATTCCCTGAAGGGACCACCAGGTCACCAATTCTTAGACGGAAGGTTACGTTCCCTACATACAAGCTATGGACGAGCCCCTTGATTCTGGGGTGTTCGGTACCCCGTTGATTCGAACACTCAACGTTGATCCTTTTTCGCGTGTGTGACATCGTTTCTGAGTCACGTCTGTTTTTACTTGTTGTTGTTTCTTTTTATTTTCTTTCTTTGTTTAAGTCAACAGATTTTATCGAGAAAGATGGAAGAGTGGAGAGGGAATACTAGACAAAATAAAAATACGTTATCGTGTATGTTGGTCGACTGTATAAAATACATATCATTACATAAACGTATAGATAATAAGTATCGACAGAGGGAGTGATCCTACATTCGAGATACCCTCGTTACTGCAAAAGACGAATGACGACATGGAGTCTCGAATCTTGTCACGGACCGTGTATGTTCTAGGGTTATTTCCAGACAATTTATTTACTCAACGATATAACGTCGAAGTCGTGACTTACATGAATGTTCAGTCCAAAGTAAACCGTATACTCTATGAGCAGAAAGGGTGATTAGTCGTAATTTTAATTAAATGTTTAACTAATGTCTAACTTTTTACCCAAAGTCTTGTCATTACAGTTAGAAATCCAACTCGACGTTCACGACTCAAAAATGACGGTCTCTACAATCAACCAACTAAAGACCCGGGTCGCAATTCTTTCGTTTTCTTACTCCCATAGTCAAGTGTAAAGAATGAGATGGTTCTATCAACGCAACAAGTCATATTAAAAGAGTCTTCGGCCTCTGCTTTTTCTTATTCGGAAACAGAGGGATTCGATTTAGCGACGCGACAGTAGTTCTAGAAACTGGGATCTTTCTTAATCGTTTCGTTTAGAATTCTTTACACTATAGCAGTTTACTTGTCCTATCGTCGTCACCAGAGAGGTCTGGATCTTTCGAGAACAACTAAAGTTTTCATTTTATGTCCCTCTCCTATTCCTTATGTGTCCTATTGATTCGGGTGCGCGGTTTTGACGACTCGGACACACGACGTCGAGGACTTTGGACGGACGGATTTCGGGAGGGTGGTGGTCTCTTTCGGGTGTGGCTCGTCGTCTCTCGGTCGTATTGGTGTTTAGAGTTTTTATTTATTTGTTTATGTAACTTTTTCTCTTTGTGGACTCATGCACTTCTTTATTTGGTGTAAAGACTTCTTATAATTAACCGTATTTCTATAACTATAATAGTTTAATTGAAAATCACGCCCAACCTCCTTAAAAAATATGAAAACTCAAAAATAAGCTCAAAACTTTGTTTAATGAAATTTCACGGAACCCCAAAAGTGACATATTAAGAAAGTTTGAAAGAAAGAGAAGTCTTTAAAAGTCTTGATCATCATACCTACACCTCCTCACTCGTCCGTTCTGGTTGTTCCTTTCACAATGGTTTTGTATCACCTATACTCACACCCGAACGGGAAAGTTTAAAATTCTTACGGCAAAGGGATTATTTCTGACCTTGTTTTGGGTTCTGTCTAGTTACCCTATGTCTGTCCATAGGAACCTACTTGGAATCCTGTCTATTCGGGTACTGTCAAAGTGGTATCAATGATTAGTTTGTAAGTAAGTAAGTTTCGAGTGGCACACGGTTTGTGACAAGATCTAAGAAATGTATATGCATGAGTAAATAAATAAATAAAAATCCATTTGTAGAGAAATAGAAATAAAAGTAAATTCGAAAAATAAACTAGAACCCTATATCGGTTAATTGTTACAACACTATCAAAGCCCACCTGTCGTTTCCCTGAGTCGGTATGGGACTCAGGGACCAGAGGTAAGAGGGGTTTGAGGGGAGGGTGGGTCTGGCGGCGTGTCGTGACTCGTGTCAAGGGACGCGATGTGTCATCCCGGAACAACCAATTGAGTAAATATTTCATTGACGAAAGTAATTCTTACCCAGAGACCTCGGTGTGACGGACACAAGTCCTAAGACAGAGAGTAAATGATGAACACACACGGATAAAAGAATCGAAACTTTACACTTTTTATTATTAATGGATAGAGTCCCAAGAATTCTCCAATTCAATTTCAACATATGTCCTACATAGTGTCATCCATTCTTTACTATAGTAGTTAACACACTTCTTTTACCCTATTTTTATGGATCAACCATGGTATATGACTTTTGTTAAAGGTCTTGAATTTCTTCATAGACAATTTTTATTTTCGCCCCTTAAGGGACCGTCAGGTCACCAATCCTGAACCGTGGAAGTGACGACTCCCGGATCCAAGTAAAGGACCAACCGCTTGATTCTAGGACTCATTCGACACGTCGGGTCCTTTTTTTTTTTTTTTTTTGTGGTTTTTTGTCCTTCATACGTGATAAATCTTCTTTTACATATATAAATTAATTAGGATTTTACTTACCCAAAGGTTCATATTTTCCTTTTTCTTTATTATTTGAATTTATATAGTTTTTAACCTTCAATTCTTTTTCTTTTTTGAACCTTTATCTTATTTACCTTATCTACTACTCACTTATGTGAAAAATTTTTTTGACTTCATATCACCCCGAAGGGACCACCGCATTACCATTTCTTAGGTGGACGGTTACGTCCCCTGTACTCAAGCTAGGGACCAGGTCCTACTAGGGTTACGGAGCCTCGTGGATTCGGGTTCGTGGCGGTGACGACTCGGCCCCGAGACTTCGGACCCTCGGCGTCGACGACTCAGGTGACGACCTCTCGGACAGGAGGTGTTGGTCCCTCCGGCGACGGCACTCGTCTGGAGTGAGGTGGTGACCTCCCGTAGGGGTGGGAGACGTTGAGCTCCTTTGTACGAGCGTCGTTGCTTCAAGCTAGTGTACGTGATTTATGTAGTTTAAAAATTTTACTTCACATCAACTGAATGTTACAACACAATCAAAGTGCACATGTCGTCTCACTAAGCCAATATGCATATACATAAATAGAGATAATGAAAAACCTGAGAAAAGGTTCAAGAATGTTCTATAACCGGTAGCAAGTGACACGACGTGTCCTCCAGGAACGACAAACGGATAGAATATATATCGTCACACATAGACAATTAGGGTTTAAAGATTAAATAGGGACGGGGGTTGGGGACGATAGGGGAAACCATTGTTATTTACGCGAAGGACAGACACTCAGAATAAAGACAAAACATTTATTCAAGTAAACATAGTAGAAAAATCTAAGGTACATATTCGCTATACAATAAACAAAAACAGACTGAAGTGAATGACACTATTAGTGATCCAGGTAGGTACAACGACGATTACCGGAATAAAATAAGAAAAAAATAACGACTAATTATAAGGTAACATATATGTATAACGAAGAAGAAATAGGTAAGTATAAACTACCTATAAATTCACAAAAGGTACAGAACTGATAATATTTATCACGACGATACTTGTAACCCCACGAACACAGAAAAGTTTAATCTCAAAAGTAGAAAAGACCCATATACGGGTCCTCACCCTAACGACCTAATTTACCGTTGAGATAAAAATCAAAATATTCCTTGGAGACATGACAAATGTTGGGGTAGCTATCACCTCCTCCCAAGGTAAAAAAGGTGTGGGAGAGGTCGTGAATAATAGACATCTGAAAACCTATTATCGGTAACACCGTTTACACGTCACTATTAAGTAACATCAAAAATTAAAAAGGTAAACACATTATTGATTACTACAACTTGTAAAACTTATACGAAAATATTTAGTCTTTTTTTTTTTGTCCGTTTGATATATTTGTAAATGTCTTCTTTTTTATGTTTAACGAATTACCGATGTTCGTCTACCTTTTTTTACAAGTCAGAGTGACTACTTTATATCGAGTAAACTTAGTTACTCTATTATTTGATAATTTAACCAAACCTAATTTTTTATCTTACAAATTACAACTGTTTACGTAGTATTCTGTCCGTGAGTACATTTCTTATTTACACTGTACTGGAAGACCTTTCATAAAACCGTCTGACATGACTCAACATTTTACAATGTATACAACTAGAACACTAGATAAACAATGACCAACTTAACAAAGGTAGGTTCGTCGTACAACTTCAGGATTGGGTCTTACGGAGTCTTACGTTGGTATAAGATTTTGATCCAGTGGTGACTACATTAGTCATTTCCGCTTAAGTATGACCTTATTCCTTCTGATACCGGAGTTATGCTAACCACAGGAAAATTCTTTCCTGATACGGTATTCTCCGAACGGTCTGTCTTGTCGCCATTTCTTAGACGGACGGTTACGACCTCTGTGTTCTCTCTGTTCAAGCTAGGGACCCAGTCCTTCTAGGGAACCTCATCCTTTACCGTTGGGTGAGGTCATACGAAAGGACCTTTTAGGGCACCTGACTCCTCTGACCACTCGATGACAGGCACCCTAGCGTCTCTTAACCTGTGCTGACTCGTCCGTGTACACGTGGGTGTTTCCGTGTGCGGGACACTTCTGTCTCCGTTTATCTCTCTTCTCCCGCCTCACTGATACTTCCGTTTCTCACCTTACTACAATAGACCTCCGTTTGGTTACGGTTCCTAACGGTGGTTTGTTGTCTTCTAACTTTCTTCGTTCCTTCTTAAAGGGGGAAGTCGAAAATCTCCACGATACCGGGACGGTTGTGGAACTTGACGACCAAAGGTCTTGGTACTTTACTGTGTAAAGATAACAAACTTCGATGGATCAACCTTTATCAAATACCGTCGGGATCCTTAGATTTTTATAATAGAAACCCCTTACTAACTATACTTATTTCTATACAGGTTTCTACGAATAGTGATTTAATAAATATTAATACTTTCAAATCTTCACTGATTTTATATATTGTTATTATCTTAGTAATACACTTTATATAAATCTTCCGTCTTATAATACCACGGTTATTTTTAGAATAAAAACTTTTAGACCTATTCATAAAGTATTATATTATTTTCACTCTTCTCCATCGTTTATTGTGACGTATATGTATTCTAAGTTTGAAATAAGACTTTAGTATTAAAATGTATTAATATATAAATATCTTTTTTCGACCACCATTTATGTCCTAGTTATCACCAATCTAATAAAAGACATTAAAATCTAAGATCTAATAAAAGATATTAAAAGATGTCAATAGTAACGTTTTATATTTATAATCTTTACATTCTTTTTTCTCTATATCATATAAATTTACACTACCAGAGTTTCTGGTCTTTCTTTTTCTTTTTTTCCTTAATGTCCGTAGGTCAAATATGATAAAGTAAAGAAGTGTGTCGACCCTGAACAAAAGGGGAACTTTATGTCGGATAAAGATCTCGTGTTCCATCGTTCCTGAATTAAGTCCGGGTTCGGGTACAAGTATTCATGTCTTGGTTCCAGTTTCCGGTAGTCAACCTGAGATCATAAAGTAAAAGAAATGTAGCATCTGATATCTCTGATTCTTTTTGTGACTCTTCTAAGGTTACTCTATGTCTCCTATAAGTAAGAGTGAACTTTACGAGTCAATTTAAAGTGCTAATGCAGAGACAATAAAGGGACCACCGCCAGGTCGTCAACTGAGGTGAGACGGTGACGTGCCTCGGGCCCACGTTAGGGACCCACCCCTTGATTCTGGGGGCGTCAATGGTTAGAATCCACTGGGGTTCACGGGTCGTTCCTCACTTCGAAGTGTCCGGATCTCCTCGGTGTCCTTATCCGTAAAAGTCATCCGTCCCATACTACGGGGTCGACGTGCACGGCACCCGAGGTCGTCCCCTCGCTCCGGACGTACCGCCAGTCCAATGAAGTGGGGTGACGTCGGAGAGTCTCCCTATGCTAGAGTACCGAGAGAGGGGAGGCAGGGGAGAGGGAGAGGAAAGGAGAGAGAGGGGAAGGGGAGAGAATGTTGTATCACAAAAAGGTGTTACTTTCACGAAGGAGTCCTACGGAAAGAAAACAATAACGACAAACAACAACTCAACGGCTTACCCAGCTGAGAAACCCTGTGGTGCCTGACGTCGCGTGGTCCGAAGGGACAGGAGGTGGCAGAGGACCTCAAACGAGTTTGAGTAGTGACTCAGTTTCTACGGTAGGTTGGTAGAATAGGAGACAACAGGGGAAGAAGAAGGCGGGGAGGGGAGGGGAAGGAGAGAACTAGTCAAAAAACGTAAAGACACTGTAACATTGAACCATATGAGAACACCATTCCGCTGTACTGTCATTCATAGTTCTCGAAATTCAATTCCTTTTGTTCTTTTTCCTTTTATTAATGTTGGCATTAAACAGACGAACAGTCAAGACACGGTACATGTGGTGTATGTCCTAGTATTGGAGTTAGGGGTCTCCTAGAC
The DNA here is from genome assembly GCA_006410555.1 of Capra ibex. Lineage (NCBI taxonomy): Eukaryota > Metazoa > Chordata > Mammalia > Artiodactyla > Bovidae > Capra > Capra ibex. The sequence goes on from SJYO01017864.1 coordinate 1,198,793, forward strand.
CCTCGACATTCGTTCCGTAAGTCCAGTGTGTTCACCATTATCCGTCCCGACTTGAATATGGGTCCACCAGATTAAGGTTTAAGACACAAGAATAGGTGAGACGATGAAACGGTATGATAAGTATGGGAAACTGAGACCTAAGACTGAGGATCTTTCCATAGGTAGGTCATCAGTTCATACCTACACTCTCGACCTGTATTTCGACTCGAGACTTCTTAACTACGAAAACTTGACACCACAACCTCTTCTGAGAACTCTCAGGGAACCTGACATTCTCTAGGTTGGTCAGGTAGGATTTCCTTTAGTCAGGACTCACAAGTAACGTTCCTGATTACGACTTCGACTTTGAGGTTATGAAACCGTGGGAGTACGCTTCTCGGCTGAGTGACCTTTTCTGGGACTACGACCCTTCCTGACTTATCCCGTCGTCTCCTACTCTACCAACCTACCGTAACAGCTGAGTTACCTGTATTCAAACTTTTTTGAGACCCTCTATCACTTCCTGCCTCTTCGGACCGCACGACGTCAGGTACCCCATCGTTTCTCAGTCTGTGTCGAACCTTTAATTTGTTGTTTGTTGTTATTGTTTATTTCCTTAGGATTCTTTTGGGAAGTCAACATCTTTTTGTTACAACATCACAATCTTTTCTCTTTTTAAACTTTGTTATAATAACGGATTGTTATCTTCTTACGAACAAGATACCACGTGGATACAATACCTTATAGTGTATCCGAGGGTACCTCTGAGACCTTCATACTTTTTTATAAAGTCTATAGTGATAAACCACCTTTGTCGTCTTATACTTACCAGTATAAGTAGTTGACGTCGTTGTATTTTTGTACGGACATATCCTTTATATTAACTTTCATCAATACCTAACACCGACAAATTAACCTGGCCGACTTAAAAAAAGGGAGTTCTAACAAGAGTCAAAATTTTGTTACTAGACTTTACTTGCTAGAAGAGTGTATTAGGGGAAGAGTCATGTGATCGAAGTCAGACTAAAGAAAGAAATGAACAAGGAGAAGACGAGTCTTGTCGAGGGGTCAAAGGTAAACGAAGACGACTTGAGGTATCGTACTCGAAAACTGTCAGTCAAGGCACACGTGTTCTGACCGGGTTTATCCTCGGTGTGTAAAGGTTTTTTTCTTTCTTTGACGTATATAGGTCTGGAGTGAAGTGGTGAAGAAGATAGAGACGACACTAGTTATCACAACTCGACGTTTAATTTTTTTTTAAAAAACAAAATAAAATTTTCTATCAATAAATAAACACGGTCCAGAATCGACACTGCACGTCTTAGGAAAAATCAACGCCGCACATTTGACAATCAACGTCGCACACCCTAGATCGAGAGACTAGTCCCTAGTTTGAGTCTTAGGGACGTAACCCTCACACCTCAGTCAGTGACCTAGTGGTCCCTTCAGGACTCGAGGTCCAAAATAACTTCTTAAACAGGAAGAAAAAAAGGGGGAAGTGTTTTGTACCAGAACGGAGGTGTGTGTGGGTAATATTGTTATAAGGAAGTTCCTGTCAACAGAGGAAATATGTGAACGTATGTCGATAACCGGTGTCCAGAAGAGTCGGAGTCGTGATGACTATACAGTTAAGTCCATTAAGAGACGACACACACAGGAGACGCAATATTCTACAACTCGTCCTAGGGACCCGAGAAGAATGGTCTGCAGTCATCGTAGTGACGAGTTTTCACACTGTTGGTTTCTGCAGAGGTCTATAACGGTTTACAGGGGACCCCGACCTCCCTTTTTAGTGAGACCTAACTCTGGGTGTCGTCGTCGTCGTTGTCGTCGTCGTCGTCGTCGTCGTCGTCGTCGTCGTCGTCGTCCTATTGGGCCCCTTACAACCTTCGTATCACTCTTGGACATCGACTGACAATACGGAGTGAAATTGGTGTTCTCCAGAGGGATCTGGGGTAATACCAAGATCAGACCTTTTATGTCCCGCTACCGGTGATGGTTTATCCAATTAGCAGTACTAAACCACCCACCGTCCTCGTTTTCCAAATGTTTGTTTTCGTAAACTAGTCAGAAGACACGTCTTCTTAAGGTTTATTTAATTCCTCTGTAAAGTGAGATTTTCACCCTCAAAATAAGGGTGTCACGACAGAAAGTCAGTAATCCAACACAGGCTGAGGAACGCTGGGGTGCCTGACGTCGTGTGGTCCGGAGGGACAGGTAGTGGTTGAGGGCCTCAAATGAGTTTGAGTACAGGTAACTCAGCCACTACGGTAGGTTGGTAGAGTAGGAGACAGTGGGAGAAGAAGAGGACGGGAGTTAGAAAGGGTCGTAGTCCCAGACAAGGTTACTCAGTCGAGAAACGTAGCCCACCGGTTTCGTGACCTTTAAGTCGAAGTCGTAGTCAGGAAGGTCACGTATGCGTCTCGACTAAAGGGAGTCCTAACTGACCAAACTAGAGGAAAGTCAAGTTCCCTAAGAGTTCTCAGAAGAGGTCGTGACCGGAGTCAAGAACCCGCGAGTCGAAAGAAATACTACGTCAAGAGTGTAAGCATCGAAACTGATGTACCTGGAAACGGTCGATTCGCTACAGGGTATCGTATCCGACACGTAATGACTAAACGACAGTTTCTCTCTCCTTACCTTTCATTGTCATCACCTCTTTGAGTTGTTTGTACTGACGTCGGTCTACTGACTCCAGTTGTAGTTGTGACTATTTAGTGTTACTATCATGGATGGGAAGTGTATGTACTACTTACCGTTAAATGGAGACACTAGACGGAGGGGTAATGGGACACTGGGGACAGATTAGAACTCTTTTTTCTGTCGTCTGTTTAGGGTCATCTCCCGTAGGATGTTTATGGCCCGGTCCTCTTGGGTTTTGACGCTTCCAGTAATGTTTGTTCTTTTCAGACTCTTTGACAGTATCGGTTCTCCTCGACCCTCCGCACTGCTGATTTCTATTCTACCGTGGACCTACGCTAAGACCTTGTCTTTTTCTTATTGTCCATTTTTGACTCCGTTAGACGACGACGACGATTCAACGAAGTCAGCACAGACCGAGACACGCTGGGGTGTCTGCCGTCGGGTGGTCCGAGGGGACAGGGACCCTAAGAGGTCCGTTCTTGTGACCTCACCCAACGGTAAAGGAAGAGGTTACGTACTTTCACTCAGAAGAGGTCGTGACCGGAGTTAAGAAGCCACGAGTCGAAAGAAATACCATGTCAAGAGTGTAAGCATCGAAACTGATGTACCTGTCAGCGAGTCAGCACAGACTGAGAATCGCTGGGGTACCTGCCGTCGGGTGGTCCGAGGAGACAGGTACCCTAAAAGGTCCGCTCTCATGATCACACCCCACGGTAACGGAAGAGGCCTCCTTTAGACTTATTGATATGTAAAATTAATTATTATTTCACAGTCACATCCAAGTAATTAATCTTGTTTCCATGGCATACGAGTCTACGAGTCAGTACAGGTTGAAAAACACTGGGGTCCGGGGAGACCTCATCATCGGGTGGTCCGAGGAGACAGGTACCCTAAAAGGTCCGTTCTTATAACCTCACCCAACGGTAAAGGACGAGGTCCCCTAGAAGAGCTGGGTCCCTATCTTGGACCCAGAGACCGTAACGAATGCTATTATGATCATGTTTTAACATTATCATCCCCTCTGACAGATGTCCACAGTCCAATATACCCTTGAGACGTGAGACGGATTAAAAAGAAATTTTGATATTTAATTCAGATAGTTAAAAAAATTTTTCGTAGGTTAGTTCGCGGTGTAACCATTTTATTCACTTCCTCTAGAATTTCACCACCTAAACGATCTTAAGACTAGTTTTTCCTTAGTAAACTACTGATCACTCTTGGTCAGTTCGGGGAACGAAAGACGGCGTCATAGTCCATTCTTTCCGTTTCTGACTATGACTTCTTTTGAAGCTTACCTTATTTCCTCGGGTTTATTGTACATCCATTTACGTGGGACTAGTATGTTACTCTTATAGTTGATAAATATAGAGTGGCTATGGGGGAAATTTCAACCATGATATAAGGTCAACTCCTTTTAACTTAGAGTCGTTCTAATATATAGACGGATTATAGTATCTTGATTATACACCGTTTTGATTTCGAGTCGAAAAATGTAGACTAAAATGTTAGAGACGAAAACTGAGGACAAGTTATAAAGGAGGGATATACGTTGTCGGCTCCAATAAGTACAGAGACATCTCACATATAATACATTAAATTTTTCGCAACTTGTTTTAGGTCTTCAGACGTAGGAGCCAACCGAGTCCTATGGTTAAAGGAATGGTCTTTTAACACCTACTATTATGGACAGAACGAATGAAGTGTCCCAATAAAATTCTCAATTTACTTTCTTATGTACTCTTTTACAGAACCTTGGACACTTCGTACCGTAACATGGGAATTGTGTAAAAGTGAGCACGTCGAAAAACGTTTCTACAGACACTCGATTAACGGTCTACCTTAAACACCTCGACTGCCTTCCCTCGAAATCTGACCTTCCGAATTTTCTCCTGACACAGTCGGAGTTTAGGAAGGAACCTCCTATTCTAGGGCTCGGACACCAGAAGTGGTGACTGACGTGTATGGTGGAGCCCTCGAAAATTTTCCGTTACCGTGGGGTGAGGTCATGAGAACCGACCTTTTAGGGTACCTGCCCTCTCGGACTACCCGACGTCAGGTACCCCAGCGCTTCTCAGTCTGTACTGACTCGCTGAAGTGAAACTGAAAAGTGAAAGTACGTAACCTCTTCCTTTACCGTTGGGTGAGGTCACAAGAACGGACCTCTTAGGGTTCCTACCGTCTCGGACCACCCGACGGCAGATACCCCAGCGTGTCTCAGCCTGTGCTGACTTCGCTGAATCGTCGTCGTCGTCGTCGTACGGGTCCAAGGTGGGGTCTGGTTAATTTAGTGTCCGTAACGAGACAACCCTTTCGAGAGGTCCACTAAGATTATACGTTGGTTCCGACTCTTGACGGTAGGATTAACTAGATTTCAATCGGGTCAAGGTACCCCGGATGGAATGGGAAGGGCTCATCCGACAAGACGAGAAGGTCTTTAACGACCACAACCGTGTAACGGTAGTCCGTCACTCCGTTTTTATTTTCAGACCAGTCGGTTCGACGACTCTGTCGACTACTATAACAGTAAGCTGATTTCCTTTATCTAGATACAGTCAAAATAAGTTTCTTTCTTCTCAGGTCAGTGCCCTCCCTCTTACGATGTCTCCGATCGAAACGTTAGGAGGTCGTGAGACGACGTCGTCGTCCGGTCCTCTCGTCTCTTCGACGAGCCTCGGACACATTTGAGTCGAGACACCCAGTCAAATAGAACCGATAACACAACAGACTTCTCGAAAAAAACAACCCTCGGACCCGGAACCCCGGACCGTCTGGTTTCGTTGTTAGTCGAAAGTTCAGTTACTTAATTGTGACAAGTTTTTCACTCTGGTTTCTTCTTTTTCGACAAGTCGTTCTTATTGTAATCTACACGACATCTCACTTGTGTTAAGTCTCGATCTTTGAGGGAACAAAATCTTTGTTCCGGGTCCAAGAGTGTATGATGAAAAAGTCCCAGAAGCCGTCTTCCTAAATCCAATGGCGTTACGGTCTTCTCTCCCAACTCTACTTCAGTAGACCCCTTGGACTCCTAGGGACAGAAGATCCCAGACCCGTAATGAAACTGTTTAAGTCCTTAAGTAAAACGAGAAACAAACGAAAAGACCCCGTCCCCCGACGAGGTGTCGTACCTCCTAGAATCAAGGGGTTGGTCCCGGGGAACGTAACCTTCTTGGTTACCTGATGGTCCCTTCAGGGTTATTAAGTAGAACAGTATTGAATCTCCACTCGTCAGAGAACCCCTGTCTGGGTGTAATTGGTCCGAGTGTTCTCAGGCTACAACCTAATGTGGTACTGTGACCTGCCATGCAAGAGTTGGTAGACATTCTTTCTGTTGTACCCCTCGCTACGACCTTAGTACTTAATATGAACTTTTAGTTCTTACCTTAATTCTTTACTCAATCCACTAGAATGTTCCACCATAGTAGTTCGATATCATCGACTTAAGTAAGCCGGAAAGACGTCCCCACTTGTTAATTCGTCTTATTTTATGGGGTCTGAGACCGACCCACAGAAGACAGACATGGTGGAACGTCAACGACTGTTTAAGAACGACAACCCCTCAGTAAAAAAGTTTGATCCCCGGAGGTCTGAAAAGACCAACATGAAAGGATTGTCGTTGTTGTTGTTAATTTCAGTCAAAAAGTTTAGTAGACACCTATTAAAACTAAAAAAAAGGATGGTAGAAGAACAGTCTAAACTGTTCTGTCAATAACGAAAAAGGACTCATTACACCCACTGTCGACTATAATTTCCATTCTCTTTACAGTTGGAGTGGTAAAAGAACAAACGAACCCGAAATTAATAATCGTAATAGAAATTAAACACCAAAAAGACGTCCTTTGAACCATTCGAGAACGGGTAAAACACTCCCAATTGAATTACCTTTGACTTGTACCATCACATTCTAATGGACATTTAGGTAATTAGTCCCGTGTCATTTGCCGTTCCACGGAGTCCGAGACGACTCTCCTTTGGTCATTCACTCCACGGTGACGGTTGTAAAGGTCACGCCTTAAGGGTAAGAAACGAGTCTATGGAGTCGTTACTTACCTCGATAAGAAGTCTGGTATATATTGTGTTACGCAAGTGAGTCTCTGATCTTATAAAATATCGAAACCTATGTCACTGTTATATGTTAACAAGAATAAATCTGTAACACGGGATTAGGGGTATACCTTTCAGGATCTAGAGATAGATCCGGAAGGGACCACCATTTCTTAGACGGAAGGTTACGTCCTCTGTTCCCAAGCTAGGGACCGAGTCCTTCTAGGGGACCTCTTCCTTGATCGTTGTGTAAAGTCATAAGAACGGACCCTTTAAGGTACCTGTCTCCTCGGACCGTCCGATGTCGGGTATCCCAGTGTTTCTCAGCTCGTTCTGAATTACTGATTTGTCGCTGTGTTTAGAGGTAGGTAAACGACTGACGCCTTCAGAAAGCACATCTACAGGTCAGAGAAAGTAGTTAGTGCCAAACTAAGAGGAATAACAATGACGACCTCCCCTTGAAAAGAGACTTCAAAACCTTCACGGATTCCTTATGTGACGAGATGTGTCTTGGTATTTCACTCGTACTCTCTTGGTACTCGTAGCAGAGTAAAGTGATAATCCTCTTACCAAAATAAATTTGAGTCTTCGTTTTGTCGAGTTTCGTCTCGATTAAACCAACTTCCCTAGTCCAGAGAGAGAAGTCTCTGGAGGTAAGGACCCTTTGAAAGGTGACCCAAACTTTTAATACCGAGACCCTGGAAATTTTTGACCGATTCTACTTTAAAAGAAACATTAACCACAACGCGATATCCACTCAGACGTCCGTAAACTCTGTAAACAGACGTTACCGAATTGTTGTTTTCTTTCAGAGGACTGAGTACCGAAAGAGGGTTTCTATCGTGTCTCAAACCTGAGATGTCAGTCTGACACAACCCAACAAGAAAAATAAAGGAGACATCTCTTTAATTGAAATAAAAATTATCCACTATGTATGTGTACTATGATTTACCATTCCGAGGGAGGGTGAGGAGTGAGGGTCCGAGAGTCAAGAAGAGGGTCGTCGTTTTTGTCCATGGTCAAAGAACTCGTAAGAGGATCTCTATCATTACCGTATAAGTTCGTATGAAGATATGTAGGATGTATGCAAATATAATTTTTTTTATTTGTCCCCGTATGAAACATGGTAACATGACGGGGTACGGAGGGGGGAGGGGGGGAGCGATTAAGAATCTCACACAAGTGAGTTAAGTAAGTAAGTTGTACATAGTTATAAATGACTCGTGATACGATCTAACTTTGTAACAAGAGGTGAGGAGTAGAACGAGAGACGGTCCACTGAAAACTCCGAGAAAGTGGGTTTTTTCACTTCATATGAGGAGAAGAGAACTGAAACCTGAACTAGTGTAGTAAAAGAAACTTATCACCTAACGTCTGGGTTCACTGTTACACAGTTAGTTCCGTCTCCGAAATTCTGGTACATGAAGAATTTGTACGTAGTCACTAGGGATTTACTTTTCTGCGATCTTCGGTTAAAGTTGGGTCGGACACTGGGAGTCGGACCTCGTATCCACGGACTCTCTAAGTGCTCTCTTTTTAGTTACAAAACACACATACCCCATTCGATGACTATAAAACCACCACAAAAAATACACGTATGAGTCAGTTCAGACTGAGAAACGCCGGAGTACTTGACATCGGGTGGCCCGAGGAGACAGGTACCCTAAGAGGTCCGTTCTTGTGACTTCACCCAACGGTAAAGGAGGAGGTCTCCTAGAAGGGTTGGGTCCCTAGTTTGGGTCCAGAGGACGTAACGTCCGGCTAAGAAATTGCAGACTCAGTGGACCCCTAGAGGTGACAGACAATCGGTCTTCACTTGATTCTGGTGCCACTCAGGTCCCTGATAAGATCCACTAATCCAAGTAACCCCTTGGTTTCTGGGAACGGGGGTACCTCATCGATACATGTTCGGACGGAGAAATATTACCGAAGTATATAAGGAAGTCCGTCCCCGTGACATTAAATAAGTTAGTCAGAAAATGACTGCCTATATCTAATAAACTTTTGTAATCAAAATTTTCTACTTTAAGTATAAAAGTCATATTTACGTATCTTTGGTATATAATTTCAAAATAAATTGGGTAATTACTTTTTTGGTGGTCCTACTGTTTCAACAAAGTTTTGTTATACGTTCACCTTTTAGTATTTTAGTCACCTATTTTTCTTTAAGACTTTATCGTTAATACCATCTATTGACCGATTACAGGATGTCCCACTTTTATTATTGTAAACTTCAAGAGATGATAACTTGTCTTTTTTTTTTTTAGTAGGGGTTAATAGACAAAAAACCTTCTATAAGAGACCACCGAGTCATCACTTCTTGGGAGGACGGTGACGTCCTCCATGCCCAAACTAGGGACCAAGTCCTTCTAGGGGACCTCTTCCTTTACCGTTGGGTGAGGTCACAAGAACGGTCTTCTTAGGGTTCCTGTCTCCTCGGACCACCCGATGTCAGGTACCCCAGTCTTTTCTTAACCTGTACTGAATCACTGATTTGATTTTGGAATAGTCCAAATCTCTCAGCATTCTAAAGCCCGAAATTAGTTAACATTTCAATGTAAAGGGTCTCTCAAAAACCATTTTGATTGCTAAAATGTTATAGGAAATTACAGGTAGAAACACATGTACACACTCAGGTAGAATTCCTATTTAAGGATCTTCACTTTAAAGACTCATATAATTGAAGCATAAAATTCTCTCCCATAGTTTAACGGGAAGTATCTTTAGTATGGTTAAATGGAAGAACGTTTGTTGTATACTCACACACACAACAGTGTCGAAGAGGTTGTGCTACAAAAACAAAACCCCCCAAAAAAAACAAACAAACAAAAATAACCTCATATCAACGGTATGTTACAATACAAGCACAGATAAAATGTCGTTTAGGTCGTGTCACAATGACTCGAAAAATGATGAACAGTTAGACTATTCTATTTGTATCATGGAGGGACATTAAAATTAAATAAAAAAGAACAATATGCAAACCAACTTATAAGTATAGAAATGTTCAATAAAGAAAAAGAAGATGACACTTAACAGTGAAGGATCAAAACGGAAGTCTTTTTGGTCGGGAATCCGACAGTGTACACAAGGTTTAAAAAAAAAGGTGTCGACGTCTGATAAAGATTAACATCAAGATGATAAATGATAGACACAGTGGAACCCGTTAACTGAATTGGAGAGACTTAGATTCAATGAATAGACCTTTCCACCCTATTATGATATCAGGAGTCGGGGTATAAACTTTGGGACCGTCTCTACATAAAATTTGAGATCTTAGTAAGCCACGTGTCTGACATATAGTGTGTTTTGACGTCCCTCCTACTCGAGAAGGTTTATAATTATAAGGTCATTCTTTATATACTTGTACAGTCTACCCTGATTATTTCGGATACTTACAGCACAGTCAACTTCGAACGGTAGTTTACTCGATACGGTTTGAATTTTTTTTTTTTTTTTTTAGACCCCCTGAAGGGAACACCAGGTCGCCGATTCTGAGACACGACGGTCACGTCCCCTGGACCCAAGTTAGAGACCAGGCCCTTGATCTAGGGTGTACGGTCTTGATTCTCAACCGTACACGTTGATTTCTAGGGGTGTACGGTGTTGCATCTAACTTCTAGGATTTCGTGCTTCTGGACTTTGTCGGTTTATTTAATTAATCAAATTTTTTATAAAATACCAAAAAACGTAGTCAAATTTTTAATACGTCTTCTCTCCGTAGACGTTTTTAGTACGTCTTCTCTCTGTGATATTAACTAACACTCCGTATTGGATAATTAATATGGTTATAACTCTGATCAGGTGGGTCCTTCCCGACTTTTACTTTTCTGTGAGTTATTCTCACTTTTATTTCTTCCTTTTGTGTTAACGAACGTAGGAGGGTTTATAAAAAATGGGATATCTAAATCGATAACTCTTGGTGACGAAACAATAACAATAACTGTGTTGGGGTATACCTAACACAGTTTAAAAATTAAAAAATTTCGAAAAACTTAAAACGTTGACACCCATTCCGTACATTGAGGGGAAGGGGTGTCCCCGTCTAGACAAGGGGCCATCTTACCATCCGTCCATACATTCCACTCATGTGAACACAATAGAAGGAGTATTCTAATAACACTTCTAACCTAATTTTAACTTGTTACGCACTTTTCACAGACATAGTCGACAACGTAAATTCTACCTTCAAGATTTGAGAATGTTGACAACGAAGACCCGGGAAACTCAAAACGAAACACCCTCATTAGACTACAAGCCTACTCAAAGGACCAGTTTCACTAACCTTATAAACTTCTCTTCTCCTCGCTTCGGAAACAGGAGAAACTACTACATCTTCTTTCTTACTTACCCGAAACTACGGTCTATCTAGTCTCAAGATTAAGGCATCCTAGTCGAAGACATTTTTTTTTTTTTCTTTTTTTTTACCTCCTTTTATGGATAGAACGTCCAACGAAACTCCTAATTTATATTGCTCTTATCCTTGACGAGACAGGTGTCGTGCACGAGTTATTTACTCTCGTCGACAAAACAAGCCGCACACAAGTCCTCCCGACTGCGTATTGGGAATGAGTGAACGTCAGACTTTTCGTGTATTAGTCGGTGAAAGTACTGGCTTTCACTCCCTGAACCTGTTCCTAGTCTCTTTCGTAAATAACATACATTTCTTTGCTTCGTGACAACGGTACTACACAGACGTCCTTCTACCGTGGTCCGGGAGGAGACACTACATTACAGTACCCTGAAAGGTACAACCCCCTCTACCCTCCTTCCCCATCTCACGTCGGACCCTCCTCTTGCGGGGGAGGGGTGGGACCGTCTCCCCTGACAAAAGGGTCCACCGCACCATCACACTGTCGGACATCGGAAATCACAAGTCCTTCAAAGGTAGCACGACACTAAAATTTTACATCCGTCGAGGAAAGCACTGTCTTATAGGACTTCAAAGTCTAATTACACCAGTGTGGCAGTTCCGTCTGGTGATAGACAACTAGTCACCTGAGACTTCTGTCTCGAATAGGTAAGGACGAACCTAGGGCTGATCGAAGTTGAGTCTATATTTGGACCTCCCTTCCGGACAGTACACGGTCCACGACTTTTATATTTCTGCTAGACTATTCCAAGGTCGGGTCCTCCCTGACCGTCTCTCTTACCTATTGACTCGTGAGAAGTGTCCCTCACGTTTCACACCTCACTACACTATTCGCAATACTTATGTGACGACACCTCCCATGCCTCCCCTCTTTTTTTCCCCTTTGAGGAGGTTTCTTCACTGTAAACTAGAAACCTGACTCAGGAGCTCACTTTCCGAAACTTACCCTACTCGTTTCTCGTCTCTCCCTCCCCCGTATTTCGTTCACACGGTCCGTGACAAGGTCCGCGACCCCTCTGTTGTCCTTCTTTCTTTATCAGGGACTGGACTAGTACCTCAAATATGAAATCTCGACCTACTATGTCTTCTCTTTATTTGTTCCGTCAAAGTCTCTCTATGCACAATACTTTTCGACCTTCATCCATCTTCTCTCTCATGGAACCGAACTGACCCCCCGGAGATTCTTCCTTCATAATTTGGAGTCTTGGTTCGTCACTCTCCGTTGGAAGATCGCAAAGTCCAGTCCATTGTTCTGCACCGAGCCACACCTGAAGACCAGAGGGACAATCCTGTGGGTGAAAGTGACAGTCCCGGGACCCAAACCAAGGACCTCACCCACCCCCTCGATTCTGAGACGTTCGGCTCACCCTGTCGGTTTTTCATTTGTGTATTTATTTTAAATTTTTTTCTTCTTCTTTTTCTGCTGATCCGGGTCTCATAAATTCCTTGTCTTTGCCCCGGTCGAACTGCCCTCGTCACACTCGTTTCCCCCTTCCGGCCTCTCCGACCGACCGGACGAATCGTCCCGGAACACCGGTAGCATTCCCCCAACAAATCTCCTTCTTGGTAGGCCGACGACGCCTCTCTTACCTAACCTTCGTCCCTCTAGTCAACTCTCCGACACCGAATGAGATCCGTTCTCTACGACACCGAGGTCGGCCCCTCCGCCGTCACCTCTGACTGTACGAGTCTCCTTTTATCTCATACATAAAAACTTCAAGTCGACTGTCCTGGGCGACTACGTGACGACACCCCCACTCCCTTTCCTTCTTTCGCACTTTCAAAACCAGTACAGGCTGAGAAACACTAGGTACCTGATGTCGAACGGTCCGAGAAGACGGGTACCTCAAGAGGTCCGGTCTTATGACCTCACTCATCGGAAAGGGAAGCGGTCCCCCAGAAGGGTTGGGTCCCTAGCTTGTGTCCAGAGGGAGTAACGTCCGTCTAAGAAATGGTCGACTCGGTGATCCCTTCGGGTGGTACTCGTATATGTTCACTGGAGACTCTGAAGGGACCACCAGGTTACCAATTCTGAGACACGAAGGTTGTGTCCCCCGTACCCCAGTAGGGACCCACCCCTTGATTCTAGGGTGTGACACTCGTCGTACCAGTATTCCCTTTTTTTTAATTTTTCACTGGAAAAGTGTCATCGTCACTACAGTTATACCGTTGTCATCCTTACACCCCAACCCCTCTCGTCTACGACCTTTTCTTACCGACACTTACCCTTACTTGCTTAAGTCGGTGTGTGTGTCCTCTGTTCCCAGGACCCGGTGACTGTCTCTGTCCGACTATGGACAGACACCCCAATAGACTTGCTTAAATAAATGTAGAGAGGGACATAAAAAGGTAGAGTAAAAACGGGATACCCCATTTATAGACAGGTAAGAGTGTGTGAGAGGTATCCAAGTCGACAGAGAAGCAAACCATCTAAGAAATCTTTTGATGGTAAGTTCGGTTAGTCCGTTCCGCCGTGTCTTATCCGGGACTTCACTTACACATGACGCTCCGGTGAGTTCCACGAAAGTCTCCTTCTCTTCAACAAAGACGATGAAACAAAGTGAAGATGGAAGAGGGCCTTGTCAAATGTTACGGACCGAGAAAACTGTCCCTCCTCCGTACTAGTCCGAATAAAGTAGAAAAACCAACCGACGGACCGAACCAAGATAACAGAGGCCAGAACGTCAGACCTACGGAGAAGGTCAGAGGCCGTATGTGTGTCGGCCGGACGTCCCCAGGAGTCTAGAGGGAGACTTCGTGGAGTGGTACGAGCAGAAGGAATCGATTGTAATAGAAAATAAATTTGTCATCGGTGGTTAGAACAATGTATTGTATGGTTATAAGGTCCTACAATTTGAGTACGTCCCGGACGCCAACCCCTCACCACTAGACCGTTGTCCTTGTAAGTGATCCTATAACAACTTTGTAACATTGTTCAAACTGAAAGACCTGGACGAATCTAAAATGACGGACCTCCCCTGATAAAGTTAGATAAAGTTTAGAAACAAAGTTTGACACCGATGATTCCAGACCTTTCTCCTTCTTTAAACGGGTTCTCCGTCTAATCCCGTCTTTAGTTCCAGAGTCATTAGATTTCTTAGATGGTGAAGAAGTTTCTATCACGATTTGGAAAGAACTCAGAAATAGACTATTCATAAATTTTTAAAAAACAAAATTTGACAGGTTAAAATAGTTGACACTCGTTACTGTTCGACTAGAACAAATGTGACTTTTACGAATGTGACTCTGACTATGTATACACTCTACGACTACACAAAGTCCATGAAAAAAACATCAAAAATGATTGTAATCCTGACCTAAGTGTAGGTTGGTACGTTGTATATAATAGCCTTATGTTAGGTTTGCTCTATATATAATTGGCTTAGTTTGCATAAAATTTCTGTCGACCGACCTCAAAGCCACTTCAGACTCGGTGGACCCCTAGACGGAACCCATGGTAAGAGGTGAAAACCCGTTTGGTCGCACGTTTCCCCAACTTCTGTCGTCGTCGAGATCTTCACAGAGTGTGACTGTCGTCGAGGTATTTTGGGCTCCAAAGGATGACGAGAGACTCGTTGACGTCTTAGGGTCTTCGGTTTACTTTTCCGACTTGACGAGAGACGGGGACTAGGGACCGACGTAAGAAAGAGTTTCACTGGACAAAAGAATGACCCTCTGACGGGGTGAGGCGGGTGGACCACGGAGGGATCTAAAGGACTATCGGGACCCGAATAAAAAATTGGAAGAGAAGGCACTTTTCGTGGCGAGGTGACTGGGTCTGACCCGCGTGGAGGGGATACCAGTGACTGGGAGGATCACAGGGCCCACTTAGCAAAGAGAAGTTTTCGGAATCTTTTGGTCGTCGTTAACCCCCGCTCCACAGAAGGTTACGGACATTTACGGAGAATAGGACGCAAATTATGCGGCCCAAATTCCTCTCGTCTCTGTTGCCCTTTACTGAGCGACGACTAATCCCGGACCGCCCCCGGGGGAGCCCGACCGCAATAGAAAAATGTAAGTTGACGGGACCCAGGGCTCTCGGAGAGGTCCATTGAATCTGACTCAACCCCCGCCGATTCCGCACTCCTCACTCAATGACAGAATCGAGGAGATTCGTCTTCGTCGTGATCTTTCGCGGGGGGTGGGGGGTGGGGTGGGGCCCAAGATCTTTAGGGTCGGAACTGGACCTCTGTTTGAGGTTTGGGTTTATTTGCCAGAGGCGGGCCCGCGGCTCTCGGAGGGGTAGCAGTAGTGGGAAGGAGGGGCAAGGAGCCCGGTCGGCGGGGGGCGGAGCGGTCCGCGCCGCCCGAGTCGGAGGAGCCCCGGTCTGGGGCCGCGGGCGGAGCGCGGGGCGTGGGGCGCGGGTTCGGGCCGCCCCGGGCTTCCCCACCACCCCCCACCCCCCGCCTCCAGCCCCTTCGTCCTCCGCCTCAAGGCAGGAAGCGACTAACCGAGCGCCGCCTACCCGACGCCGGCCCGCGTCGGTTGGGCGCCGCACAACGATACACGACGCGGCTCCCCTATCCGCGCCCTCGCGCAGGCAGTGGGCCGTCGGGGGCCGGGCCGGGCCTCCCTACGCCTCGCCGCCGCCGCCGCCGACACCGAAATTCTCGCGCGGGCCCCGGGCCCTAGGCCGGCCCGCCAGGAAGCGACGACGCGTAGGGGCGCCTCGGCTGGCGCCGCGCCCGGCCTGCCCCGACGACCGACGGCCCACTCACTCTGCGCTCGCGCCGCGCGCACCCGCACCCCGCACGACAGTCGCGCCCCGCGGCCCAGCCTCGCGCCCCGCGGGCAGGGGCAGGGGGAGGTAGGGCGGGGCCCCGGGGCCGCCGGGCCGAGGGAACCTCGCTCGCGCCGTGGGAGGCGGACCGCGCCGGCTCCACCCCAGGCCGCGCCCCCAGCGGGGCCCCGCTCCACCCCCCCGGCGCCCGTGTCCCCCGCCCCTCGGTCGGCGGCCCCGGTGCACTGGCCAAACAAATGTTTGTGACGGCCCCGGGGCCGACGCCGGGCGCCGACCGCGGCTCCCCCGCGTCCAGGGGCCCAGCCCCGGCCCCTGGGCCCGCTGCTCGGCCCGTCCAGACCTCGGTCGCCCCGGCCCCGCCCCCCACACTTGGACCTCTGGGCTACCGGCGCGGAAAGAGTCGAATGAAGGGCGCCTAACCCTGCTTCACCCACCCCCCGGTCCCACCCTCACAGTCCGCAAAAGACAGGGGCTACAGCGACCCAGAGGCGACCTCTGTGACCCAGGCCCCCGCGGCGGGAGCCACACGGGGGGGCGGAGGGCGGAAAACCCTCTGATCGGCGGGAGCTCTGAGGCTCCTCGCGAACCGGCCGGCGCCCGTCTCCATTGGCGTCGGCTCAAGGACGGACCGGCGAAGGGCCGCGGAGGGGTCGCGGGAACGGTTTCTCCACCCGCGCTCAAGTGAGGACGGGCTGCCTTAGTCCCCGGAGAGGTCGCGCATAGAGAGCCCTTCACCCAGACCGCCCCGTGGGGCCTGGAGAGTGACGAAGTCCACGTGGGAGGGACCGGCGACTGGAGGAGACCCGTCGAAGTGGGGTTCACCGCTGAAAAGAGAACAACCGCTCCTACCACCCCTCCCCTTGGTGGACAAGAAGACCTGGCCCGGGTCCTCGGACGGTGGAGACTGAAGTGAGAGCCGAATGTCCTCGAATGTTTCGGTTCCCTCACTCGCGGGAGGCAAAAAGACACACTACCTCGACTGGGTGGGCGTCAGGGCGCCGAAACGGACCGGGCCCCTTTGGCGGGGACCCGAAGCGACCCAAAAAACAAAAACTCGAGGCCGGAGGAACAGTCAACGAGAGGAGCTCACAACTCCGACAAAAGTCATTCAGCAACGAAGACCACTCAGATTTTCGGCTTTTATGTCGATCGATGAAAAAAACCGGTGTAGGACGACCGTCCGCCCCAGAATCAAGGGGATGGTCCCTACCTTGGGTGTGGGGGACGCTACCGTCGACCTCGGAATTGGGGACCTGGCGGTCTCTTCAGGGTCGGTAAGGAAGAGGGGGACCGAGAAAGAGGGTACAAGGAGAGAAGACCAGGTCGTTCTACCCCGACGGACAGGATCTCGTAACCCGTTCTTCCCTACGAACACAAGGTGAACGAGGGTCTTGTAACCGGTGTGTTCCTTGGATCCCCTAACTTTTCGATTCACTGAACGGGTTCCGTCGACTACAGTGACGAAGACCCCACTCTGCACTGGAGTGTACGGACTACGACAGGTCACGACAGGACTAAGACTCTCGAGTCTCAGAACACCAGTCACCCGGACCTAAGTGGGAAGCGACTGAAAGGAAACTGGATCAAGGACGGGGTCCTGACGTAACTACCTAACTTGGACTCAAGAGAGATAAGGAAACTGACTCTGACTCGGAGGGGGCGGGGACCGAGGGATGGGGGAGTATTCCCTTGTAAAGTTAAGAAGATTACACACTATTACTCACACGCGCAAGAAATGGTTCCTTGTCCAGGTCGGACCCCTCTCAACACGTTTGAAGGGAAACCGTGGAAAGACATAGGGGTCGAGGAACTCTTCCCAGACCTCGTCTTTCCTCGGAACCCGACTGGGGGGGGGGGATGAGTCAAACCGTAACGGAGTAGTCAAATCCTAAGCTATTGTCGGAAACACAGACCTATTAAACACGAACTGTATTTTAAGTCTTCGAACCTTAATCCCCACTTTTTACCCTCTATTTGTGGTACGTATCCTTATCGTATTTTATAAGGCATTTTTATAAGGAAGTAGGGAGATCCTCTCACCAAAAGTTTGACTTGGTGTCACTACTTATGTAAAATGTAGTGACGTGTCTCCAGGTGTTGACGGATTCAAGGGTCTTTGTTATTAACGGGACTGATGGACGTCACACAAGATAAATATTAAAAAAGGATGAATTAATTTTTTTTATAGTTGACGACCAGTACTGAGTACCGGGTGTCAAACGTCTTTGTAACGACTTCAAGAGTCTGAATTTACACGTATTTCTGTTGGACCCATCACAAATTTGTACATCAAACATTCAGGTCTGACCTCTACAAACAACAGTCACCCCTTGTAAAAATTATTCACCCGGTACTTCAATACTCCGGTTACCAACTATTCTTTGAGACTTGATCACCCTCAAACCCCGTCACTTGTTACTATACGTTTCGGAACTAGTCTAATATGCTGGGTGTGACATATGTTTGGTCATGGCGAGTAGACAACGTCCGGACCCGAAACTTTGGATTCCCATATCACAAACGAAAGTTGACGGAACTTCGTAACCGGGACTCTCCATCCGTATCCGGGACAATGAGGGTGTCGTGGGACGAGGTCAGGTAAACTCCCGACGACAAGTGATAAGACATGCTGACCTACAAAGATCCACACACCCCAACCCCAGTACTCATCACGACAACTTGGAGGACGTAATAAGGGTCTAAATCCACTTAAAAGTCACAAAATTGCTAAAATTAATAAAACTCAATTACCATTGTCAGTAACACGGACCCTGTAATTGTCAGACCGGTCGTCCTTTCCAACTAAAACAAATTATAGACCCACAAGGTCCGACACATTAGACCTCTTTCCCGTATGACCACTAAAATAAAAAACAACCCTCGTCCCTCCCCTCGGTACCCAAACAGACAATTATTCTTCACTGTTGTTCAAAGGTACGGGGGAACGGCTGGAGTCGGGTGGAATAAAGGACCCACTACCGAGCCGAGGACACACGTCAGTGGCAAAAGACTACGACAATGGACAGAGACAATGGGCAAGGGACCATCGAGGCAACCATTTCTTAGACGGACGTCACGTCCTCTGACCCCAACCTAGGACCTCTTCCTTTACCGTTCGGTGAGGTCACAGGAACGGACCTTTTAGGGTACCTGTCTCCTCGGACTACCCGACGTCAGGCACCCTAACGTTTCTGAGCCTGTGCTGACTCACTGATCGTTAAAGTGTAGCGAAATGGACAGAGATGAAAGTTCGTCTTTGTATGTGTGGACGACGAAGGCGTACAACCTACAAAGGGAGAATCAAGAACACAGGTTTGTGCAACCATTTTCTTCAAAGGAGCTTAATTAGTTTCGACATTAAATCGAAGTCTTTTCTAAGTTTAAGTTTAAGTATAAAGACACCAGGAAGGACGGTTCCCATACGGAATAAACCCTTCCGATTGTCACCCTAACAACTTTAATTGAAATTATTATAAGTCAAACCAGTTCGTCGAGTGTACCTCTCACAACTCAAAACTCGGAGACCTTTTTCTTTCGTTGTTTTCCTATCGGTTCCTATGCTGTAGGATCCTATCCTTCTCGTCCACCCTAAGTTTATCTCCAGACCTAGTCAAAAGAAACATTTAATAGAACCGTAAAGGGATCTCAGATAGTTGGTTTGGTGGTCAACGAGAACTGTTAACGTAAGGGAAGTACTGTTCCCCCATATTTCGAGACCTTTTCCTTGAGAAAAAATCGTAGATCACTACCTTTCGTCCAAAGGGACCGTCGAGTCACCATTTCTTAAGCGGACGTTACGTCCTCTACGGCCAAGTTAAGGACCCAGTCCTTCTAGGGGACCTCTTACTTTACCGTTGGGTGAGGTCATAAGAACGGACCTCTTACGGTACCTGTCTCCTCGGACCACCCGATGTCAGGCACCCCAGCGTTTTCTGAATCCCTGATTTGTTGTTGTTTGTCACCTTTTGGTCCCGGATGTCCGATTTCCCTAAGGGAATGGTCAAAACTCAAACCACTATGATAGGGATTGTTTTCCACCATGACGTAGAGAGACCTGAAGGGAACCTCGCAGGGAACCTCGGAACCTCTAAAATTTGATCCTAATACGGGGAGGGTAATGGGAAGTCTTTCGTAGGTGGAGGAAAGGGACATCGGGGTAGAGGGTAGAAGAGGGTGGAGTAAGGGATGGTCAGAAGTGAATCAGACAAGATGAAGTCAGACCGAACAGACGACGTCACCGGAAGGACTTCAAAGATTTTGTACATTCCAAACAAAAACAGCAACCCGGAAAGACGACCACGGACCAGAGGTTTAAAAACGTACTAACCCAAAGGAGTGAACGACGAGTCTCTCGGGGAGGGACTGGACAATAGATCTTGTCAAGAGGAAGGGACGGGGAGTCGGAGAGAATTAGGGGAATTAAAAAAATAAAAGTTTCGTGAAATTATGGTAGACCTTCACACAACAGATGAACTACCGACCTAACCTTCGAGGACACAGAACGAGTGACGACTGTCACGGACCGTCCCTCATCGTGTCCCATTTATAGATTAACAACGACCTCACTTACTTACTTACTTACTTACTGGTTCTCTCGGTTTCAAATCAGAAAATTCTCATCTTTGACACTTGTTTCGATCACCTCCGTTACCTTAAGGTCAACTCGATAAAGTTTAGGATTTGCTACTACGACACTTTCACGACGTGAGTGATACGGTCGTTTAAACCTTTTGAGTCGTCACCGGTGTCCTGACCTTTTCCAGTCAAAAGTAAGATTAGGGTTTCTTTCCGTTACGGTTTCTTACGAGTTTGATGGTGTGTCAACGTGCGTAGAGTGTGCGATCATTTCATTACGAGTCTCAAGAGGTTCGGTCCGGAGTTGTTATGTACTTGACACTTGAAAGTCTACAAGTTCGACGTAAATCTTTTCCGTCTCCTTGGTCTCTAGTTTAACGGTTGTAAACGACCTAGTAGTTTTTTCGTTCTCTCAAGGTCTTTTTGTAGATGAAGACGAATTAACTGATGCGGTTTCGGAAACTGACACATCTAGTGTTATTTGACATCTTTTAAGTATTTCTCTACCCTTATGGTCTGGTGGACCATACGTCCAGTCCTTCGTTGTTCAATCTTGCCCTGGACCTTGTTGTCTGACCAAGGTTTAGTCCTTTCCTCATACAGTTCCGACACATAACAGTGGGACCAATAAATTGAACATACGTCTCATGTAGTACTCTTTACGACCCGACCTACTTCGTTTTCAACCTTAGTCCTAACACCCTCTTTACAGTCATTGGAGTCTATACGTCTACTGTGATGTGAATACCGTCTTTCGTTTCTTCTTGATTTCTCGGACAACTACTTTCACTTTGTCCTTTCACTTTTTCAACCGAATTTCGAGTCGTCAGTCTTTTGATTCTAGTACCGTAGACCAGGGTAGTGAAGTACCTTTTATCTACCCCTTTGTTACCTTTGTCACTGTCTGAAATCAAAAACCCATAAGGTTTTAGTAACGTCTACCACTGACGTCGGTACTTTAATTTTCTGCGAACGAGGAATCTTCTTTTCAATGCTGGTTGGATCTGTCGTATAATTTTCGTCTCTATAATGCAACGGGTGTTTTCACGTAGATCAGTTTCGACACCGAATAGGTCATCAGTACATACCTACACTCTCAACCTGGTATCTCTTTCGACTCGTCACTTCTTAACTACGAAAACTTGACACCACAACCTCTTCTGAGAACTCTCAGGGAACCTGTAGTTCCTCTAGGTCGGTCAGGTAGGATTTCCTTTAGTCAGGACTTACAAGTAACCTTCCTGACTACGACTTCGACTTTGCGGTTAAGAAACCGGTGGATTACCCTTCTTGACTGAGTAAACTTTTCTAGGACTACGACCCTTTCTAACTTCCGTCCTCCTCTTCCCCTGCTGGGTCCTACTCTACCGACCTACCGTAGTGGCTGAGCTACCTGCACTCAAACTCACTTGAGGCCCTCGACCACTACCTTCCCTCCGGACCACACGACGTCAGGTACCCCAGCGTTTCTCAACCTGTGCTGACTCCCTGACCCGACTTCTCATCCTTTAATGAAAGAGAAGACAAAAAAAAATGCAAAAGAACCTCATATCAACCAAATGTTACAACAATTAAAGACGACATGTCGTTTCACTTAGTCCATACACATATATTATGTATATAGGGGAGAAAAAACCTAAAGGAAGGGTAAATCCAGTAGTGTCCCGTAACTCGTCTCAAGGGACACGACACATCATCCAAAAGTAACCAATAAATAAAATATTATCAAACAAAAGTTCTCTTCTCCTCCTTTTCTTCAAAAGAGAAGGAAAAGAACTCCTAAGGACAAGGACACCTTAATGAAAGAAAACCCTAAAGACGAAGAGTGTTTAAAAAGTAGGAAAATAAAAAAATTATCCAACGGTTTCAGAGATTTTCGAGGTGATAATGAAAAAACAACAATCATTGAGAACGGACGAGATGATCGGAGTGAGATCCGAAGTAACAAACCTGTTTGTATCATCAGCACAAAGTAATTATGATCCGTGATATTCATCTCGATTCTTAGAACTGAAACCTTGGTCTTTCGAGACACTGGAACCTGTAAAAGAGATTCGGAGACGAGGAATAAACAATTTACTCTGATTATCATCAATGATAGTGTGTCCCAACTACCCTCCTAATTTACTCTCTTACGTGTCCTTGGGTCCGGGCCCCGGACCATGTATTCGTGAACCATAATCGATAATTATCGTTCTCATTATAATTGTCAATCTAAGAGAGAGAGAGAGTGACAGTCCTTAAGGGTAACTAAAGCCTCACGTCATTCTGCCCCTTTTGATGGTTTAAAATTTAATTACATTCATTTACTTCTGGTTTTTCCAGTGAATCTAAATAGTCTTGACCTTACCTTACATCTTCAGTAGATTAACCTTTGACGATTGGTTGAGAATTATTTGTAGATACACCTTCTTCATTATAAATATCTTCACAGACCTTCTTGTTCAACAGATGGACCAGAATCAAAATAGGAACTAAATTCAACCCGGTTGACTTTCGACGTATGAACCCGGTACCATCGAGTCGGGGCGGTCTTAATGAAAGTGACTCTACTTGAACTCTACCCACAGGACGGGAAACGAAATACCTGACTACGAGAGGTTTTATCGAAATACATTGAACGATGATATAAAGAACATTCTCAAATGTATCAACTTCTGAATTCGATGTCGAAGTGAATTACAGAGACAATTCAATTAACCTCTTTAAAAGAAAGTCTCAGACCACGGTCCTTTTCGAAACGGAGAGGGTCCCTTGACCGTACTGAAAGGAAACACCTGTCAGCCCACATTGACTAGTACAAAGAGAAAAACGAAACCGACGGTCCTTCGTCTCTTTGTTTAAACACCGAACTGAAATCATTGACAGCCCGGGACATAGGGTTAAAAAAGGTCACCATTGAAATAGGAGAATAAAAGGGACGAAAGTTCGACTACCAAATATTGAGACATAATAAATCTATAAACGACCTAACCCGTAAGTTTAGGTAAAATCCACAATGTAAAATCTCTGTGTTTGCAACTCCGAGTTTGTCCGTTATTCTTGAACGAATAATTATGTGTCTTGATTCATCCCGTATCCTATCTGACATTTGACATAGAAAATAAAGAGTCCAGGCCCGAGAATTTTGAGGACACGTAAGACCTTCTCATGGTTGAGGACTGAATTTGAGATTTCTTGAGTATTACAGAGTTATGATCCGGTTCGGAAGGAAGAGAGAACCCTACCCCGACTCGTCGTAGACACTCCACACCGTGACGGTGGACTTAGGGACAACGGACCGACCCAGTGACTGGAGAGGCCAGAGGACACAATGCCCCGTCAGTCCGGAGGGGGCACCAGACCCTTACGTCATACAGGTCTGAATCTCCCGAAATCGACTTTACTCTCTCACGGACGAGTCCTACTTTAGTCGGAGATCACAGACCTCAAGGGAACCGACAAAGAACGGTACTTTCTTTCCGAACTATAAGTCTACCGTCTACCCACGGACTACGACAAATGAGCGATTCAGCACAGACTGAGAAACGGTGGGGTACCCGACAGCGGGTGGTCTGAGGAGACAAAAGTACCCTAAAGGACCCGTTCTTATGACCTCACCCAACGGTAAAGGAAGAGGTCCCCTAGAAGGGTTGGGTCCCTATCTTGGGTACAGAGGACGAACCGTCCATCTAAGAAATGGTGACTCGGTGACCCTTTCGGTCAACACAAGGTGACTCCGAGTTTGTCTCAGGTGACCCACACTTGTCACCAACTCTAGTCAACCCGTCTTCTTTCACCAAAATAAAATCGACTACACTTTAAAACTATACCTTTATAACTGGACGGATCACTAATCAAAAGGGTACCACAAGACCCACCCTTATGGACCCCGTTCTCTTGTATAGGACGGACTCAGTCCTTTTAAAACTAAGGTAAAAACTCTATCTCTTTTCCTTGGAGACCAGACCCCGACTTTAAGTTGGAACCAAAATAAAAAGGGACCCATTAGTAGTAAGTTGTCTACTATTCTGGAAACCCTCTTTTTCTATTCAATATTATACCGGGGATTCTCGTATAGGAGTTTATCCTCACTAATTCCGTAGAGACAGTTATTGGTCTCATGTTCCATCTTTCTCAAATTTCAGGAATGTCGCTATGTCTTTCTTCCCATCCGTAAAACCTCTATCCTGACCCTTCTCACTTCTCCTAAAGTTGTACGTCTTTCTTTGTACGGTCCCCTTTTTCATACTCGTTTCCGTCCCTCCATACTTGTACTCTCCATTACATGTGCCTTACGGTCCTCCGTACACACTATGTTCCTCTTTCACGAATCCGACGGCAACGGCAGCTCATCGAGGTGCCTTCACCCGACACTGAATGTAAGTGTCATCTTGAGACCTGCTACTTCTGGACACTTGTCGCCGGACGACGAGTCAGTGAAGTCAGCACAGGCTGACACACGTCGGGGTATCTGCCGTCGGGTGGTCCGAGGCGGCAGGGACCCTAAGAGGTCCGTTCTTGTGACCTCACCCAACGGTAAAGGAAAAAATTACGTACTTTCACTTTTCACTTTCACTTCGGTGAGTCAGTACAGTCTGGGAATCGCTGTGGTACCTGACGTCGGAAGGTCCGGGGAGACAGGTATCCTAAAAGGTCCGTTCTCATGACCTCACCCCACGGTAACGGAAGAGGCCTTGTCACCGGATCGACTGTATTTATTAACAACAAATCAACGAGTCAACACAGACTGAGAAACGTTGGGGTACCTGACGGTGTGAGGTCCGAAGGGACAGGAAGTGTTCGAGGGACTCAAACGAGTTTGAGGACAGGTAACTCAGTCCCACGATAGGTTGGTAGAGTAGGAGCCAGTGGGGGAAGAGAAGAACGGGAGTCAGAAGGGGTCGTAGTCCCAGAAAAGGTCACTCAGTCGAGAAGCGTAGTCCCCCGGTTTCCTAACCTCGACGTCGAAGTCGTAGTCAAGAGGGTCACTTAAACTAGAGGAACGACAGGTTCCCTGAGAGTTCTCAGAAGAGGTCATGGTGTGAACCTTTCGTCAAGAAGTCGCGAGTCGGAAGAAGTACCAGGTCGAGAGTCGTAGGTATGCACTGAGGACCTTTTTGGTATGTATCCATTAGCCGTAGGAGTTTTCACTCTGACAGGTACCCCTAAGAGTCGGAACTAACAGGATTCTTAAGGACCGGGTGGATTTCTGGATATCTTAGTCTTAAAAGTCCTATCCCTTAGATTATTCTTATTCGTTTATTATGGGAACGTATAGGGGTAAAGGATCTAAAAAGATGTGTCGGGTAGAGTGAGACAGACCTTTAGTGATTCCGTCAACCAGAGGGTCCGTCTTTGGTCGATGATTTGGAGGAATTGGAAACCGGGGGAAAGGGACTCAAAGACAAACGGAGAAGGATTAGAATAAAACAGACAGACAGGGACACATAGTAGGTAACACACACAAAGGGGAATTAGCAAAAGAAACTGGCGAAAGCAGAAACAACCCCACAGGGATTGATTTGACTGGGTGGAGGTTTCCCTGGTATTCCATCTTTCCTAAGTGAAAGTCATAAACGACACGATTACCATATTTGCAAATAATACATTTATATATAATCTATCCCGAAAACGAATCAAAACGAATGTACTAAGAATTAAACAAAAGAAGTCCTAAACTCCCCTTTTCATAAAGGTGGGTACTGATGTCGGACTTTCGATTTATAGGGCAATCGAACTTCCCTACTATTCTTGACTTTTGCTCGAAAAAGACGGATTAGACAACAGGGGCCTCTTCCGTTACCGCGGGGTGAGGTCATGAGAACGGACCTTTTAGGGGACCTGTCTCCTCGGACCACCCGACATCGGGTACTCTAGTGACTCCCAGCCTGTGCAGCCTCGCTGAAGTGAAAGTGAAAAGTGAAAGTACGGAACCTCTTCCTTTACCGTTGGGTGAGGTCACAAGAACGGACCTCTTAGGGTCCCTGCCCCCTCGGACCACCCGACGACAGACACCCCAGTGTGTCTCAGCCTGTGCTGACTTCACTGAATCGTCGTCGTCGTTAGACAACAGGGTGGAAGACCAAGTCCAATAAGAGAAGGGAGTAAACAAAAGAGTCCAACGACGTTAATTTCCAACTGCGTAACCCGGTTGGGACCCTCAGCCTTCTACAAAACTCTCTTGAACTGTAGAAACAAAGGGCAACAGTAATTAACTGAATAACAGAGAAAGGCCCTCCATAACAGAATCTCCCGAGTCCTGGTTCTTACTTGGAGAAGTCTAGTGAAAGACAGTACAGAACCAACTTCCTAGGGGACCTCCCCCCCACCAAGGGTGTAAGTTTAGAGTCAAGACCATGAAAGATAAATTCGGTGACCACCGAGTCTGTCATTTCTTAGACGGACGTCACGTCTTCTGGACCCAAGCTAGGGACCAAATCCCTTCTAGGGGACCTCTTCCTTTGCCGTCATAAGAACGAACTTCTTAGGGTACCTGTCTCCTCGGACCTCAGGACACCAGTGACCCCAGTGTTTCTCAGTCCATGCTGACTTGTCGTTTGTGAAACTCAAGTGAAAAACCATGAAAGAACGTATCACTGGAGCCTCTTCCGTTACCGTGGGGTGAGGTCAGGAGAACGGACCTTCCAGGGTACCTGTCTCCTCGGACCACCCGACGTCAGGTACCCCAGTGATCCTCAGCCCGTGCTGACTCACTGAAGTGAACGTGAAAAGGGAAAGTGCGTAACCTCTTCCTTTACCGTCGGGTGAGGTCACAAGAACGGACCTCTTAGGGTCCCTGCCCCCTCGGACCACCCGACGGCAGATACCCCAGCGTGTCTCAGCCTGGGCTGACTTCACTGAATCGTCGTCGTCGTACCACTGGAACCCGTTTAACGACTTGAAGAGAACCCGAAAAAGTAGTAGAAAGTCGATCCTCATTAGTATTATTATGGACGAAGAGACCCAACAACACTCCTAACTCTCTTATGTATAGTTCACGAAATGGGGAGTACCCGGGTATCATTCTTTAATTATTCAACACCTCAAGACCTCTCAAAGACTGTCAACGACTTTCCGGAGTCACTGAGAAGGATGGAGGAAACGAGTAAAGGATGGAAGGATGAGACTCGAGAATCACGGTCGTCCCGAAACCCGATCGATACTGTCCATTAGTTGACCTATACCAAGGACCTGCACCAACCCTTACTGTCAGATCACCCTTCCAATTGGGTATTTGACCATCGAAACACCTCCGGAGAATTTCATATACTCTTCCGACGTGGTCGTTATACGAACCGGGGGGAATCATACGGTCCGACTTTTCCTCTCCTGCGACAGCAAGAATGATTTTAGACGGTAAGGGTATTGTCCTTCTTAGGTCTTTAAACGAGATCTTACTTAGACAGAGGGGGTGGGACAAGAAAAGGTAAGGAAGTTATTTACCGGTGCGATCCACTGTCAAATTAAGAATCTTGTTTTACGTAGGTAGAAACCCCACCACTACCGACTCTGAAGCCTGTATGTCCGTCGGAAACCTTTCGCGGAGACGGGAAAAAGAGAGGACTCAAAATTCAGGTCAAAGGTTTAAGGTTAGCACCTTTCCGTCCCTCGGGTCGGTGTCTACAGTCTCAGCTCAAAACCTAAATAAACTTAACCCTCTAATTTCACTCTTTCGGTTTCCGTACGACTGTCGCCTTGTTATCTTACCATAACCGTCTAAACCCTACCTACCAAACATCGATTAACCCCGGGGTCGACACGGGATCCCCTCGTCGTCAATTTCTCTTTAGTTCCAGTGTGTCACGGGCACAAGGTTTTCTGTAAGTAAATAAGTCATTTATTATAACCTGGAAACGCACATACTCTCTGTCCGCTGTTAGTTTATTAGTAGAGTTCACGATAGTGCACCTCAACCCCCGGACAGGAACACCACTAACCTCCTCAGATTCCACTCCCAAGGGAACCCTTCATTAGACTCCGGACCGGTATAGAGAATAAGACGAAAGGTTCTGTAAAAGAAATGTCCAGAAGATTTACCGACGAAATGTATCGTCAAGTGCACATCGGAACAGACCCTGTCTCCTTACCCGACCTAGGGACAGACCCGGGGTCTAGTACCCTCCTTACGTAAGTAAAACAAAATTGGTCCTAATAGGAGAGACTCGTACCGGTTCGTGTTTTACTTCCTGACTGGGACTTCCATTGTCGGGGACCCCTGACCGTTCACCCATCTAGACCAAAGAAACCTTACACCTCGTCTCCGTTCCAGTTTCCTGGGAAAAGAAGAACCGGACTTGGTTCAGACTGTAACGTAAAAGAGACTGAGTAAGAATGGTTCTCGTCGTCGAGTCTGACGGGACCCTGGAATCACCCCTGGTAGGACCTTCTCTTCCAAGGGACCCACCCTTCAGTCCCAAAGAGATCCCCAGACCTTCGGTGACGGTCGGACCCCTCCCACGGAATCCTTCAAAGGGATCCACCCGTCACCACCCTTCCCGGTCCCCTCCGACTTACCCTTCATAAAGACGGTCGTCTGTCGTCGCCCCATTTTGGTAGTCTCCAAAAATACCACCCCGGATAGTCTCTATCCCGAGGTGTCAGGACTCAAAGTTGGACAGGCGGGTTCACTCAAATGTAGTCTTCTCAAACACCTTGTAATTACCACACACTCAGGGTACATTACGGGTCTTAAGTCATAAAATTTACATGACCTATTACCGTTTCATTCCTCTGATATTTTTTATAGTCGAAATATCCCATCGTGTCTCGGTTACTGCCAGTAAGTAAAATGAGCCAATTAATTGTAAATAGTTTTTAGAGGTCACACGACCTATGGTCCTCAGAAACCCTTGGTTCCTCCCACCCACCCATCTCTAACCTGGAGACTAACGTCCTTCAAAGGTCAGACTCTCACCTTTCCAGGATAAGGTCTCTTGTCAAAAAACGTACGACCTACTTCCCCGGGGGTCGAGACGAATCCGAGAGAAAAAGAAAACCGGACACTCTGCGCACTCTAGCTAGGATTCGAGGGGTTGGTCCCTAGCTAGGACGTAGGGGACCTAGCCGTAGTGACCTGACGGTCCCTTCAGAGAGAAGTCCCAGAATAAACTCGACCCATAACTCCCTACTCATCCATAAATGACCCGTCTCTTCTATCCAATTCCGAAACGTCCTCCGACTTGATTGAACTCTTTTCCATTACTTCCTCGAGCCAGACTACCCCTTTGTCCAAACGTCGTCACACCCTTCGACTGTTCTTCTATGTCTCTTAACCCGGGTCCAAAGTCACGGTGGATTGCCCCCAACTTGGAACAGAACGTCCGACGATCCTTTGGCGACCTCCAAACTTTGTCCTTTCGTGACACTAGTCTAACACGACATATTTATCTCAAGATCTTGACAACCCAACCGCTCCATTCTCGACTCAGTCCCCCGGATCAAGTCCTTCACGTCCCACTCTCTCTCGGACCGAACGTTACCACGCCGACACTGACTCCCGCTGTTACCCTTCCACCCGACAGCTCCGTCCGTCGACACATCCCCTGTCTGTCCCACACACACTCGCTGTCTTCCCTCTCTCTTCTTTCCCACAAAGGACGGACCCGTCGACCCGGAGGTCCTCCTCCCCTGTCTTCTCCCCCTGTCCCGCTACCCTAGGCCCCCTCCCCCTCTCTACCACGACCGAAACCCCTAAACTTCGCGAAAGGATCCTCGGTCTTTCCCCAGGGGAACATCTCTCCTTAGGAGCCTGAAGGGACCACCAGGTCACCGATTCTGAGGTGCGAAGGGCACGTCCCCCGGACCCAAGTTAGGGACCAGTCCCTTCATCTAGGACATTGACTCTGGGTCACGTCGGTTTATTTATTTTTATTTATTTATAATTTATTTCTTTCCTTAGGTCTCTCCATAAATCTTCCGAACTCACACCTACTCTTACGACCTCCCCCACCCCCCTCCCGCCCGTCCGTCCGTCCATCCGTATACCACCTTCGAGGAGGTTCCTCCTCCTCCTACCTTCTCGACGGTCCCTCTGTCCGAGTCTCTCCGTTCTCCTCCGGGCATTCCCTCTCAAAGTCCCCTTTTTTGTCGGGTTGCTCTCTCGACTTACGTCGTGGTCCCGGTTTATTCACGATCGTAAGTTTTCATAATCACAAACCTGAACCGTACAACCTCCGACGGGTATAAAAACAATGAGTTTTCGGACCAACACTATTTACTATAAGCACCTCGCGACGGTCTTCCGACACATCGAGAGGGTAAGGAGGCCTCTCAGCTATAGCGACCTAGGTCGGTCTGGTAGGCTTTCGGTGCAAGAACCCGGCGGGAGTAAACTGGGGCACATCTTAGGGTCAATGACTTAGCGAGAAGTCACAAGGAATGCGACAGGCAAAAGTACCGCTCCGGAGACTCTTTCAGAACGTTCTCTTAAGGTCCCACCTTTCCCGAGTACGTGACCCGGAGATAGGGGACCGAACGAGTGACAGAGGACACTGGTGGGTCTTCTCTTTGTAGAGAGTCTCTTAGACATAGGACTTGTTGGTTCTACGAAAAATAAAGTATTCTTTATATTTTGTAGATTGCCGACCATAAAAGAAAAGGACGGAACCAAGGACCCCTCGAGTTTCGGTTTAAACGTCAACTTTAAGTCATTTAGAAATCGTCAAATTATCGCACACAAACACAGGATTGAGAGAAACACAATTAAGAAGACTGGGATTAAAGAATTAAATAAAATTATCATAACATACTAAACACGAAAACATTTCGGGGGAATTTAGGAAAAACCTAGAACCACAACATATTCTTTTTCTTCCTTCGGTAGTTACTTGGACTCGGTTTACACGAACCATTACTTAGAAGTCTGTCTAGTATAAACCAACCTTGACATCTTTGTTGGGTTTCATTATAGACTAGAGAAGAATCGGTCGATCGTTGTCGATAAACATACATTACTGATCATTTAATGAACCTTCAAAGTCTTATAAGTTCTCCTTCACGGAGAACAGATACCTCCACAAGATTGTCTACATTCGGAGCGTACCCCCGGAGGGTCCGTCTCACGACTTGATTCCCGGTACACCATTGTCTACAACGTTTCGTGACAGGTCGGTCACCTGAGACACTCCGACCACACAAAGACACTGGAGCGCTTTGTCTTCCAACCGCCCACCCGTGAAAGGAGACCCCGTCCCAAGTCGACCGTCTCTGTAGTAACGTTGTACTTTAGTCCTAAAATTCTCGACTTCCTTAGGATCTCTAGTACATCCTAATAGTAGACTGTCTATTAGGGGGACTTTAGTTCTGATCTGGGACATAGGTTGTATCTCTACTTACCAACCAAAATGAATACTTTCTCACCAAAGGACTTATATAGGTTTACCAAACAAATATATAAATAAAAAAAGTAGTTGATCTACCTAAATTTCATGGTGGACTCAAATCTCCATATTTCCCCAATTGGTACTTCACTATCGTAACAAAAAGGGTGCACGGAACGTGTAGTCGAACACCGTCAAAATTATGTCATTCCAAAAGTCATCGTCGGGGCAGGACCCTAATCATCTCAGTCACGTCTGCCGTCTCCATTGAAGTAACGTACTTCACTACCTCACCCGACAACAAGTGTTACTGTGCCGTCATTACAGTCTAGGCGTCGATTCGGTGGTCTTGGACGAATTTGGTGTCAGATGGAAATTCACCTAATTAAATCCGGATTGGGAGATTGGTGGCACTCAGTTGGACCGTCTGTCCTCATGGCGAGTAAACCCAGAACACCTGTCCTTCCCAAGGGCGCAAAAAAAGAGAGAACGACCACTCCTACTAGCGTCGAATAGTTCCAATGCCTCATGGTCGGTGTACCGTCCACGAGACGACTTACGAAAGGAACGTAATACAGTAGACTACGAAAACAGAGGGGGTGCTCCATCCGTGACAGTCGGAGAAAGTCCGTCGAACGGGTCACCGCTACGTCGATCACTCTTCTTGGTTCTGTCTTTTAGGTTCAGGTAGAGATTAGGACAGGAGGAGCGGTCCCCTTCCATGGTGGTGGGTGAAGAGAGTCCACCGTCGGGTCCCTTTGACCCGGGGGGACGAGGGCCCAGTCCCAGCTCCTAAGACCACTCTAGTCCTTTTTCCCCTTCTCTCTCCTCATAGAGGACCCTGTCTCCAAAAGGTGTCGGTAAGACAGAGAAGCAAAAGAGACAGAGGTCAGGGTCGTACCGAGTGGACAGGGGAAAGGCGACGTCGGATAAATAACGGAGGTCAACCCAGAAGAGAGAAAGGAGGACCTTGTTCGATCAGTCAGTACGCGGATGGGAGAACAGGAATTTCGGTCGTACTTTAGGAGGAATCCTAAGGATTCTCAACGATGTTATTCACGTAGACACGAGTCAACACAGACTGAGAAACGTTAGGGTACCTGACATAGGACGATCCGAGGAGACAGGTACCCTAAGAGGTCCGTTCTTCTGACCTCACCCAACGGTAAAGGAGATCCCGGATGTTATTGATATTCTACCTTTTCGACCTTTTACCAATTCGACATTGGAGTTGTCTATATATATTGATACATACATACATACGTGAATATATATCTATCTGTCGAAGGTAACCACCGAGTCAACCACTTCTCAGACGGTCGTTACGCCCTCTGGGCCCAAGTCAGGGACCCAACCTTTCTAGGGGACCTCTTCCTCGCTGACTCGCTGAAGTGAAAGAAAGAAAGAAATGATATACGGTCCACGTATACAATTCATGAAATATCCAAAATCGAATCAATTAAGAGTGTTCTGGGAATACTCCAGTAATCACAAGGATCTAAAACTACTTCTCTCGTTCCAGGTCTCTCAATTTCCAGTGTGTCGATTATTTAATAACCTGACTCTAAACTTTAGAAGCCTGAGACCAAGGGAAAAATTTTATCCCAACATTAATTAATGTATAACGTGTTATACTATAATTAAAGTCCATATGTTGTACCACTAAATTATAAAAATATGTAATACTTCACTGGTGGTGTCGTTCTGGACAGTGGTATGTTTCAATAATGGCATAACAACTGACTTAAGAGACACACATGTAAAGTAGGAGTACTGAGTACATAAAATAACGACCTTCAAACACAGAGTGGACAAAATAAACACGGGGGTGTGGAGAGGAGAAACCGTCGGTGGTCAAACAAAAGACATAGACACTGACAGAGACAAAATAATACAACCAAGCAAACGAAACAAAAATCTGTATATTCATTTCAGTATACCACAAACAAAAAGAGACTGAATAAGATGGAACGTGTTATGGGAGGTTCACGTTGACACATCGACGTTTACCGTCCTAAAGTAAGTAAAAATACTGACTCATTATAAGATAACACACACATATATTTATTTATATATATATAATATATATGTGGTGTAGAAATAAGTAGGTAGTTACTTGTGTGAAACGAAGTTATAGAACCGACAACATTTACGACAACGTCACCTGTATCCCCATGTATCTAGAAAAACTTGACTCCCAAACAAAAAAAATTAAAATCAATTTATAGGTTTTATGTAGACAAGTGGGTGACGGAGCATAACGGAAATACTTCCTGTACTTTCACTACTCTACCAGTTTAGACGAAAAATTCATGAATTGTGACCGACTTTACGTCTTCCACCCAAATTCCCCCTTCCTCTGAGTCGACGGACGGTCCCGACACACGTAGTCACTACGACACAAGGACCGTCACGAAATCCCGGAAGCTCGTACCGATGCTCCCTTTAGCGGGGAGATCCCCTTCCTTGTGACGACGCCAAGGAGGCCACACGAGTGGTGGAACTCTCCTCTTAAGATCCAAATCTCTTGACAGTAGGGTTACTAGGGTTACTAGGGTAGATGGAACGAACTTCTGTTCGATCTGTCAGGATTACTTCGCCGTCCTTTTGGTACAGACAGAGACTTGAGAGACCGGAGGAAAAAGAAAAAGAAGAAAACTTCGTCGTCGTAGAAAAAAAAGGATTAAGTAGCTGGTGATTTTTATTATTATCGACGTCAAAACCACAAAACACACGGTCGTGACACGTACATGAAAGTGGGAGAGTAAACTAGGAGGAGCGGGACTCATACAGCCAAGATAATCTTAACCCCTTCGACCCCCATTCTCCCCAACTTATGGAACGGTGTCAGTGAGTCGATGTCACCTCGTCTTGGTCGGAGAGAAAAATCAAATGGTAAAAGTGCTAAAATAAAAATAAAATAATTTAAATATAAAAACCGGTCGGACACCCTAGAATCAAGGAGCTGGTCCCTAACTTGGGTGTGGGTGAAGTGACCTTCGTCCCTCAGAATTGGCGACCTGATGGTCCTTTCAGGGGATGGTGGCCAAAGACTAACGTCTCGGGTGAAGAAAAGGTCCGTCAGAAACGGACGGAAGGAGGTCTTGTTGTGGGGTACTTCTTCGCTGGTGTGGAGCCCCACCAGGACAGGACACCGACCCCCCCTTCGTCGGAACAAGCTGGTCTCCCGAGTCATGGAGGAAGGGGAGGGAGGACCCCTGTGCGCCTTCCAAGACAAAACTCAAGGTGGACGTCAGCACCGAAGACCACCTTTTCGGGTCAGGTACTCCACCCTACAGATCCAAGCGACACGCGAGGGACACTCAAACCGAGAGTCGCACCACATAGGCTCCAGAAACAAAAATTAGTATTATCAAGTGTAGAAAAGAAAGGTGTGGCTGGTCGTCCCCGGTCGACCTCCACCATCGTTTAGAGGGAAATTAAAGGTGACACTACCTAATAATGAAGCGAATTTTACCACAAATTAAACATGTGCACGGGACTCCGAAAATTTATAACTCGAGTAAACTAATAACAACCTTTAGTTAAATTTGAGGTGTTACACAAGTCGTTCCACCTGAGTCCTTCGGGGTACCTCGGACACCGGGGTAATCGTCCATGACCTCAGGTCTCTAATTTTACACCACTAGAGATGTCGGGACATCGGAATTAAAGAAGGAATTTTTTTTTGTTTTTGTTTCGATAAAGTAGAAGGAAGGATTGTTGACTGAAGAAAAATGAAGGAAAATTTTTTGACTGACGAAAAATTTCTTCGTCGAAAATTATAAGCCGGAATTCTCCCCTTCTCTGTCATTCACCACTAATAAAAAACCAGAGGTCGAGAAGTGAAAAAGACTGAGTCGGGTAAGAAAGGAAAGAAGAGTCCGAGGTCCTGGGGCGAGAACTAGGGGGAAGGGGAACGAAAGGTGAAAGGGGGAGAATAAGGAAGAGTAAACGGGACGTCGTCAACTTGTTCCAAGTATAAAGTCGTTCGGTGAAAAAGAAAGAAAGACAGAACCCCTTCCTCAGTGGAAAACACCCAAGGACAGTTAAGGATCCTTACTCACCTCTGAAACGTTCCTCGTCTCGTTGACATCTCGTTTCAGGTTCCGACAAGCCCCGAAAAGGTCGTGGTCCGTCGGACACTACAACGAACGTATCAGGTAAAAAGAGAAGAATTCAAGACACGACCTACTTACACAAGCATACACTGCGTACGGACAAATTACGTCTGGCACTTACGGTCAAAGAGGTTTCCAAACGCATTCAAAACTCTAAGTGTAAACTTCGACTCGTTTTGGTCTTTAGGGACGGACACTTGAAAAAAACCCCCCAAAGGATGTCTTCTCTTCACTCTTTTCTTAAGACGAGACCCCTTTACGTATTAAGTCTTCGGCAGACGCACACATTCCTTTGTCTGAGACCCCGACGAGACATTTGGGTCTGACCGTCGGTCCCGAGTGACAAAGGAGCGGAAGGGCGTTCAAACCTATTTTCCGCCTGTCCGGTCGACCACGAGGAGGACGAGAGGTGACCCGTCGCCCCCGGGACCGGAAGTCCTCGAGGACCGGACCCCGTTCGGAGGGCGGACGAAGGGGACGGGACCGAAAGGACAAGGACTGGGGATGGGGGACTGGAAAGTGGTGAAGGAAAGGACCTTTACACGGTAAGGACTCTTGCTGTGTCCTCACAACGTTTCAAGATCCTAGAAAGTCCTTTGGGCTTCGTCCCAGGAACCGAGAAAGATGGGGGACGTTGTGAAGTTGTCGGTTGTCGGAACCAGGTGACACCCGAAACCAAACCTGGTGAGTGGAATCGCAAACGTCTCATTCGAATCCCACTCTACGCTCCCGAGACTAGGTTCCCCAACACAACAGAGGACAATACCGGTCCGGCGTGCGGCTCCGTTTCGACCCCACTTAAGACTGGCGGTAGGTACGTGCACACGACTCAGTGAAGTCAGCACAGGCTGAGACGCTGGGGTACCTGATATCGCGTGGTCCGAGGAGACAGGTGCCCCAAGAGGTCCGTTCTCATAGGACTACGACCCTAACTTGGGAGTAGAGAATGTAGAAGACACAACCGTCCGTCCAAAAGAAAAAAAAAAAAAAATTAGTGACCTCGGTGGACCCTTCGGGGAGAATGGGGACGGGGAGGGTATAAGAAGTTCATAAAGATACTATGACAAATTAAACTACTGAGAAAAAAAAAAATTCTAAATAAACCGACACGGCCCAGAATCAACGACGTGTACCCAAGAAAAATCAACGCCGTACATCCTAGATCAAGGGACTGGTCTCTCGTTTGGGTCCGGGGGACGTAACCCTCACGCTTCAGAGTCGGTGACAGGACGGTCCCTTCAGGGGCTAATAAGGAGAAATTTCAATCGCCACCCTCTGAGTTCGTCGGTTCTGGGACACGGACCCGGGGAGATCCAGACTTGGGGAAGTCGTCAACCTGTAAAGTACACTGGTGAACCAGTGAGACCCACACCTCGAATGAACCGAGTCGAGAGCTCCCTGTACGTCCCACTCTCTACCACTGGTGACGACAGGAACTCGGATCACGACCGGTCCCCACAATCGGTGAGTCCTCCGATATCTCACGGGGTCCACGTATCTCCGGACGTCCCTGCGACGTCGCCCTTCCTACGGTCCCTCCTCCGCCGAAAGGACGACTTCGAAACCAAGGTCACCTCCAAACCTCCCCTTTCTGACACTAACCGCCCGAAACAGGCTTGTAGGTCTACCTAGGGTCCGTATTACGTCGTTCCTTCTAGACTCTAACAAACAGAAGGAGGGGGCACAGAGATTTATTAAAATAGAAGTTTCGTACTGCGTCCGCAATTAATTGTGAGACCGAGAGGACCCTCCATCCGTTCACCCTTGTGGTGGGGGCAAACACTTCTCACTTTGGGTCCTTTATCCATCTAGGTCTTCGGAGTCCATACGCTCGGTGTCTCTTCGTCTCACCCAGAGTCTCGAACCCCAAACGGGAGTCTGGAAATTGACCTGTATGGGGCCCTCGGTGGGGAGAAAGAGACACAGGAACAAGGGGTACTCTTAGTGTTTCGACTCCGACACCATCCTCTTCACGAACGAGGACACACCACTCATTACCTCTCAAACTCACAACTTCTCTTTAAGACCAGTCTAACTAAGACGGTAATCAACGGAAGTAAAATGAACCAATTTTTGTCTACGCAACTCGTAGAGGAAGACCCGTTCCATAATGTTTCTCTTCGCTTCGCTTCGATTCACTTGAGCGAGTCAGCACAGGTTGAGAACCTCCGGGACACCTGAACATCGGATGGTCCGAGGAGTTAGGTACCTTAAGAGGTTCGCTCTTATGACGTCACCCAACGGTAAAGGAAGAGGTCCCCTAGAAGGGTTGGGTCCCTGACTTGGACCCAGAGGACGTAATGTCCGTCTGCGAAATGACAGACTCGGTGGTCCCTTCGGGAATATAATGTTTCTCTTAGTAAAGAGTTTTCCTGACGGACCGGTACTCCCTAGGAGAACCAACCCTTGAACTAGAAAACATAGGACACAAAGGAAATATGAGTTTTCTCTGAACCCCAAACAACGGAGAAGTCTACCACTAAAGTTGACGACCTCCTGAGGACCGTAAACCTCTACTTATGTTTAGACAAACACTAACAACTGACATCCCTTCAGTAAATAGAACCAACCTCGTCCTTTTGCCCTGGGGGTCCCCAGGAGAGGACCCCGGCATCCACCGTACAGAAATTCGGACCGGAAAAGATATCGACACTCAAAGGGAGTCGTTTCTTAAGCGGATGTTACGTCCTCTACGTCCAAACTAGGAACCCAGCCCTTCTAGGGGACCTCTTTCCTTTACTGTTGGGTGAGATCACAAGAACGGACCCTTTAGGGTACCTGTCTCCTAGGGTCGTCCGGTGTCAGGTACCCCAACGTTTTCTCAGCCTGTGTTGAATCGCTACTTTGTTAGTGGTACCGATCCCGAAGGACCGCCCACCACTAGCACGGTCAAACGACCTGCAACCGTCCCATCGAGGACTCTCGGGACTCCGATGTAACTTAGAGGTCGCGATCTTGACGTCGTTGTCACCCTAGAGGTGGCCAAAGAAAGAATGAGTGACCCGTAGAACCGTGTTACATTCTTGTGTCTTCCCCCTAGTAAAATACGAAATTTACAACGGGAGAGAGTCCACCGTCAACCTGGGATGACCGAGATGTCCTTCGGGCCGAGGTAGATCGATTACTACCAACGAATAGAACCGGGACGTCCGACGACTCTTGGTCGGGCTCTGGAGACGAACTCCCAGGAAGGAGACTTCTGTAGTGGTCACACACCTCGGACGGCGTGTGGGTGGGGGGCGGTTTGGTGCCGGAAATGGACGCAGAAGGCCACAAAGGGCACGCTGGGCAGGACACCCTCACGGAGCACCCGGTGGGGTCTCAAGTGGGGGCCGAGTCGTCGCGGTTACCACTTCTACTGGTCTAGGTTCTGAAAGGTCCGAATAGACGGAAGAACGGTGGCCTGGATGTCGACGTAAGTGACGTCTCGGGTGAACCGGTTAGTACTGCTTGAATAAAGGTTCCATGTACAAGCGACCTCCGGAAGGAACGGCTGGAGCCCCCTCCCCCGAAGGCCCAAACGTCTCCACCTGTTCGAGAGGGTTTCCCGGGCCCTGCAAGCATAAGGAGGAAAACAGGTCCCTCCCGTCTAGACGCACCGACAGAGTGAGTTTTGATTCTTTCTTGAGCCTCAACCCCCCCATGTCATGATCAAATTAGACATTGACACCTTTCACCCACAGTAGGGACAACTGTAGGGGTCCAGCACCCCTCTCCCCGGTTCCTCACTAACTTCGGAACGTGGGTCCACCGGACCGGACCCAACCGTCTACTTGAGTGGCATCCCCCGACGGACGGACCTTTCCTGAAGATTCTTTTCACCATCCATCCTCTCTCTTTCCATTCCCGTCAATTACCGACTTTACTCTCTCCCTTATAACGAAAAATTCGAGGGTCCCTGTCAATGGTCTACTAAATCAATGATTTCACCCACTGGAAACCCACTTAGTGTTCACCGAACCACTTCTCGACTGGGTGACCAAACACCCAGGGACATTCCGAAGATGTACTCCATTGTACCGTACTGTAAACTAGTGTTAGTCTTCTTTCTGCCCTTGGGGCAAAAGGGACTCCTCGGAACCGTTGGCGAGGGATTTCGACCCCACCCCCTAATAATAAGTATTGTTTGTTGGCTCACAGGGACACCATCAGGTCTGGGGCCGAGGACGTTCGTCGTAAGAGTCCCACGAGGGAGGGAGGACCGACATTGAAGGGTTCCCTCCTCTTTGTCGAAGCGATCCGACGTACTTTTCCTTCTCCTCGAGTCCCCCCGAACAGGGAAACATCCACCGGGCACATACTCCGTCCCTGGGGTTTCGGTCACAAGGACCATTGGAGCTCCCCACCCGACACCTCCCTCCGCCCTCACCCCAAGTTCTCCTTCCCCTGTATGCACAGGGACTACGAGGATGTACAACTACACACTGCTTTTGGTAGTGCTAAAACTTTTCATTAATCGGAGATTAATTTTTTTTTTTTCGTAAGAAACTCTTACCGATGGGTGAGGTCACAAGAACGGACTTCTTAAGGCACCTGCCCCCTCGGACCACCCGATGTCAGGTGTCCCAGCGTTTCTTAGCCTGTGCCGATTCTTGTGGTGAAAGTGAAAGTGCGAAGATCTTGCATCCGAAGTATGGCAACTTCACTTTTTTTGAAAACACGATTGAGTCTGATTCATTTTTCTTTTTTTTTTGTCACAAAAACTAGACAAAGGTTCTTCACGATCTTTTCTACCGCGGGGCGAGGGGCGGAGACCGAGCCATCGGGGGCGGGCTCCCTCCCTCCCTCCCTCCGGGCCGTCCGGGCCTCGCCACGGCAGGTCGACCGGCCGGACTGTCCTTCGCCTCCTCGGCGAGGTTCTCGGCGCAGACCACCGGCGCCAGGAGTTCAGTCCCGACGCCGGTCTCGACGAGGAGGCTCCGGGGAGGGTCCGGGCCCCCAGTGGGGCCTCGGGAGCCTCCGGTCCGGGGCCCGGGCGGACGGGTGGAGATCCAGAGACGACAGGTACGAGGAGCCACGGGGGAGCACACCAGACATCGAAGGAGGGGACAGTTGGCTGAGTAGAAGAGAGACTAAGGAGAACCTAGAAGACCCTTCGGGGCTCAGACCTCCAAACCTACGCCCCTCCGACACAGTCACTCTCTGCTCTCTTCATCAGTCAGGAGAAACGAAACCTTCCCCCGGACGTTCGAACCTCCCCCTTTTTGTACACTCAACAGGACAAGGACCTTCAGAGGTCTCTTTCTCCTTCGGTTCTACAGAAAAATTGAAGTCCCTCTCAACGACACAGGATTCTTTACCTCCATTGACACACATCCATGGAAGTCTCATGTTTCCTGACGACGGATTGTGACATATTTATCATAGAGTGAGTAGGGAGGATTCTGTGGAAACTCCATCCACTACGTTCAGTATATAATATACCTACCTCTTCAA